>VZRZ01001335.1:198120-213550 GCA_013398175.1 Climacteris rufus
TTCCCCCGGCTCCCCGCGCTTTCCGGGCCGCGGCGTCGGGGCGGCCGGAGGCTCCGGGAGCGGGTGGGGAGGCGGCCCCGGGGCTGGTGCCCCGGTCCCTGGCGGAGACTCCGGTCCCTGCCGCCGGAGCATCCGTGCCCGGGCCGGGGTGGAGCCCTCACGGTGCGAGCGGCTTCTGCTCGACGGTTCGTGCAGAGAGGGCTCGGGGACAGGGGAGCGGGAGGCAGCGAGGGAGGCTCCGCCGGGAGCGGAGGGGTACCCGTGGGAGCTCCGGGAGTGCTGCAGGCACCGTCCCCGCCGAGAGTCTGTGCGCTTGGAAGCGAGCGTGTGGCGGGGACCAGGGATTTGCAGCTACTCGGTGTGTTCTGCGACTCTTTGTGGCCAAATGAGGAGCTTCTCCCAACAGGCTAATAGTTTCATTAAGGCAAATGTCTGGAATTAGTAGGAGCGAGTTGCTGGGCGCTGCCTACCCTGTCTGGCTCGTGGGTCGGGACAGACGGCGCGGCGGGAGCTCCCTGCAGGAGCGGCTCGGAGGGAGCGGTGCTGCGGCTCAGCTGCGGGGGCACCGGGATCGCAGGGCCCAGCCCGGCCGGAGCGGGGGCCGCCTGCACCCCGGCCCGCACCCGGGCAGCTCGGGCAGCCGGCTGGGAGGGAGCAGCAGGAGGGGGATGCTGCGGCTGCCCACAGGCGCGATGGGTGCTGCGGAGGTGCCGAGGAGGTGCCTCCGGCAGCGCCGTGGTGATGTTCCAAATGCCGGCTCTGCCGTCGGCGCGGGGGTTTCTGCTGCGGAGTGCCCCTGGGTCGCTGCTGTGGCTGTAGCTCTGTCGGGACAGAGCAGGGCACAGGCAGCTGTGACGGTGCAGCGGCGTCCTGAGGTGCTTCCCGGAAAGTCTGGCTGTGTGGCTGCACACGAGGCCTTTGAGCCGCAGAGGGGACTTGGGTGCTGCGTGGATGGTACCCTGCGCCTCCTGTCTCTCCCTGGGAAGCACTTCCCGTTATCTCAGGAGGCAGGCAAGGGGGTGGTTTTGCTGTAAACCTTCTTCTATAGCCCAGTTGCTCACCATGCCATTCACTGAGTCAGGAAAGGGAGTTTTTTTGGTGGGATATTGTGACTGAAAAAGCTGGAAATTGGTTGCTTCAGAGGTAGGAAAGAGTACTGGAAGTCTCTGATGTGCTTACCTAGAAAACTGAGCATTTTCTGGCCCTCCTGGATTTCCTGAGCGGGGTGGCAGAGCTGGAGATGCTACTTCTATCCTTTTGCTATGGAAAAGTGCAGTTCTTGGTGGCTCCAAAGAGACAGACCATTTGTGTCCTGTGGGCAGTGGGATGTGAGGGGACAGGAACCTGGCTGGCTGGGTGCAGAGTGTGGGGCAATCCCAATCTCCCCTGCCCAGAGGTTTGTGCATATCCAAGTGCAGCCTGAGGGGAGTGTGCACAGAAGGACTGAGCTGGTTTGTGGTCTCCCAGATGAGCCCGTGGTAATGAAGGAGGGTGGTGGTGGGACATAGGGGGTCCCAAGAGGTGTCCCAGGGGCCTGGGGACTCATCCTGTGCTGCCTGTCGCACACTCTGCTTCTTCCTCAGCCTCTCCTAAGCAGAGATATCTGGACTTTTGTTATCAGCAGAGGAAAGAGAGAGTTTATGAGGTTTGGTCTGAACCTGCTGGTATGGTTGAAGACACCTGGGGATTGGCTTTCCCTGCCACAAAAATAACCCCAGAGAAGAGCAGTGAGATGTGAGGTGCCCACAGAAACCCTTGCACCAGGGCACCCTTGTTGGTCTAAAACAACCTCTCCCCCTGCAGCATCACGGTTCCCTGTGAGCCAAGCCCTGATACCCATCTCTGAAATGTTGGTGATAACTGAGATCCTGACAGCAGGTTGACTTGTTTTCTGCCTCCTCTACCTTTGCAGCTGCACCCCAGCTCTTGCACAACCCTTGCCTCCCCGGGCCCCACTCCACTGCAGCTCAAAAATAGTATTTCCTCCTTTTCTGCATGAGGTCTTTTATTTGCATAGCTCTGCTTCTGGCACCTGCGCGATCGCCCCTCTCCTGGCAGACAAACCACACGGGGCTCACTGGCATCCTCTGGGTAACGGCTGCCCTCGTCCCTGCCCTCGTCCCTGCCCTCGTCCCTGTCCTCGTCCCTGCCCTGTGCCCTGGGGAGGGGGCTGCACCCGGCGGGGGCAGTCCCAGCTCCTGGGGCTGTTCCTGCTCCCCGGGCTGGCAGTGCCGCCGCTGTTCCCGCTGGGCCGAGGGGCTCGGGGGAGACCTCCTGGCTGGGGACAGTGCTGGGGAGGGTCTGTGCTGTGGCAGAGCTGGGGACACGGCGTGGCCCTGCTGTGATGGCCCCCGTTCCCCCTGCTGACTTGGCGTCCCGGCTGCACAGATTTTCTGCTGGAGTTGCAGCTCGTTCCCCATTTCCTGGGACTGTGCTCGGGCTCTCTCCAGCGCGCTGCTCTGGGACTGTTTTGCCCAGTTCCCAGGGGTCTTGTGTCTCACGTCAGATGCTTTGTGGCTGCTTTGTCCTCTTTCATGGTGCTCTTGGGGCTGGGAGTAATGGGTTGACAGTTGTGCCTTCCATCTCCCTCTGGAGGGCCTGGATGTGGCTGAGTGACTGCGCTGGCATCCTGGCACATCTGGCTGGGATGGGTTGGGATGGGTTGGGATGGCCATGGATGCAGGAGCAGCTCCGAGAGGAGCTGGGGCTGTGTGGGTAGACCAACCCCCTCTCCCTGCCTGTCCCTGCTCCGCAGGGTGATGCCAGAAGGAGCCCGGCATGCCGTACCTGGATCGACAGAACCGTATCTGCGGGTTCCTGGACATTGAAGAAAATGAGACCTGTGGCAAGTTTCTGCGGAGGTATTTCATCCTGGACACCCAGGCCAACCACCTCCTGTGGTACATGGACAACCCTCAGGTGGGCACGTGCTGGGCACGTCTGTGAAGTTGTCAGTGAGTCTGTAGGCACATCCCAGCCTCCCTGGTGGAGGTGTCACCTCTGGGTCCCCACAGGAGCTGCCTTCTGTGTCAGAGTGTCCCGTGGCTGACTGTGGCCGTGCCCCTGTGGCTCCAGCCCCTCTGTGACCTCTGTGGTTTCCAGGACTGTCCCATGGGGATGGTGCTGGGGTGCAGCATGGCAGGGCTGCACCGGCTGCTGGGGTGTCTGAGCTGCACCAAGTGCACGAGAGGGAAGTGGCCGAGGGAGGCAGCTGCTGCCTGACCCCAAGGGCACAAACGACAGCCTGGTTTGCCCCTGCCACCTTCTCCCTGTCATTTACCTCCCACTGCTCATTCCGTGTGTTGCAGAACCTGGCCATGGGAGCGGGCGCTGTGGGATCTCTGCAGCTGACCTACATTTCCAAGGTAATGGCAGGGTGGGGTGGAGGAAGGGGAATGTTCCCTGCTTTCCCCTTATCCATGTGGCGTTCCTGGGAGAGGTGATGGCCTGCCCTGGAAGCACAGGAAGGAGGAACTGCTCTGCTATGAGGAGGGACGTGGGGTAGCCAGGAATGAGTGGGGACAGGAGCGTGGTGTCAGCATGAGCTGGACACGGAGCTGGCAATGAGCTGAGCTCTCCCTTGTGCTCAGAGGGCAGTGCCCTGCAGGATGAGACCTTCTGGAAACTCAGCTTTGTGTCTCTTAAGGGTGCTATCCAGTCTCCATGGGAAGGCAGGAGCAGTGCAATGGGCGACAACTGTTGCAGGGGCAGTGACTGTGACAGTGGAGCCGTGGCTGCGAGGGTGGAGAGTGGAGCTGCCACCATCCTCCTCCTGCAAGCGGCCCCTCTGCTGCTGTGGGGGGAGTGGGGGGCTCGTGGCTGCCACACTGGGCTCAGCTCAGCTTTATCCTAAAGAATTGGACAGATCTTTCTGTTCCTGCTGAATCATGATTTATAAATTAAGCGCAGATGAAGCAACGCCGGGAGGCTGAGCCTTCCCCATTTCGGAAAGAGCCTCACTTACAAATTATATATGTTTTAGTTTAAATGAAAATTGCTGCAGGACAGCATTTGGTCACAAACTGTGGGGTTGGGTTCTGTCAGTGGCTGGAACTACCAGCAGTAAATATACCAGAAAAATGGAGGTTTGCTTGAGAAAACATATTTAAAGCATTATGGACTGGCTTTGAAAGAGGAGGACTGTCACAATAAATACTCCATGAATGCTGTTCTTGGAGCCCCAAGGAATATTATTCTTATATAAATGATTCCTACTCTTTAGGGAGAAACCACTGCTATTTTCCCTCAATTTTCTTAATTGCTGATGAGAGTGACTGTGTTAGTCCAGAAGAACTCATGTTTCCTGGTCCTTTGAAAGCTTTCTGTCCTGTGCTGCACAGTGCAGCCAGTGCCTGAGAGGATGCAGGTCCTGGCTCCGTGCTGCCCTTCCCCTGGGCTGCCGGGGGTGTTACTGTGACATGGGCCAGTTCCCATCCGCTGGCACAGCTGTGCTGCAGTTCCTGTTGTCCTCATGGGCATGGGGTGGCAGAGCCCAGGCTGGTAGTGGGGTGGGTGGAAACTTCCAGCTTTTGTGCCCACCATGAGCGCGTGCTGTTATCTCTGATTTTTCCCTGATTTGCTCTGTCACAGGTTAGCATTGCCACCCCAAAACAGAAGCCTAAAACTCCGTTCTGCTTTGGTGAGTGAGTGGGATCTTGGTGGGCTCTGTGGAGGGCACCCTGCCGTGGACCTGCCCCATGAGTGCTCCTGGCTGCTGCCAACTCTCCTTGTCCTTCCCTTCTCTCGCAGTTATCAACGCTCTGTCCCAGCGCTATTTCTTGCAAGCCAGTGACCAAAAGGACCTGCAGGACTGGGTGGAGGCACTGAACAGGGCCAGTAAGATCACAGTAGGTTACTTAATACTCTTCCCAGATGTTCCCTCCACCATCCCCAGGAATCCTTCCTTGGGGTTACTCGTGTGTCTTCCTTCCCCCTCCCAAGCCCAGCTGTGGGGGACAGCGGCTGCGCCCCAGGAAGGTCCTGCTGGAGCTGTCCACATCCCCTCCTGCTCTAGGCCCTCTTCCTCCTGTTGCTTCTGCTGGCTGGGCCAGCCAGCTCCTCACTGTGGCTGTCAAAGGGTGGCTTTCTCATGCTTCAATAACTTATTTATTCAATTTTTATTCTTCCTGGAATGCGGGGTCTTGTGATGAGGCGCAGCGAATGCCCTGCACTGTGGGGCATGGCGAGGCAGGCTGTGCCTGCATCCAGAGGCTGCGTCTGCCATCTCCTCTCATTCCCTGGTGTGCTCAGAGAGCCGTGAGTTAATGGTCGCTGACCCAGCAGCTCGCAGAGCCTGTGCTCTGCAGCTGTGAGGGCTGTGCTGGCTGTGAGGGCTGTGCTGGCTGTGAGGGCTGCGCTGGCTGTGCTGTGCTCCCTCCCCGGGCAGCCCTGTCCCCGGGCTGGGGGATGCTCAGCTGGCACTGCCTGCACTGGGGGCTCGGGGTTGGGAGCCCCAGGATGGCTTCTCCCTGCACCTGCCTGGGGACATCCCTGTGAAAGGGTTGGGGGCTCCTGCTGAGCTGCAGTGAGCAGAGGGGCCGTTGCTTAACGTGAGCAGTTTTACCAGATCACATGCTGATGCGTGTTGTTTATGGTATGGAAACTAAATGCAAGGAAAAATCACGTAAACAGTTTAAGATTGGAATCTATCAAATGAGTTTTTTCTTCAAAATCCCCAGAGTGCCCTGTTGTAGCCTCTGTGGGAAACTCATCTGAGAGACCAGACCTGGCCTGTATTTTCTTTTTTTCTCTGCAAATACATTAAGTGTGACAACCTCTGTGCTTGCAGCCACCAGATTGCTCTGGCTCGTGTCTTTTCTTTCTGGGTCCAGGTGATATTAGCCACAAACTCCACCTCCAGATCTGGGCAGAGCTGTAGCCAGAGCCTGTGTCTGGCTGTACCATCAGCGTGGTCTCCTCCAGGGTCGCTGCCTCTCGGCAGCCTGTGGGGCAGGGGAGGGTCTGCCAGGCTGGCAGAGGTGGGAGCTGGGGTGACAGGAGAATAAGATGCATCCTTCTGCTCCTGTAAGAAATCGTGGTGATTTCCATACCCTGATTTTGGCCAGCCCTTCCCGACTCTGGCTGCATCCCAGCTGGCCGACCGGCTCATCCAGCCCTGCAGGGAGGAGTTGTCCCAGGCTGGCTGGGAAACCCAGGGCTACTGGGATTTGGGTGACGCTGCCACTCAGCCCTGCTTCGCAGGGAAGGCAGGAGGGTGGGTTGGAGCCAGGGACCCCACTAATGGCATTAGGGGAGTTGAAGTGCAGGCTTAGGCAGGGAAACTTGGAAACTCACCTTTCTGTCCAGAGCCAGGTGCCAGAGGGAAGGAGCTGGGAGGGGAAAGGGGAGGATGACACTGCTGAGAGCCAGGTTCCCGCAGCACAGCCCAGGGGTGCAGGGCTGCTCACAGCAGGCGCACAGCCAGCGCTGGGTCACGGCAGCGCCCGGCTGTCACTGCGGCCACGTGGCTCAGCCTCGTTAGCCAGAGCCAGCTCCTCATTAAGCCTGGCTGTAAGTGGAGCGGGGACAATTAAAGGAGCAAGTGTCCCACAAACGCACTGAGCTGCAGAGGCGAAGCACAGGCGCCTGTGAGGTGATGCTTAATCACTGAGCACCTTTCATCTCTCATCTGGGTGCCTCCTGCCTCCCAGGGGGGCCCACGCCCTTCCTAACCGGGGTGCTTGTTCAGGAGTTATTTTTTAAAGGGGTGTTGCTGCATCAGACAGCGCCGGGGTGCCCAGTGCAGGTGTGGGGCTGCCCAGCATGGTCACCCTCTGCCTCTCATCCCTTTCTTTCTGCCACAGGTGCCAAAGGGCGGCAGCATCCCACCAGCCACGGAGGTCGCGAAGCCTCCGGTGGTGGCGCAGGCTCAGGAGAGGAAGCCCCAGGTGGCCTACAAAACCGAGATTGTTGGGGGGGTAGTGGTCCACACACCCATCTCCATCAATCAGGTGAGCTGCTTTGCACTTTCGTTTCTGGGAACCAGCCTGCAAACCCGTCCCCCACGGGTATGGGTGGCTGCTCTGAGCACCCTGTAGCACCTCTGCTTTGTCTCACTCTGAAGAGTGATGAGACGTGAGGGTGTGGGGAGGAGGAGGCCACGAATCTGCTCAGCTTCCTGGCCTTCACCATCCACCCACACATCCTGGGTTCCAAATCCCCTCCTGAGGTGCCCAGGGCAGAGGAACTGTCCCGTGTCACTGTCCCCAGCACGGCAGGCAGAGGGACTGTCCCGGGGTGGTGGCTGGCACCGCTTGCTGTGGCCCTGCATCCCCTTCCCTGGCACACAGCTGGGTGTGCACGTGGCTGTTGGCATCTCCCACCTTTGGGCACTTGCCCAGCTCTGGGTCTTACTTCAGCTCTTAGCAGTGGCAGCACTAAAAATAGAGCAGAGAATTAGATCATTGCAGCGGTTTCTGCTTTTAGCACCTCTCTGGCACAGGGTTTGGCAGGATGCAGAGGTGTGCAGAGGGCTGTGGGGTGCAGAGGGGTGTTTTGGAGGTGGTGCATCAGCTGTCAGAATATTTCTGACAGCTCTTGCTGCTTCCCCCGTGGGAAATGGCCATTCCTCTGCTGCAGCTTCCTGGGTGCGTCTGTGGTTTCCTGGCTGTGCCCGGCTGGGGCTGCTCCAGGGCTGCAGTGGGGAGTCCCACGCTCTGGCCACACCCCCAGGCCGGCCAGCAGCATCTCCCCAGCTCCTGGGCGTGCGACTTTCCCTGCTGCAGGAGTGTTCTCACCTCTGGCTTTGGACACCGCATCTTGCAATGCCCAGCAGAGCTGGTGCAGCCCTGGGCGAGGGGCGCTGGTGGCATCCCCATGGTGGCCAAGCCTGAGCTCTGCTCCACTGCTCTCTGGAGGGGCTGGGCAGCACTTTGAGGCAGCCACAAATGTCTGTCTGTCTGTCTGTCTGTCTGTCTGTCTCTGGAAGGTGCTGGAAGGTGCAGGCAGGCCCCGGTGTAACCACAACGGGGCCATATAAGGCTGGCAGCGGCCAGGGCCACCCTGCTGCCATGGCAATGCTCAAACCTCAGCCCAGCGGGAGGAAGGGCTTGCAGGGATGGGGAAGGAGCTGAGTGCAGCAGATGTTTCATCTCAGCCACCCTCTGCGCTGCTGGGGGGGAGGGGACGGCACTGCTGGGGTGCTGCTGGCACTGGGGCAGGGTCCAGCCTTGGGGTGCACTTGGGATGTGCTTGGGGGGAGCCAGGGGTGGGTGCTGGGCACAGGGCCATGACCACAGCCCCTCTGTGCTCACAGCACTGAGCACTGTGCTTGGAGAGAGACAGCTTGGGGCCAGAGGAGGCACAGCTTCTCTTCCTGAGCCCCAAACACCCAAGTGCCTGTGGGAGAATTTGGCTCTGAAAATGAGAAGCAGAGACATTATGGTTTTTCTGAGCAGTTTATTCCTGTGGTATATTGTCTTCTCCCATTGGAAAGTATCCCTTTCTAACTTGGGTTTGTCTGGTGTTTCTTGTTCTCCTCATCCCTTCAGTGATGCAGTCAGGTCATCTCTTGGTGCATGACGAGCCAAGCAGATGAGCTCTATTAACTCCCCTGCTGCAGGGGATTATCTTCAGCCCTCAAATTGCTTTTCTGCAGCCTTTCTGATTTCTTAATGTTATTTTTAACACGTGGGTGCCAAAGGGGTGAATAGTACCGAGGCAGCAGCTTGGAAAGCTGCACACAACGAGACATCATCAGCTCAGGACTCTGGCTGATTTCCCTGCCTGCGTTCAGGGCTGCCTTTAGCCCTTGGCTCGCACGCTTCACTCGGGGCTTGTGTCAGGTGCTTCTCCCTGCAGCTGGGTGTCCTGCTCCCCTCCCTGCTCCCGTGACTGTGCTCTCTCTGCTGCAGGACGGCGGCGAGGGCGGCGAGGGGGCCGCCCACCCGCTGCTGCGGCGCTCGCACAGCTACATCCCCCCCTCGGCCGCCCGGCCGCCCGCCGGGCCCCCCCCGCTCAAGAGCGGCTTCTGCGTCAAGCAGGGGAACGTGGTGAGTGCCAGGGAGGGGCTGGGGGGGCTGCAGGGATGCTCTGGGTGCAGGACCACCACAGTGCGGGTGGGGAGGCTGGCAGAGCTGAGCACTGAGCAATTTTCTCTTTCCCAGAGGAAGAGCTGGAAGCGGCGGTACTTTGTTCTGGATGAGTTTTCCATCAGTTACTACAAGTGTGAGCAGGTGAGCAGCTCCCCTGGCACCCTGAGCAGAGCTCTGGGGATCTCCACGGAGGCACATCCAGCCCCAGGGCCAGCCAAGCCCATCACCATCTCCTCTCACCTCTGCAGGACAAGGAGCCCTTGCGTTCAATTCTCTTAAAGGACGTTTGCAAGACCCACGAGTGCCTGGTCAAGTCTGGGTAATCTTCCACCTGTTTTCTGCTGTGGCCCAAGGTTGTGACAGGCCAGAACAGCCAGTGGGAACTTGGGCTGGCTGCTCCAGCTGCTGGTGGGAAGTGGCTCTTGGGGTGTTTGCCTTAAACCAGCCCAGGAGGCTGCAGCAAACAAGTTATTGCAGCAAACACTGATAAAATCAAAGTAAAGATGTGCGATGAAAAATGACCCAAGAAAACAAACTCCTTCAGCTAAAGTAAAAATATAATGTATTCATGTATCTCTGAACTGAACTGTTTGTTCTTAATAAGTAATAGCAAGCTGACACTTACAACAAGCTGGGAATGCAGTGGGTTGTGGCAGAGGAGGGCAGGGGTTTGCCTGCCAGTGGTAGAGCTGGAGGGTTTGTGGCTGAAGCTCACTGGGGAGCTGGAGTTTTCTCAAAATCCTGATGAAGGTTTGCCTTCAATATGTTTCTCTCCAGCACACTCCAGAGATGAGGATAAACAGGTTTTTTTCCTTCCGTGATGGCTGCTGGGGTGTGACTGTCTCTTTTTCACTGTTTCTAGTGACCTCCTGATGCGGGACAACCTCTTTGAAATCATAACAAGCTCCAGGACCTTCTACATCCAGGTGGGCAGCTGAGGCCAGCATAATTTTTGAGGCAGAAAGTTCATCTCTTGAGAAATGGGCTATTCCCCACAGCTCCTCACCAGCGAACCTGAGCAGATGGGGCTGTAACACACGGGTATGAGGGAGAACTGGGGATGGGATTCACTTCTCCCCTAGGATTATTTATAATAGGGGCTGTTTGTGAGAGCAGGAAAAGGCAGAGCTGAGCCTTGGGAACGCCAGGACAGCTGGTGCCTGTGTGCTGGGAGGCAGGAGGCAGAGCCTCACTGGGGCTGCTGTTTGCAGGCAGACAGCCCCGAGGACATGCACAGCTGGATCCGCGCCATCACAGGGGCAGTGCAGGCCCTGAAAACCCGCCCCAGGGTAGGTCATGTACTTTCTTTTTCATATTTAGTGTCAAATGGAGATGACGCCAAGGTACAAGATACTCATTTAGCGGATTGTCTAAGCAGCCTCACTGTGCTCTGGCCCTGCAGGAGATGTCCTTCGTGAGATCCGGCTCCGTGGCTCGGCCCGGGGGCTCCTCGGGCCCCTCGCAGCCGCGGCCGCCGGCGGAGGAGCGGAGAGCCCCGTGCAGGGCCCCGTCCAGCTGCTCCTGGCAGCCCTGGACGCCGGTGCCTCCGGCTGAGCTCAGGGACTCGGCGCTGGTGCCGGCCCCGCGCCTGCGGCACCGCTCGGAGCCGCAGCAGCTGCAGGAGAAGCCGTTCGCCTTCGCCCTGGACGACGAGAGCATCCGCACCTCGGACGTGTGAGCAGCACCGAGCGGCCCGGCCCCGCTCCCGTGGGGCGGCTCGGGGTGTGCAGGGCGCTCCCTTCCCTCCACCACAGCCCTTCCCTGCCATGTAGGGCCCGTCTGGACCCACATCCTGGAGCCCTGCTCTGCAGGGACCAGGCTCCCTGGCTGCTCCTGCCCAGGCTTGCCCCAGCGGTTCCCTGTTTTGGAAGGTGCTTCCGGGCACTGCGGGCGCTCACTGTGCGGGGCAGGAGATGCTGGGGACCTGTATGAGGCGACATCTGCTGCAACTGCATAATTTTCCCCCAAAACCAAGTCTGGAGGAAGTGGCAGGAGGTCTTGGAGGTGTGAAGGGGAGCGTGGCTGTTCTTGTGTGACTCTCCCCTTTGATGCTGCTCAGACTCCCCAGGCGCAGGGCAGAGCCAGGAGACGCCAGCCCACAGCTGCCCACACAGGGGACTCATGCAACTTCCCCTTACAATGACTTATTCCCTCAGAGACCAGCTCTTCCCACTGCCCACCCGGGGGTTTATCAACAATCTGCTGGCTTTTAATGATGCCTTTTTATACCTGTGGGTCCTGTTGAAGCCCAGGCTGGGCAGGTGCTCAGCCCCTCCAAAGGCTTTTTGGTACATCCTGGGCGCGAGCCAGGCAGGCAGCCGGAGTGATGGCAGCTCGCAGCTGGGAGCGTCCTCAGGTACGGTGTGGGGTTTGCACTGTGCACGCCTGGGCACAGGGAGCCGTGCCAGGTGGTGAAGGGCTTTTAGCAAAAAGCACTAAAACCGAGCACCTGATGGAACTGGGCAGACTTGTCCGGCCGACTCAGCCACTGCCTGCCAAGATGGAAACCAGCAGGAGTTTCTAGAGCAATGTGAATCGTCATTTCCATAACCAAATGAGCTCCTGTAGGTGTGCTAAGTAGTGTGTAGGAAATCCAGGTGTTCCCTCGGCAGAGAGATTGTCTGATACCTTCACCCCGAAAGTGTGTGCAATCCCCGGGGGCTGAGCGGGGACTCGGCTTCCCTTTCGCTGCCCTGGCCATGACATGTCCTCGGCTCTGCACACTCAGCCCACTGTGTTCCCCAGGAGCAGAACATCTGGCTATTCCCAGCCCTTTTGGGGCTTCCAGCTGTTTGACAGCTGTGCCTCAGCCTCAGCCTGAGGTGGAGCTCGGAGCCTTGGTTAGCCTGACTGCCCTAACCACGATCCAGTTGTGCCCTCCTGCCTCAGACCCCTGTGGGAGCAGCGGGGCTGCGGGGCCGGCACAGCCGAGGTGCCTTCGCACGGCTGGGGGAGGCAGGGATGGGCCCTGCCAGTTCAAGGGCAAGAGGATCTCCAGGGGGATTGTGTGGAGGTGCTGGAGAACCCTGAGACCGTGAAAATCAGTGGGAATCAATGCAAACGGTACAGGGCGAGTGTTAGTATTTGTTATTTAACTGTAGCAACCTTGGTCCTGCTTTTTCTCCTTTGTTTTTCTGCTCCTTTTTGCTTTATTTGCACTAGAGTTTGAAACCTTTCATATTTTTAGGCTGACTTGCTGTTTGGCTCCTAATACTGTTTCAGGAATGCTTTAGTCGTTTGGTCAGCCCATCTGTCAGAGTCACAGTGTTTGGTAACAGCGCTCTGACCTCAGTTTTGGAGAGCAGGGAATGCAGAGGGATGATGGTTCCTTTGTGCAAGGCCTTGGAACCACAGAGTTCTGAGTATTCCTGGTGCTTGATAATTGCAGTTTCCTCAGGCCTGGGATGGTAAAGCAGAGGCTCGTTGCACAATTAAGGTTAATTATCCAGGAGCAGAAACTACCAGTGGCTCCAGCACTATTGCAACATTCCTCTTGCTCGTTCCCACCCTCCTGCATCCCCAGGACAGCACAGAGGCTGAGGGTGAGGTTCCAACAATTATGGAGCTGAGCTGGGCTCCAGAGCGGGCCATAGTGCAGGTGGTGTTGGCAGGGGGGAGGAATTTCCCTCCCGTTCCAAAGGACTGGGTGGATGCAGCCAGACCTTGATGGAGCTTTGTGGTTATTTTAAATGAAGCTGGTATCCCCTCAGCTGTGTGTTCACCTGCTGGCTCTCAGGCGTGGGGTGGACACGCTGCCCCTGAGCTGCTCCCTCCTGGAGCCTGTGCTGTGGGGCTTTGCTGGCGGTGCTGCAGAGCTGGGGTGCCCTGCAGAGGCAGCGGTGGGAGAGGGGGCTTTGCTCTGTTCTAATGGACATTCCCATGTGGTTCCAGACGTTCCTGCAAATGCGGGCTGGGGATTTCAAGTGCTCTTAGGGCTGGGGCCCTCGTGTGGGCAGTGCTCCCTGACTCGCAGGGTGTGGGGTACCTGCCTCCTGCCCTGGCCTGTAAATGCTGGAATGCCCTTTCCTCCCTGTGTTTTTGAATAAAGAAGGAAATCCCAATTACCTTCCCAGACTGTCCATTTGCACTGTGTATTTTGGGTAGGAATTGCTGGGGGGTTGCAATGCTGTCCCCACCAGGGCAGGGGGACAGGGTGCAGCAGCTGGGGAGATCCCAGGACTACTGGTGGGTGCCCCCCATGCACAAGGTGCTGCTGCCCTGCACGAGGAGGGGGCTCTGAGCCGGGGGGAACAGTGCACGGTGGGAGCAGGCACATCACAACTCTTTGCCTTGATGCACCAAGGTCCCAGCTATTCCTTGAGTAGGAGGGAAGCTGCGGAACCAAGGTCCTTCTGTGAGCTGGCAGTGGGGGGCTGGAGACGTGGGAGCTGTTAATGACAATGGGCTTTTGAAGGTGGGATTATAACTTTTTTCTTCTTTCTGGGTTGCTGCAGAAGTTTTTCCCGTCCATGGACTTCTCAGCCCTGTTGTTCTGCTGAGGAATGGCATTTTCAGGACAAAGCTGCCCCCTGCCCCTGTCAAAGCTGCCAAACTCAGATCACTGGTGACCTAACTGGGATACAACATGCCTTCCCCAGACAGGCGTTGGTGCAATGAGCCACAACCAAAACTGGAACAGGCACAATTCCCATCCAAACTGAGCACCAGCCAGCAGGGAGGCTGAAGTAGAAGTACCATAGGCAGAAAGTGGCCAGAGGCAAAGGGCTGGAGGGGCCTCAGCTTACAGAGGTGTGACAGAGGAGTGCGTTTGCTGCTTTATCTCAAATGTGACCGGACATTTGCATACGTTGATTTTGTGTCTGGCCCTGGCTGGGACTTGCTGCACCTTCCTATTCCCATTTTTATTCAGCTTGGTAAGTTCTCAGCCTGCAGCTGGTGGGGCTTCCTCTTTCGGTGTGAGGCTGTTGCAGCTCCCAACCCTTTGGGTGCTGCAGGCACCCTGTGCAGGGCCTGGAGCCAGAGGGGTGGCCAGCACACAGACAGGAGCTGCCCCTCTGCAGCTCCAGCCTGTTCCCAGCTCTCTGACAGCGCCCTGATGTTCCCAACAGCTCTGGGTAGAAAGGAACCCTGTCACTAGTGAGTGACAAGTGCTGCTTTAGAGAGGTCTGTGACTTCCCCACCTGACAGAGTGGGGAAAGTAACATTCCCCAGAGGGTGCAGGTTCTACCAAACCTAAGCCAGCCTCCCTTGAAGGAGTCAACAGGGTGTTAATAATGTAGAGTTGGAGCTCATGGCTTTGCCACCAAATCCGTGTGAGAGGGGTTACTCAGCCTTGAAGGCTCCTGCCTTGGCCCTGCGTCCCCTGGAGTTGTGGCCCATGACCCCAAGGAAACCAGGGCTCAGGACTCTGGACTAATGGGGCTGGCCAGAGGACTCAGGGCTAGACCATGACCCCATGGCCTCCATCTCTTTGTGGCTGTGACTCTAGTCATCCCCAAAGTATGTGGAGTCAGCTTCTTCCAGATTTTATTAAGATTTGTTTTACCCCATGTTTGCAAGGTCTGAATTTTTAAGCTGTCACTATTTGCAGGGGAAGCCAGATGATTTTAAACAAGCAAAATATATCCTGAACGACTTTGTGTCCAAGGTTTGTACAGAGTCATTATCGAGAGTAACTGTTCTGCACGGCAAGTTACAGTCCTGTAAGTCCATGTTCTGCCAGGCAGAGCCCGGGCTGGTGCTTGGAGTGAGCAGAGGCATCTGGGGGCTGCAGCCGGGGCCAGCCCTGCCCTCCCTCAGTACACAGTGCACCAGTTGCTGCCATCGCTGGGCATCAGCCCACCGGTGATCAGCAGAATCAGATCCACAAACCACCAGATGCCCAGGCCCCCCAGGGTCAGCAGCTTCCCCACGGCAGTGCCGGTGTGGCCCAGGCAGAACCGATCCACTCCGAAGCAGCCCAGGAAGAAGGAGTAGAGCAGAGTGGTGATGAAGTAGTGTCCGGTGTACCTGCGAGGGAAGATGCGGGGGGTCAAGGGATGCCAGCCTTCCCCGCCGGACCAGCCCCGCTCCTGCCGGGGGGCTCCGTCCAGCGGGTGCCGGCGGGGACAGGGACTTTCCTACTTGACACAGGGCCGGCTGCCCCGCAGGAAGCTCCGCGGCTCGGCGCACTCGATGCCGTCCAGGGCCCGGCACTGCACCCGCGTGTGATCCACCTCGCCGTGGGCCTGTCCGCCGAACTGCGGCGGGGGCAGCGCTCAGGATCGGCGGGGCCCGGGGGGCGCTGGCAGCGGGGCCGCCCCCCGCCCCGCCCTCACCTTCACGCAGCCGTGGCCCAGCTCTTGCTGGGCCGTGGCGTTCCCGCCGTGGTCCACCGGCTCCTCGCACTCCACGAACTCATCGGGGCTGCGGGGAGGGAGCGGGCGGTGAGGACGGCC
>VZRZ01001336.1:0-17104 GCA_013398175.1 Climacteris rufus
AGAGAAGAAAGAGAGAAAGAGAAAGCTCCAGTGTGACCTTATTGTGGCCTTCCAGTGCCTAAAGGGGCTCCAAGAGAGCTGAAGAGGGACGGTGGACAAGAGCCTGGAGGGACAGGACAAAGGGAAATGGCTTTGCACCGCCCAGGGCCAGAGTTCAATGGGATATTGGGAAAAAATTCTTCCCAGTGAGGGTGGGGAGGCCCCGGCACAGGGAGCCCAGAGAAGCTGTGGCTGTTCCATCCCTGGAAGTGTCCCAGGCCAGGCTGGATGGGGCTTGGAGCACCTGGGACAGTGGAAGGTGTCCCTGCCCATGGCAGGGGGTTGAAATGAAATTTCAAGCCTTTCCAAACCATTCTGTGATTGTATAAATAGATATTTATTCAACATGATGCACAAGGGCAGGTTATTGAAGCTGGTTTGACCTGGTTTGATTGAAGCAGCCTGGAGGGAAATATTTCCAGGTCCTGAACTTTTAAAACACTTGTTCAAATTCAGCAGATCTTTGGTGAGCACAAATAGGGCTTATGACAAAGAAGGCCAGCAGTGGAGAGAGCATCATTTGTGACAAACTAATTTGAAATAGAATGTAATAAGTCCCAATAAACACTTCTACACATTTTAGTGAGCCAACGGATTTTACTCTGTTTAAGAGCATTAAAAAATAGAACTTGCATTAACAAACTGGAATTTGCTTTTCAGCTTCAGAAGTCTTCTAGGAGAAATAACCCTCATCCCTCAAAAATTATATCCCTAAGAAAGGCTTTGTCAAATAAATGGAAGTAAAGCAAACACACAGGAGTTTTGGGCTGCAGTAGCAAGCAATTTGTACTGCAAGTTGTCTCTCACATACACTAAACAAGCCAACCATTGTCAGGAGATGAGGATACACTTAAAAGAAGTGGCACTTTAAAAGGATTTTCTTTGTCTTTTGACAGAAGGCTACTGTGAAAATCCAGATCCCTGTCTTGGTTGCATTGGATCCATGTTTTCTGAAGATCTGCAATGAGGCTGGGATCGTTTGGCTGCAGCTGGATGTGCAGTGTGTTCTCCTGGATGAGCTGTTCCTCGGAAGCCGTGTCCATGTTAGTGTGGTGCTTTTGTGGTGATGAAATCCCACACTTGCTGCCTTGCTTGGAAGAATAATGACATCATCTGAAAGAAGAAGAGACCTTTTTCTTTATCTTTTGATGTGTTTTTCCAGTGTCAGCTCGGAGGAGGTGACCCCCACAAAGCCAGTCACTTGAAGATGGACGTGCTTTGTTGTGGAAATTTCTGGCCTGATAATTTACACACGATATTGTCTGGCTGAACAGCACCAGCATCTTCTCTCGGTGCCTTTGTGCCCTGGGAGATGGGGTTTGGTGAGGGTTCTTTGGGAAGGCTAATAAAAATGTTAATTCCAAAAGAAGGAAATGTCTGGGTCACGATTCCCCTGCACACACTGACTGACCCATGGTGGGAAGGGAGCACAGTTCAAGCTTCATGAGGGCTATTTCCCACTCTACACACATCCATCACCATCAGGCAAAGTCCTGGTGCCTGGATCTCCCAGCTCCAATTCTGTCCATCCCTGTAGAAAAAGGGAAGCGTGGTTATAAGAAAAAAGTTTACAGTGGTTTGAAATCGGGGAATTTATTCAGTGTTGGAAGAACCAATTCTTTAAATGCAGAATTGCAGTATTTCTCATGCTTCCCCAATGAAATGGGACCAGCTACAGAGAAATGAATCCTGCAGACCAAATGAGCAGTCGTGGTTTGAGCTGGCAAAACACCAGGCCCCCATGAAAAGCCACTCACCACCTGGACAGCTCGACAGAGGAGAGAACATTCCTAATGAACCTTAAGATAAGGACTGAGAGAAAGAGATTTTAATTAGGTCACTATCCAGGCAAAACAGGCTCAAACTTAAAAGGGATTAAGTGAATTTATTGCTTACAAAATCAGAGGAGTATACTGAGAAACAAAATNTATGAAAAGTCACTCACCACCCCTGCACTGGACAGAGGAGATAATATTTCTAATGAACCTTAAGATAAGGACTGAGAGAAAGAGATTTTAATTAAGTCACTATCCAGGCAAAACAGGCTCAAACTTAAAAGGGATTAAGTGAATTTATTGCTTACAAAATCNGGGATTAAGTGAATTTATTGCTGACAAAATCAGAGGAGTATACTGAGAAACAAAATAAGCCCTTAAAACACCTTCTTACCCCCCAACCCCTCCCTCCTTCCCACTTCTGCACAAGGAGACAGGGCTGAGGGGTTTCTTTGCTCAGTTCATTCCTCCAGATGTTTTCCTTCTGCTGCAGCTGCTTAGAGGGGGGCTGGTAACCTTTGCAGCCTCTGTGGTGTTAATCCCCTTTTCCATACCAATACAAAGTGATGTTTTTTCCCATCAGATAACACAGTTCATCCATTAGAGCCACCACGGGGTCACTGCCAAGGGAGTATGGTCCTTCCAGAGGCAGGTCTGATCCTGAGGGCAAAGCTCCTTTATCAGTAACGACTCCCAGCAGCAAGAGAGAGTAGGAGCTTCTGTATCTATTGACCCCACAGAATCTGTCCCCCAGGCATCCACCCCTCCTGCTCCGGCAGGAACACCTTCCCCACGGCTGGGGTGGCTCTGTGCATCTCCACTGGGGGTGCAGGGGAATGCTGCAGCAATAAAGTCCTTCCCACAGATCCCAGGCTGCAAAGATGTCTCAGCTTCGGTGTTTGAAGCTCCCCTCTCCTCCTTCCTCCTGGCTGACCTTGGTGGTGTCCGTATTTGCTGCTTCTCCTACGTGTTCTCACTCCTCCTCTTTGTCTGGCTAAAACTACAGCATGTGCACCTGCTTTGTTTTGATTTCTTCTCAAATCTGTTCTCACAGAGGCGTTACCTCCCTCTCTAAGTGGCCCAGCCATGGCCAGCAGCACGTCCATCTTCAGAGCTGTCAGATTGGCTCTGCTGGATGGCTGGGGAAGCTTCCAGCAGCTTCTCACAGCTCTCTTTTTGGCCCCTACCACTCCCAAAAAACCAGACCCTGTCAAACCAGCAGGGCAGTAGGAGAGGAATGACCCCCAGACCACTGAGCTCACTGTCAGGTGCAAGGCAGCTTGGGGCACACACAGTGCAGGGTGACCCACGGGTCCTTCACAATCCCTTTGGGATTGCACCTGCACTGCATTTCCTATGGGCTCAGCAGTGTGGATTCACCCTAAAAAAATCCCCAGCCCTCCAAGAGATGAGTCCTTTCTCAGTGGTGGATTTCCCCTGGGACTGACGGGACAAGCATCCCCCAAAATACTGTTGTGGGCAGCAACAGAGGGTGGCAGCAAGAGCATGTCCCTGTGAGGTGGGAAGGACAGGCTGGATCACACAGCTCTCTGCACTGCACCGTAACAGAAGTCACCACCCTGCATGCTGCTGGCATGAATTTAGGATCTTTCTTCTTCACAAGCTAAATCCAATCACGGAAGAAAACAACTAGCAGGTCCAGAGTGCCTGTAATGCCTGTTCATGACAGTCTTCAAAGAACTGCTCAGAGATAAATCTAATTTGGAGTGATCCCTGGAGAGGGAAACAGGATGTGGAAAACATCGTGGCCACTTGGTTGGATGTACTACAGACCTGTCAGTTCAAAGGAAGGTTTGGAAGCACAGGAAGGATACAGAGAAGGGAATTACAAGGAAAGCAGCGCCGTGGGTCACCACAATCAAGGTGATGCCTGGAAGCCTGGCAAGCTGCAGTTCTGCCTGGTGGTTTTAGTTCTGAGGCCCCAGATGTGCATTCCTGGTGAACACAGCAGTGTTTGGCAGGCAAGAAGGTGATGACAGAGTAGCCTGTAAGGATCAGTTCTTCTCTGGAGGTACTTTTCATATAATTGCTGCTTACTGCTCCCAGTCAGCAGCAGGGAGCAGCTCACTGCCAGGTGCTCTCTGGCTGGCTATGAGCAGGTCGTGGAGGCTCAGTGTTTGGTGATCCTGGAATCTGAGAAGAAAGGAAAAATGAGACTGGGAAGTCCTGGAAACCACTTTAGGCATCACATGCTCACTGCTCTTTGGGTATGCTGCCTCAGCATGAGCTGTGTGTGTGCTGTGCTTTCAAAGGATCTGCCAGAGCTGCAGATCCCCCCCTGAGCTGGGGGATCCCCCTGACCACGCTGGATGAAAAGAGTGGCTCTGGAGTTCTGCAGGAGAGTTCTTCTCCAGGATCCTGTGGTTTGAGGACAGTCACAGATGGGATGCAGAGGACAGGGCACTGGTGATGCCATGCCTGACCATCTTGTGCACGCTGGCACAGAGGTGTGTCTGTGCCAAGCCATGGCAGAGACCTGACAAACTGCCTTAATTTTCTGTAATGCCTCAAAATCCCTGGGAATTCTAGACACAGGGCTTGGGGAGGAAGTGACCTGTAGGCTGTGTGGACAAAACATGAGATTGGAGTTGTCAGCAGAGCTGCCTGTGTGTACCAGACAGAATCCTGTGCACTCAGCCAGGCCTTGCTTCCCCTCCACCAGACTCAGGGGGTGGCTTGGAGAGATCTCTGTGTTCCCACTGTGCTTCCAGCAACAAGCAGGCTCCACAGCAGGCAGAAATGAAGCTTGTTGGCTGTGACTGATTTCAGGAGAGGCCATGACAGTGTTGATCAGGAAGGCAAAGGCTCCAAGGAACTGAGCATCGGAGTGTGTGAGAACATTTTGGTATTTTCCCACTCTTCAGGGAAAACTCCTTGCTCACTGATCATTCATTCATTATTTTATTTTCCAGCAACTAGGCACTATAATCAAAGGCAGCCCGTGTGCTGCTGGGCTGGAAGGTGCTAAATATCCAAAATGGTTTTGAAATCAGGCTATAGATTGTACCTGGCAACAGTAAACCAGGGACAAGATCCAGATATCCATAGTCAACAAATGAAAAGCAGACAATGATGTGATATAGCTGAGCCAGCACAAGGCAAAACTCTTTCAAATGACAATTCACTTAAAGTCAGTAAAATTCCTGGCACTGGAAAATCTTGCACAAACTGAACAACACCACTTGCTCATCAGGGAGGTGGGAGACGCTTGATGGCCGTGGGGAGTGCAGTTCATCTCCCTGTGCACAACAACAGTCCTGGGGCTGGGTACCAGGTGGGACAGTGGGCTGGAAAAACTGTCAACAACGAGGTTTAGAGCAGCATCTTTATTTTGTTTCAAACCAAGAACAAGGTGCTATTTGATGGGAATTCGAAGCAGTTCGTGGCCAGTGGAACCCGCTGCTGTGGGAGATGCTTAGCAAAGGGATGGGAAGGCAACGAGAGCAGCGGAGAATCCAGAGGGGCGTGGGGCAGCTTCGGAGGGACCGCTGGGATCGCCCGGGGCCGCCAGGGGGCAGCAGCGCCCCGTGGGACCTCCCGGCTGCTCCCGAGTGAGCCCGAGTGCTCCCGACTGATCCCGGGTGCTCCCGAGTGAGCCCGAGCGGTCCCGAATGGTCTCGAGTGGTCCCGGGTGGTCCCGAGTGGCCTCGAGTGGTCCCAGGTGGTCCCGAGTGATCCCGAGTGAACCCGAGTGGTCTCGGGTGGTCCCGAGTGATCCCGAGTGAACCCGAGTGATCCCGGGTGCTCCCGAGTGATCCCGAGCGGTCCCGAATGGTCTCGAGTGGTCCCGGGTGGTCCCGAGTGGCCTCGAGTGGTCCCAGGTGGTCCCGAGTGGTCCCGAGTGATTCCGAGTGAACCCGAGTGGTCTCGGGTGGTCCCGGGCCGTTCCGGATGGTCTCCAGTGGTCCGAGTGGTCCCGGAGGTCCCTGGTGTCCCGGGTGCTCCCGGGGCCGGGGTCCCCTCCCGTCCCCGCTGCCCCTGCCAGCACCGCGGCTGGGAGCGGTGGCCGCGCCAGGGCGATGTCAGCACCGCTGCCCCCCAAGCGATCCGTCCCCAGTGTCCCTGCTCCTCTGGGGACAGCCACGCTGCGAGGGGAGGCCAGGCTGATCACACCCTCTAGTACTCTCCTCTTCTTTACACGTTTTACACTTCTTTACACTCCGAACAGCCGAGTCCAAGGTCCTGCTGTGGAAATGGACCCAGCTCTGTGCGGGGCTTTGCCTCCCCTCCGCCCCTCCCAAAGGCAAAGCCCTCCTGTCTCCCTCCCAACCCCTTTCCATTGGGCATCAGAACAGCCAAAAGGAAAAGTCAGGGTGTGCTTTCCAGAAGATTCCAAAGACTGTGAGAGGTCTGAGAGCTACTTTGAATTAGACAGAGCCCAAAAAGAAGTTCCCATGAACTGCCCAGTGCCCAGAGCAGAAGCTGCAGGCTCCCAGCACTGGTGTTGCCAGTCTCACACCGGCAGAGTATTCACCTGTTTTTCCTCTGGGCTACCACGTATTTTAGCCGTGATTTGTGGAAGTGTGGTAATGTTCTTTAATGAGAGGCTGTGCTTCACACCCTGGCCACCATTCCAGCCTGCTCAGCCCCTCTTGTTCTTCTGAGATGCCGGGTAACCCAGGGCAGCAGTGCAGAAACAAGGCCCTGGTTGCATATCCTGTGTTCAGAGCTGCCTTCTGCCCGGTGGCCACGTCAGAACTGCCACAAACATTTCTGTGCAGGACGTGACTCAGGGTCCTGCCTGCCTCCCCTCTGGCTGAGGGCAGCCCAGCTGTGCCCTCAACGCTGGAGCTTGCTGAGCACATGGAGGCAGATGCAGGTTTTGCATGAGAAGATAAGGAGGGCTTTTTTCAGCTCTGAAAGCTGTTTATTCTTTACAGCGTACTGACACCAGAACGGAAAGGGCCTTTTCCTGAAACTGGCTATTTATAAACAGCCTGTGCTGCCGAGCCTTCCCTTGCAGGGGGCAGGGACTCTTGCAGCTTTTCTTTGCTGCCTTGAGCTCAGAGATCCTTCAGACAGCAGTGAACAGAGCAGGCCTTGCTGTCCATCTGCTGGGGGCACGCTCCAGCTCCGACAGCTTGTGGTAACCCTTTGGAGATGCCAAACTCCAGTGAGCACCTCATTCAGCCCTAAATCCCTTGGCTGTGCAGTCGGTGCTGTTCACAGCCCTGAATTTTCACAAAGGCTTTGCAAGAGAAGTTGGTCATTTGGGGCAGTCCTGCCTTTAACATGTGACACAGCCAGACTTGTCCAAAGGGACCGATCCCTGTGGTGCAAGGGCAGGAATCAGGAGCACTTGTAGCTGTATCTTTCCAAGCTGCAGGGTTCACTGCATGCACACACTCGAGGTGGGATTTGGCTGCTCCAAGATGTCAAAACACGGCCCTGGAGCCTTGGCTGGCTTGGCTTCCCTGTTCTGTGAGTCAGCACAGGCACAGGCACAGCCACAAAGCCACGGCTCAAGCACAAAGAGCACATTTCCCCCATTACCTCGCTGTCCCAGGGATCCCAAAGCAACACCCAGGCACAGGTACATAAACATGCTCCGTACACATGCTGGAGGAACACTGCCCTGCTGCTCACACTGCTTTATCAAGGGTTATTCCCAGCTGCAAGGTCAATTGAGCATTTACAATCCTCCTCACCAGTCTTCTGCTTTTAACCCATTCCTTCCAATACCTCTCAAAGGAGACAAATAGGCACCTTCAAATCTCATCTCCATGAGATGCCTTTCTTCAGATTTTATTCAGTTTAATTGTGTTGGGCTGCTGGGCAACACTGCCTTGCTCCCTGTTTTTTCCCCAGCAGGCCAGTGGCTCTGTGGGCAGTGCTGAGCTCCTCTTCCTCCAGGGACACTGGGATCCTCTTTGGAACCCCACCAGAAACTCTGGGGAAGCTACAGCTAGGTTTAGTTATTAAAACTACTGCTCCTTCCCTGACCTAGCTGTGCCCTCTTTGCAAATCAGATTTGCTCTTGGCACTGCTCACAGCACAGCACTGCAGCATTACCCAGATTTCCCCACCTGCAGAGATGCAATGGCTTTTGGTTGTGGCTCTGGCACAGAAGGCCAGTGTGCCTGGCCTGGCACAGGGGTTTGGCCAAGAATTAAAGAATTAAATAAAACCCTCTGTCCCCTTCTGGAGTTTTGTGCTGTTGAAAAAAGGCAAAGGTGTGCAGAGGGATGGGGAGGGGATGGAGCAGACACACAGCTCTCCAGCCACGCAGGGAGAGCCAGATTTCCACGGGTTCTGCACTCCAAACACAGCTGAAGCAGCGAGGATGGACCTTGGCTCAGAGCCACCAGCGTGGGAGATCACAAAGCTGCTGCCCTGAGGTCTCTGCACCCCCCTGGTATTTCAGTGGTCATGAGCAGGTCATGAATGTTTGTAATGGGCTGAACTGGCAGAATTCCCTGGAAATGTGAACTCAGGGATATTTTTGGCAAATCTGGAAAGGAAATAATAATCCATCTGGAGGCTGCAGGATGCAGCACAGCCCCTGCACATGGAGAGGTCCCACTGCCTCTGAGCTGCACACACACAACTGACACGGGACTTGGCTGCCTTGCCAAAACTTCCCTCAGCTCACTACAGTGCCTTGCAACCAACTGACTTTTGTATTTACAGTTGAAACAGGAAAAGCAGGACTTGGTCCATACCTTGGTGTAGCAATTGTGAAGCAACCTAACGGCAGACTGTAAGCAGCCTCTGAAAATGGGGAGTGTTGTAACGTGCTGAACAACGATGTGCCCCAGAAGAGCCCCTCAGCATGGAAATACTGCTGAGATGGAGCACAGTAGCCACGGGCTTTCTGAGCAACAGCATGCTCTTAAAACTTGAGGTGCAGATCCCCCATTTTCCCTCTCCTCCAGGGCAAATGCTGACCTGGGAATTGGGCTGGGGTCAGATGCTTGCAAAGCTTTTCCAATGGGCTTAGTCCTTTGTCTCTGGAATATCACCTGGATTTGGCAAAGAGTTACTTTCCCTAATCCCCTAATTCATGCAGAGACCTGCGGAAACTCCTGGGAATCCCTGCTGCACGAGGGGCTTGGGTTCAGCAAAGTGGGAATAGCCCCTGTGAATATTCCACGATGGGATCCTCAGGGGCCCCCAGCCTGCCTGCCTGGCCCTGGGGAGTGATGCCAAACCCCTTGCATTGCTCTTCCTGACTGAGATGTCCTTCCCCATGATCCAGACACCTGAGAGTGCACAGAGAGATGAAACAGCAAGTCAGCAACATGAGCCAGAGCCTTGTCTGTGTGTCCACAGACTGAGGCCTGGGCTGGCTGCTCTGGATGGGAGATGGGGACACAGAGATGAGGGGTGGCAGGCTGTAGCTGTAGCTGTAGCTGAGCCTCCCCTGCCTCTGTGGCATTGCTTCTCTGTGCAGATGGTGCAGATGGTGCAGGAGGAGGGCATCCCACTCTGTCCTCAGTTGGGTGCCATGGGGCACGTTCTGTGATGTGTCAGAGATGTCTCAGCTCTTCCCTGTGTCACACATGGACAATGCACTTCACTGCATGTTGTTTCCTGTCTGGGGAGCCCGTGTCTTGCAGAGGGCCAGGTCTGCCCTGTTGTGACTCCAGATTTCATTTGGTGCATTGCTAATAACAAAGAGCTGAATTGGTACCTATTTCTCATGCTGTTTTCCCAGGACAGACCTGCTGCCTGGTTCTTTGCCCTGCTGCTGGCTTTGCAGGGTAAACCCAGGAGGAGGAAAGCAAAGGAGCAGGTTGCTTTTTGAATGCACTGAGGTGCATCTGAGCACGGACAGTGTCCTCACACACAGCACCTCCACTGATGGCAGAGGTCAGGAAAAGGAGAAAAGAACCTTGCCAGCCCCAGGCTGCTCCTGGATGTATCTCTGGCTCTAGGAGGATGCTCCTGGCTGTGTTCAATCTACAGTCAGAGACCTTTGCCTGCCTCTGGCTTTCTCAGCCCTATCCAGCAGCATGGCAATGCTGTGTAAGTCACACCAACCCTCACAGTCCAGTGCTCCAGGCAGATATGGCTTTTTAATTTGAAATAAGCAAGAAGGGGGCCAGACATACCCTGGCCTGATTCTGCCATTTCCTGGAATGCCCCAAGCCCTCCATTGTAAAGATTTGTCTCTTACAGAAGAAGCCAGGAAAGCTTCCAGCATCCTTTGCTACAGTCACACACCTCCTATTCCACTGGCCTACAACACTAATCACATGTAGGATCTCAGAGATACCCTCATCAGTGTGTGCTTGTGCCTTGAGGATCTGGAAGAGGGAACAACACCCATGTTTCTGGCATTCACATAGCCAGGCTTAACTCCAGCTTCTGCTGTGAGCAACAAAAGCACCTGGAAGGTGGGATGCCCTGCCTGGTCCCCTCAGCTGAAGGCATTCTGCCCCAGAATTGCTCTTTGCCATTGCCTTCTTGAATCCCCCTGCTTCTTTCCCTTGGCAATGCAGTGAGGCAGTGGGATGGCCAGGGAGCCCATGCTGACAGGCAATAATCAAAGGGCTTAGTGCTGTCCAAACACACAGTGGGATGAAGCTGGAGGTGGTGGAGCTTCCTTGGGAGCTGATAGCTGCCTCTGCCTCTTGCCATGTGCCCCAGGAGCAGTGCTGGGATGTAAGGAGGGACTCACCTGTGAGACAGGGCTGGAGCTGACGTGCAGAGCATTCCAGGGAACCCTGCTGCAGCTGCCAGTGTTTGTAGGAGGGATACAAGCAGCCAGATTCTATTTGAGGCAAATGCTGGGACTTGGTTTGGGAACTGCACAGGATGACATCAGGCACAGCCATGGTTTTATTTTTAAAAGTCATCAGTATTGGACCAGGAGCATCTCCAGTTTTCCATAGGAGAAAACCACATCTGAGACAGTTCTGTTGTAGCCAAGAATATGAAAGCTATTTGAAAGTGTTTTGGAGTTTGGGAGTGAGGTAAATTGTAAAATCCCCCTTCTTCCTGCCCTCTCTGGTAGTCCAGAGGAGTCATGAGCAAAGTCAGGATGTCCCATGAGCAAACAGTGTTCTTACTCTGGCTGTTTCAGTAGAAACAAACCAGAGCTTATCCCCCACTCAAGGAAACTCAAACAGGTTTTTCTAAAGGCTTGAGGAGACAGTGGTGCAGAAACTGTGAGGTCCCACCATGGCAGCATGGAGAAGAGGAGCAGCTGGGGACTCCTCCCTCCAAACTTTTGACGTAAACAAACCCAGCAATACAGGGTTTAAAAGAATGAAGAAACAGAGCCTGAAAACTACAATGAAATCCAGCCTTGACTTTGGGAGTGTGTGACCCTGACTGTCAGGGGTATGACTGCCTGTTCCTCCAATACTTGGCATCCAGTGGAAGCCCTGCAGGGCTCTCTGCTGCAGCCAGGGTGGGGAGCACAGGGAGGAAGGTTCATTGAGGGGAGGCTCAAGAAGATCAGGGTGGTACCACCTCCCCAGCAGCAGGGAGGGAGGAGTCTCTCCTGGCAGGAGGGTGCTGGTCTGTGCCCCTTGGCAGCTGCAGGGTGGCTGGGAGAACATCTGGGAGGTGCCTGAGCTGCTGGGGAACCAAGGGATGGCACTGGGGCACGGTTTTTAGGCACAGGGTATTTGGGCAACACTTGTCTTTGCATTTCAGATGTGAAGCTTCCCATACATCATCTCCTAGGCCAAGAGTGAGAGAGAACCCTGCCAGTAGAGACAAACATGCCCACAGTCCAGCATTAGCCCTTGGGAGGGACATCTGGAGTCTCTGCACACAGGTCTCTGAAAATAGTAGGTCAGTGCCTGTGCCAGCCAGCAACCGAGTGAAAGGGAGAAATTAAGAAGGAAATAAGAGCAGTACAGCAAGAAACAAGGTTCCAGAGAAATCCCAACCTCTCCAGTTTTCAAAATCTGCCTGGACAAAGCCCTGGGCAGCCTGCCCTGCCTTTGAATGCAGCCCTGCTTGGACTGAGTGACCTCCAAAGGTCCCTTCCAGTCTAAATATTTCCGTGGTTCTGTGATGGATGTTTGAAATATAGAACAACCAGACCTAATTATAGCATTGGAGAAATCCATGACACATCTACAGCTTAAACCAGTGTGCTCCCTCCACCATCCCAGAAAGCTAGAGACAGGACAGAACAAGGTGATCACAATCTACAGTACAAAGTGATTCTTGGATGGGGAGAGACTCAGGAGGGAACATCTCAGGAGCTATAAAATCATTACTGATGTGGAGAAGATGAACAAGAAATGATTGGGCATTAGGGACACCCAACAAAGTGAGGGGGTGGCAGGTTTAAAATGAAGCAGAGCTTACAGAGCTTAAGCTTCTTACAAAGACCTTGATTTCTCCCTTGTGGACTTCATTGGCACAAGACATTGCTGAGGTAAAATGTAGCTATAAATTTAAAAAAAGAAAAAAAATCCTGTTTCTGAGTCAGGAATCTTTGATTCAGAAGACCTTTGAGCCACAGATCTGTGCTTTTTGGTCATGCAGAAATGTTCAGGTATCCCCAGGTGTCCATGCTGTCAGAAAGAGCTACACATTGCCTGCAGAGATACCTCTGTTTGCTCGGGCTTGGCCCTGGCTTCTGCCACCTAAATTTTCAGAGATCAACAGATACCTCCCATCACACTTGGGGAAAATAATTCCCTGTCATCTTCCCCTTTCACTTACATTATAACCTTCTGTTACCCAGCTTCCTGACTGAGGAGTCCCAAGCTACTCTGTGGCTTCTTTTGAGAAACATTACTCTGCTTCAGGTGTTTCCTCTTTCTCTCCAGTTTCTCTAGTTTTACATTATCATTTTTCTATAAACAGAGCAGAATTTTTGACAATTCACCATCACAGGCAGTGCACAGGATGCAGCTGATTTGTCTGTTGGTGCTGTGGGGCATTCACTGTTTGATTTTACTTTTCATTCCTCTTCAAATGATTTTCTAGCCTTCCCTTCACTTGTCTGGCTGCTCCTGAACAGCAAGCTGGGATTTTTCAGAGGAACATTCATTGCAACACTAAGATCTTTGCTCAGTGGCTGTAGCTAGTTTAGAGCTTCCACTCTGTGAAGCCAAGAAAAATCAGCTTTCTACACATTTTATATTTACCAGCCATTGCTCATGTTATTGCCTGGGCACTCACTGTTTGCAGATCTTTCACCAGCTCTGCACCAGACTTTCACCTTTGCAACTCTGCATCACCTGGCGCTATCAACAAACTCCATCACCCCCAGAGCACATGGTCAGAGACAGGGATGTTGCCTTGCTTCTTGCAGTTGTGAATGTTTTTACTTTCTTTGTAGCTACTTCTCACGGTCCTTTCTGTAAACATAGCTATGTTATTGTAACTGTACCTTATCATTCACATTCCTTTCTCATGGACACAGAACTTTGATGGACATTTCCTTTGACCACTGTAATTGAGGGAGGAAGAACTGATTTCCTCCAATGAATAGTGATTTCCAAATGGATATAAAAAATAAAGAAGGCAACACAGGGACGTGGAGAAATGCCTGGTCTTTCTGTGCTTGCACACTCACAAGCTCCCACAGGCTGCCTCAAGCCCTGGACATTACAACAAGAGCTACAAAACCTCTCTGGAGTGTTACAGAGGATCCAGGCTAGGTGAGGCCACAGGGTGGAGTTGAGAACCTTCCTTCTTCCCCAGTACAGAAAATACTCTCCTGGTACCTCAGAGATGTGCTTGTCTGCAAACACAAACTCTGCATGTGAGGAGTTCCTTTATGCCCTCCAAGCTCCCAAACTGATGGCACTGTCACTGAGCAGCAGCGTGCAGTGCTCTGCAGTGCCTGTCAGAGCTTTGGGGACCACCCTTCTGCCCTCCTGCCCGGTGCAGGATGCAGAGCTCAGTGTCAGCTGGATGGGAAAAGCAGAGCTCAGCCCTGTGACATTTCTGATGGTCTTTGAGGAGCTCACCTGCAGAGCCAGGTAGCTGGGTTGCCCATTTGTGCCACCTCTGTTCCCAGTGTGGGGCCAGTGGGGGGCAAACTGCACCTAAACCAAGAAAGCATCGCAAAGGAGGTGAGCACAGCACTTGTCCAGCCCACCCCAGCCAGAAGCAACAGGCCTCTAGCAGAAATTTTAAGTGGTTTTAGCCTGGATTTTCAAGGAAACAACAGACTGACCACAATTAACAGGGTCTTTTGGGGAAATGAAGGGGTGACATATTTGAGAAACATTGAAATAATCTCAGCTGAGCCTGCTGGGACAGACTCCCAAGAAAATCCTGACTTTGAACCCCCAGTCACTCCACATCTCTTGTATTATGAGTTCCCATACTCTAACTTAGATGAACAGCACCTTTCCCAGTGCACTGCACAGGGAGAGGATGTACAGACAAACCCCACTGGCCCTCAAATACCAAGTGCTTCTTCCAGAGAATCCTCTGCAGAAATTGCTGAGCTGACTCTCCTCATCTGTGGGCTGGACACAGCTCCCCACTCGTAGCTGGGACACTGCAGGTCACCATGTGCACCACAGCCCACACCCCAACCACTGACAGCCCAGAACACGCTCATTTGGTGGTGGAATTACTTTTATTCTGAGCTTGCCAAGTCCTCACTGCTTACCTAGAGCCTGCAGCTGCACAGAGACAACAAAGTTCTTCCAGGTCTCCAACAGCCCAGTGCCACAGAGCTGACAGCCTGAGCAGGGCTCTGCCACCTGCAGCATCAGCTTTACCAGTTATTTATTACCAGCTCTGCAAACTGTACAGGCACAACCACCAAAAGGACAGGACTGTAACAACTGAGTTGTGCAAGGAACAAGGCCAGGGGATGCTGACAGACAGTTCAAAGTGGTTCAGGCACTCCAATATCAGCATCCACAGCCCCATTACTATAGGGCAGGAAAGAAACACTTGGGAATATCCCTCAACTCTGCAAAGGGACTGGCTGGAAATCTTATAAAAAGAAAAACCTAAGCCCTGGAAGAGTAGGAGAGCAAAGGCTGTCTGGATTTCCAGAGCCTTTGTGGTACAGAAAACTGCAGCAGAGTTTGTAGCAGAGCTGCAGCCCAGCTGTCAGAGCTGCTCTCGGGCTGGAAGCAGTGCAGGGAGTCAGCACCCTTGTCCAAGCAGCTCTAAATGATCTTTAACTCCTTTCCAACCCAAACCATTCTATGATTCCATGACCTGCACTAGAACACCACCATCCACATGCAGAATTTGCCCTCAGTCCAGAGAAGGAGCAGCTCATGCGCTGGAAACCCAAACCTTCCAAGTCGTGTGTCAGACGCACAGCCCCCCGGCAGGAGCACAGGCAACACGGCAGATATTTCAGCTTTTATTCGCAAATCCATCCCGGCTCCGGCAGCAGCAGGGGGCAGCAGCAGCCCGGAGTCCCCGCAGCCTCCCCAGCGCCGGGAAACCGGAGCCGGGCAGGGAAACCCAACCCGCCGCCTTTTACATTTCACCTTCTCCCAGCAAGCGAACTGGAAATCGAGTAATCTTTATCACATTCAGAAAGGTGTTGGATTTACAGTCCTGTGCGTTCAGCAGAACGATCTCGGGTTAGAAGCGACTATTCTGCAGAGCAGCTTGAAAACTATCCCAGGCTTGCTTTTCCCGAAGCCAGCATCTTAAAGCTGCAGTACTCTCCAGGCATCTTTCCCAGCAGTCCCAAAGCCAAATAACAAAAGGAGCCCTTGCAAATAAATAATCACAGGAAAATAAATAAGATTAGAACTGAAATATACAGTTGCATGGTCTTTATTTGGTTTCAGAGGTGGAAAAAAGTGGAGCCAGACTGCAGCTTTAAGCCTCGTGCCTGAATCAACCCCAAACACTCGGTAAATTTTACAGCTGATTAGCAGTACAGGTCGGAGAGCCGAAGTTCCACGGAGATGAACATTCAGGCACACACGCACACCCTTCCCCAAGGCATACTTTATTTTTCCGAGTTAGAAAAAAGCCTGCTATGGGGAAGTGCCCCTTCCCGAGCTGAACAGACACGACTGAAGACCTATTTACTGTCACAGTAAAGCATCCCAACAAATAACTAACCCCACCCATGTTTGCAAGGGGAAACTGGTTCAAACCACGCACCAGGGAGACAATCCTCTCTCTGGATCCTTCAACTCCGCTGGCACCACAGAATCCTTGAGCAAATCCAGCTACGGGCAGGGCTGCCAGCTGCCCACCGCTGCTTGTGCTCCAAGCCTAGTCGTGGAAAGTCGTAAGTCCATTATTTCTACTTAAGCCAGAAATCCTGTTAATGTCATTTAGAGGCAGTTCTACAGCAGGAGCTCTTGATCTGCTCTCTGTTTGGGGTGCACACCTCCTCTCCAGAAACTCCCACACAGAAAAAAACACAGAGAAAAGAGAAGCAATCCATTGCAAGCCAGTGTCCGATGATTGTCCCTTTGGGGAGGGCAGGAATCCAGGACGGGGCAAGGCAGGGGAAGGGAGGAGAACGGCAGGTGGGGAGAAGTTAGAAACAAACTCAAAACCACCAAGACACAAGGAGGAGCTCAAAGCCCCTCAGCAGCTGATGGCACTGGGTTGCTGTTTGCTAACAAAGTCTGAAATGAAGTCGAACTCGTTCTGTCCCAAGAATAACTCTGGCAGCTCCTGAATCCGGTCCAAGCCCAGTTCCAGGACAAGGGATGTCAAGACCTCCTCGTCTATGAGATCAGTGTCCATGACATTCAACGTCAGCGCTGGCGAGGGCATGTGCTGCACTCCCGGGTGCTGCCCGGGCGCCACTCTGTACTGCTGGGCACCGGCTCCCATGGGCCCGCTGCTCATGCCCAGCGGGTGCCCCTGGTACTGGGTGTTGAGTTTTTGTAGGTGCATGCTGGCCATGAGCTGCTGGGTGCCCACCGGCCCCATGTACTGCTGCTGCTGGCCCGGCCCATTGAACATCATCGCGTTCTGCATCTGGTGGTGGCCCATCTGTCCGCCGAGGCCGGGCCGCGGCCTCATCGCACCGTCCATGGCGGCCCCTCCGTAGGGCATCATCTGAGCGGCGGCAGGCAGCGTCCTCAGCACATGCTGCCCGTGCTGCGGGGGTGCCTGCAGCCCGCTCACCCCCATGCGGTAGCTCTGCAGCCCGCTGCCCCCGTGGCCCATGGGCATCATCATGTGCTCGGCCATGGCTCCGCGTCCCTGCGAGGTGACGGCGCCTCCGGCCGCGGCTCCCGCCGAAGATCCCGGAGAGCCCCCACCTCCGTGCGGGGAGAAGGCAGCGCTCCTCTCCCTCCGCGGGTGTCCGCCGGCGGGGGAGCTCCGCGGAGCCTCGGCTCGGCGCCGCCGGCAGCCGGGCTGTGCCCGCGGTACGCGGCGGTGCGGGGCTCCGG
>VZRZ01001336.1:17600-31665 GCA_013398175.1 Climacteris rufus
GCCTCCCTCCTCACAGCGTCCCTGCCCAAGCCTCTGCACCCGCGGACGCTGCCGGGCCTCAGGTCCCGCGGCGGGGGCTGTGCCGAGCTCCCTGTTCCTGCACCGCTGTCAGGAGCTCCCGGGGCCGAGGTTCTGGCCGAGAACAGCTGGTGGCATCGGCTGGGTGCTGGGTGACTCGGCCAGCAGCATCCTCCTGGCAAGGGTGCAGCAGCGTTGCAAACACAGGCGCTGCCCAGGGGATGGGCACACACACGGGTTTGTTGGTGTAACTGTCTGCAGCAGGGGCTGTTTCACTTTTGGAGTGAGCTTTGTCTCGATGCACCCACCCACACACACCCCCTGAGCTGTGCTAGCCAAATCAGATCACCATGGACCCAGACTATGGTACTCTCTGCAGGACCTGGTGCTTCCCAGGAGCGAATGAAAGAACAGTGGTGATCTTCTCCATTTGCTTTGTGTTCTTGAAGGAACACAGAGACTTCTTTTTTAAAGATGTTGGTGTTCCATTGTTACTTGCTTGGAAGGCAGGAGATGAGAAAGTTCAACTTGCTTCCTCAACTTCATTGTGTGTTTGCCTCTGTCCTCTCACCAGCCTCTGTAGTCACAGACAGATCTTTTCTGGAGGCTTGGAGGAGGTTGTTTCATGGAGTTTTAGGTGTTGTGCATATTCATGGTGCTCACAGACCCTAGTGAGCAGAGGGAAGGTCTAAGGACGTGAAGGGACTGAGTCAGGCAGCACGGGCACCTTAGGCGAGTGCTGAGCCACAGTACTGACCTGAAGCGTTACTTATGAGGAGTATCTCTGTATCCAAACACTTCAAATGACCAGCTCAGAGCAGATAACACCCAGGAGCCCTCAGCTTCCAGATGCCATCAGCCAGGAATGGAAAGTGTCTTCTCACCTGGACAGAGCACAGGGCCATAAATCTCCAGGACATTCTGGGAATTGCTGTTGTTTGTGCCACTTCTGCTTTGTTAAGTGGCTGGGATGGGTTTCAGGTGTTGTTGGCGAGCCTCTAGCTGATGAATCAGTTGGTTAATTGTTCAATATAATTACGTAATGATTGTTTTTTAACTCTAGAGATTTTGACAAATGCATTTTTAGTACTAATAAACACATGCTCACATACATATACCTGCCTGCCTACAAGTTCACATGCAGATGCACACCCAGGTGAGGAATAAATGCATGGGGAGTGTCTGCCCTCGTCTTTTCAGAGGCATCCAGCCATGAAAACATCTCTCACTTGGAGGAGAGGTGTGGTGTGTCCTGCAAGAGCTGGGCAGGGGCAGGAATTCTTGGACAGGAGTAACAGGTGGGAAAGGGCTCTGCACAGCCATTTGCATTACAGAACACACCAAAGGTGGTAAATGGCCCTTCATTCTGGAAACAAATTAGCAGATGAGAGAGTGCTCTTGCTGAACACAAGTGTGAAGGTCCCCTCTACCTCTGTCCTCACTCGTGCCCCTTCTCCTGTGGGAAGGGTGAGATGGATCAGCTACTCATCCAGTCTGAAAATAGTTTAACCAGAAGTAGAGCTGGGTTGGCTGGGATCACCTCTCTCATCCAGCTTGTGCCATTGTCCCTCGATGTTTCCCCAACATAACCTGGGGAGAGGAACCACCACCTGCAGGAAGGGAAGGGCACAGGGGATGGGAGGATGGTGGTGGGCAGAGATGTCCACAGATCCACAGCCTCCATGTCTGCCATGTGTGTGCTCCCTGTCCTGAGGGCTCCCTGTTCTTGAACCAGTATTATTTTATTTTACAGAGACCAGCATAGATTGCCCTGCTGCATTTCATGCTGCCCAGCCAGAGGCTGTGGGGCAGAGCTGGGAAAGGGCTGACCAGTTCTGGTAGCATCCCTCTCACTGCTCTTTTTGGCCTAGAACAAGCAGTGGGTCCTTGTCATGCTGAGATCTTGAGGATTAAGGACCCAAACCTCTTCAGCTGTATTTACAAGTGTATTTATGACCCATCTAACCCCAGGTTTGTGTGTCTCCCCTCTGCCATCTGTCATCAGCCCACGGACAGACTGGCCCTTCTGGGAAAGCAGATCAAGTGCCAGATCCAGCCCTGGGGCTGTTGGTCAGTCAGCCCTGGCTGAAGTCACCACAGCAGCCACCTCCAGCAGTGTGTCACTCATGGCTTCCTGACATGGGACTTCCCCAGCCTGGCTGCACTCGTATCATCAGCCCTGTGTTATAAGGGTGGACTGCCCAGGCTGGGAATTAACCACATTGTTGCTCCAGTAGCACCAGTTTGCCCCGGCATGACTGGGGATGTGGCAGCACTGCCCCGTGTGGGTGGGCAGCAGCTCAGGGGTCTGAGCACCAGCACCTTGCAAACCTTCTCTTTTCCCTCTTAGGAGGCAGCCTGATGCACACCTCCCTGCTACCTGTGATTTTCTTTCTGTGAGTTGTTCCCTCCTCCTGTCTGATCCCTGAGCATCTTGAATTGACTGCACAGCTCCAGTGGTGTTCTGGTGGTAAAATCCTTCCCTCGAACCCCCACGGATGAGAAGTGGTGCAGGCATGTGGTTTTTGTAAACAGAGATGCAAGGACTTTTATCTTGCAAGGTCTTGCATGATCAGAACTGGTTCTTGCTAATCCCAGTTGCTCTTCTACAGTCCAAGATCTTTTTTTGCAGGAATCTGAGATCCTTAGTTCTGAGGGGAAGTGTGTGTGTGTGTGTGTGTGTGTGTGTAAAGAACATTTTTATAAAGAGCTTTGTAGAATGCAAGATGTAGCCACTCCCAGTGGGTAAAAGATGTTTTTGGGAANTTGTAGAATGCAAGATGTAGCCACTCCCAGTGGGTAAAAGATGTTTTTGGGAATTGTCTTGGACCGAATGATCCTCACTATTCATTTCAGTTTACAATGCACCCACTGCTGTGGGGTTTTCAGGTGCCTTTGCATGGAGATTGCAGAAGAGTTTGAGTACTGATGTGAGCTGTGTGTTTGGGTGTAGATGGAAGGATCTGAGGACCCCCATGATTCAAAGACTCCTTGATGCACAATTAAGTCAGTGCTTGGCCCTACAGAGGTTCTGCAAGTTTCAAAGCAATTGAGGTGTGCAGATAGATGCTAAAGCAATTTGAATTTTCATATTAGGGGAAAGCTTGGGTTTGGGGAACAAAAGTCCAGCAGAAGTCCCTTTGCAGTCCCCACTCACTGAGGGACAAATACAGAGTAGAAATGCACAGTGGGAGGCTGGAAATCTGCAGAGGTGTGACCTAGACTGAGATCCATTGGGTACAAGTGTCTGCTGTTGTAGCTGGGTCTTGCCATGGGCTTATGTGCATAACTGACCTCCACATCAGCTTCCACTCCCTGCAGCTCTCTGCTGTATCACAAAGTGTTCCTCAAATATTGTTTTTGCAGAAGATGCCAAGCGTCAGGTGAGGTGCTCCTCTTGCACGCTGTTGGCTCCCAGGGGCTCAGCAGCTGGTGGAGTTTGGCATTTGGGAAGATCTTTGGTTGGACAAGTCCAGATCTGGATCACTAAAGCACCCACTGTTCCCTGAAGGGTGGAAAATGTCAGTGCTGGGGAGGATCAGCTGGTAAACACCAGGGAGTTGTCATATGTGACAGCAGCCAGCTCCCACCTGCCTTGCTCTCCATAAACTTTCTGTCCTCACTTGATCTGTCCCTGTCATGCAAAGGTGGCACCCACATTTTGTGTGCTTGGGAAAGGAAGGGCAGGAGGGGTCCCTGAGGAAGGTGATGGTGAGGATGGGCTGCAGCTGCTGCAGCCGCTCACCAGCCCATAGCCAGCTCCTCCCTGGGGTTCAGGCTCCTGGGAAGAAGCAGTGGCCATGAACCAGGCCCAGGGAGGCTGAACAGATCTGCTCAGCTTGGAGGGTCCCAGAGCCCACACTGCCCATCCCACAGGGCCTGCTTTTCCCTTTCTGGTGGAAAGGTTGCCACGCTCTGATTCCTTCCAGTCCTGCCTGGGGGCACATCTGCTGCCTGTCCCTGCACTGCCAAGGGGTTGAAAGTTTTTCTACCTAATGTTTGACTATGTTGGGACATCCACTTTAACCAAATATTCACTATCAGCTGCTGGAGGTTTCTATACCGAATCTGAAAGGATCCTAGGGAGTCTCTGCTGATCATCTAATGCTTTCCCAGCAGATTCATTTATTGGCAACCAGGAGATGAGAAGGGGGTGCAATGCACTGCCATTTTTTGTTTATTTAAGGATGATCACAGTGCTTTGCAAACCTCAGCTCTGAAGCTGAGAAGTCCAGCAGAGACTATGGTGCTATGAATACTGAACCAGGAGCAAATTCCAATGGAGGTTCTTCAGTTTGGCTTTAAATAAGTAAGTCAACAAGCCAAGATTTAAAAGTTAAATTAAATATTAAACTTCTTGACACCGAGTTACACTTACAGGTCTCTCTGACAAAGATGACTGGCCAACAGCAAATTATTTCAAACACCTGTTACCAAACCTATTTCTTGTCCCCACATGGATCTGATATGGACAATTTGGGTGATGAGCACCATTCACTGGGCAGGATGTGGGCAATCTGTGGTGCCATCAGGGCTGTGGGTCCCAGCGTGGCCCAGCAAGGAGGTGTGGTGGATCTGAGCTCCTGGGAGCTGTGAGCAGGATGGGGCAACATCTTCTGGGAGGTGGCCCAGACACTGCCTGGTGGTGGGTCAGTGGAGTTGTCACCCCCCAGGTGATTTACAGGGAAGGACTTTTTCCAGCACAGTCACAGCATTGTACCACCCCTCAGTACGTGTGGGGCAGGAACAGGCTCGTGCCAGCATGGAGCTTCCTTGAGCAAATGCCTCCCAGAGAGATGCTCAGGAGAGAGATGGGGCGAGTGTGGGTTTCGCTGAGAGCACCTATGGGTGTGCAGCAGCAAAAATTTCATTAAGATAAAAAAACCCCACAAATATTAGGGAGGAAAAGGGAAGAGCCCAGGTGTGACTCCTCTGCAGGCACAGGGCACTACACAGCCACACAGCAGCCACACAAGCATTCACCCAACAGCAACCCCAAATCCCCTCTGCCTGATTTCTGCGTGGTAAAAGGAGAGCAGAATCCAGGTGCTACATTAGCCTGTGATTCCTCATCTGCATTTAGATGGAAACACTTCCTCAAAGGCAGGAGGTGCAAGGCAGAGCCGAGGGGTGTGAACAGCCCGTGGGAGGGGGCACAGGGTGGGCTGGGCCCTGCCAGACCCCTGGGTGCAGGGTCTGGTCTGCAGCCCGTGGCCAGCTCTGGGGAAACGGTTCGTCATCAGCCCTGCTGGGATTTGGGAGCAAAGATGCTGAGGAAGGGAAGGCTGTGCCTCCTCTGGGCTCTGTGGGCACTTCCCACACGTGCAGGTGGTGAGGGTGCCAACTCCTTGCACACGCACTCCGGGTGCACGGCTCGCTGTGTGCCCGGGCAGTGGTGTGGGCACACCTGCCAAGGGGCAGCGTCTGTCCTGCCAGGGCCACTGAAGGGTGCGAGGGTGACTGAGGCCACAGCCAGGCACGGAGGGGTTGGTGCTCCCTCGGGAGTGGCCGGCGCAGCTGACCCCAGCGCCTGCGTGCTCCAACAGCCGAGCTGGCTTGCCCAGCTTGTAAACAACTTCTTAATTTTTTTTTCCTCTGGGCTAATCTTGCTCTGTGGGGGCAGATAACATCACTGGAATTTTTCCAGTGTCCTTTGCAAGAGCCTCCTGTTTTGGACTTTGGCTGAGGCGCACATGAATGAGACATGAGCTTCCTCAATTGCTTTCTCTTGTTTGCTTTCCTCTGGGCTGCTTCCTGCTCTGCTCGCTGCTCCTGGTTCCAGGTCTCGTGGAGAGTGGCCAGAGCGAGTTCAGCACTGCCTTGTGCCTCCCTGGATGTCCCTGTGGGGCTGTGGTGCTGGCAGGGAGCAGGAGGGACAGTGGGGTCTGGGCTCTGCTTGCTCCTGCCCTGCATGAGGGGCTGGCACTCGGTGAGCTCCTGCTCTGCATCCTGGCTGTTTCCTGGCTGTGCTTGTGCCAGGGCAGCCGCTTTGGGTTTAGGCCTGTACCATGGCTGGCGTGGGCTGCACTTCAGCCTCAAAGGCCTCAAAGGGCTTCTCATCCTGCAGCAGAGCCAAGCCCAGTGCAGGTGGTGTGGTACCTGAGCCCCAGCCCGCCCAGCTGCCTGGCCCCACTCTGCCCAGGGATTCCACTCATCGGCCCTCGAGCCCTCAGGGAGCTCCCTGTGGGGTCTGACAACAGAAAATCCGTCCTGCTCTGGAGAGGGCTGGCACCCAGGCACTGCTGAGCCATGGATGTGCAGCCCGGGTCCAGCCCAAGGGCTGTGGGTGCAGCTCTGAGCGCGGCAGGAGCAGGCAGCCGGCCAGACCAGTCTGCCAGCACGGCCTGTGACGCGCTGCGAGTGCCACCAGCTCCTGCCCCAGCTGCACGTGTCACCACTCATCTCCTCCCCGTGCTGTCACCCCTCCCCAGCACAGTTCTGTGGCTTGCTGCAGCCAGGGAAACTGAGGCACTGACCCCGTCCTGCTGCTGGCCACTCTTGGGCCACCAGCCTGCACAGGCCTTGCTCGTGCTCTGTTGGTGTTTCCCATTTCTATTCTTCCTTTCCACTTGGAAGTTTTTCAGATTTCTGTATGGTGTCTGTGGTCTACAGACTACGAACCAGCTGGCTGTGGTGTCCAAGGGATGGTCCACATGCCAGGTCACGGGGCTCTGTTCTTGTGCAGTCCCGTCAGTCCCCCAGCGTTCTTTCCCTGCTCCAGACAAGCCCAGGAGTCATCCCCTCTCATATGAGTGACCCACAGATCTGCTTCAGGGTGAGAAGCTGCTTTGCTCAAGGCCTGGCTCACACCACTGCCCAGGCTTATGGTTGTCACTGCATTGCCTTTCTGGATGTCCTGGTCACCACGATCTCCCTCACGCTGGATTTGAGGCACAGGTGGATGGAGCAGGGCTGTCATTTCTCTGGCAAGAAGCCAGAGTTCTGTCTCCTCAGGGGTCAAGGCTGCCTCTTCTTGGGTCCCCCTGCCATGCCCTGTCCTCCTGCCCAGGACCTGGTGTGTGGCAGTGGGATCAGTGGAGATGGACAGCACTGGGGCTTTCCCACCCGAGTGCTGCTCCTGCAAGGCCCAGCGTCCTCTGGGGCAGGGACTGAGAGAGGCTTGGGGTTATTTCTTGTTATCTCTGGGCACCTGCATTGCTGCTGTGCTGAGGCAGATTAGCTGTGGTGGTTTCTGTGCTCTGCTCTTGCCTCATGCAACTGCCTTGCATTTGGAGGTTGGGGTAGTCGGGGCTGTGGTGGTGACTCTTTGGGGGGGTGTAGAGTGGTGTTTCTTTCATTATCATTAGGAATAGCTGTTGCTGTTTATCTGCCTTCTCTTTCCTTCATGTTATGCAACCTCCTTTTGAGATGTCAATGGTTGTTTTTCCAGCGTTGATGTAGCAACAAAACTCTTCCTGGTATTTCCAGACCCTCATGGCTGTAACATCCAACCTCACTCCTGCTGCTCTAGCTCCCCTGACTTCATTAGGATGCCCAAGTGCTTTTCCACTTGGTAACCAGTCCAGGTGTTGAGCAGGGACTACAGCAAAGCCCTGGGAAGATGCAAGCTTGTGAATGGGCTGGGTGCTGGCAGCCCTGGCTCGCGTGGCCAGGGGAGGATCAGGGCGGGTGACTCAGGGCAACTGAAAGTTTTGTCCTGGGAGAGCTGCCTGGGATCCAGGTCGCTGGGACCTGTTCATCAGGTTCCTATTTTTGTTATTCACTAGCTCAGTATTCCTGAAAACAAATCGTGTTGTTGTCACCTGATTGGCCTCACAGGCGTCAGAGCGTGGAGGGTGTCCCGCGTGGAGAGCTTGTTTGGGTGGCTGCATTTCAGCTCTGCAGTGACTGCATTTTGACTCCTCTGTGGCCCTGTGCAGATGTGCCAGTCCTGTGGCTGCCTGCAGCCAGAGCTGCTCCTCTTGGGCTGTGCCCCTGGAACAGCTCTGGTACCAGCCGGGCACCTGCCCCTGCCCAGCCCCTCCAAAGCCAGGGCAAAGCACAGAGCCTTTGCTGTCAGAGGAAACCTTCAGGCTCTGTCATGTGTGGCTGTGTTTTGGGCACGGTGGCTGTGGGCTGAGCCTGCAGCAGGCAGGGGCTTCACAGAACCTCCCTGAGCTGCAAGGGACCCACAGGGATCATGGAATCCAACTCCTGGCCTTACCCCCAACATTCCCACCAAATTCCTGAGAGTGTTGTCCAAATGCTCCTGGAGCTCTGGTAGCCTTGGGGCTGTGCCCATTCCCTGGGGAGCCTGGGCAGTGCCCACCACCCTCTGGGGGAAGAACCTATTCCTGATACCCAACCTAACCCTCCCTGGCCCAGCTCCAGCCGTGCCCTGGGTCCTGTCCCTGTCCCAGAGCAGAGATCGGAGCTGCCCCTCGGGAGGAGCTGCAGCCCTGCTGAGCTCTGCCCTCAGCCTGCTCTGCCCCAGCTGGGCACACCAAGTGCCCTCAGCTGCTCCTCCTGTGGATTCCCCTCTAGACCCTTCACTGGGCTTTGGGAGAAAAGCCCCCAAGTTTTGTTCTCCAGCTCGCCCCTCCTGCAGCAGGGCTGAACTCTGCTGGCCCCTGGTTCAGGCTGTGGGCTCGTGATGGTTCCTGAGTTGTCACTGGGTTGGGGTAGGACAGGGCAGGGTCACTGCTGTGTGAGAAACTGCTGGTTATATAGAGAAGGAGAGAGCTGGCAACAGGCTGATGCAAGGGCCCTTGACAGAACCACCTTGGGAGGCTGTAGACAGTTCTGGGGAGAAGCTACCTGTGGCAGGACATTGCTGTTTTCTTCATCTGCAACAACATCTTCCTGGAGCTGGACAGGGCATTTCTTCTCAGGCCAAACTTCAGCAGAAAAACCTGACGGCTAAACCAGGGATTTCACTGATAGGTAATTTTTTGCTTAATGGCAAACCAGTCACATGAAAATATTTGTTTTATTTTGAAGAAATAAAGAGATAACTTTTTCCTGCGTCATCCATTCTCCTTTTTATCATGGTAAGAGCTGACAGGGAGCAGGACCTGCTGCTGATCTTAGAAATACAGAAGAAAACATCTGTTGGGTGTTTGTGGTGAGAGCAGCATAGCTGTGCCTATCTCCCCCAGCAGCCCTGCTGCTGCTGCCCGCCGGAGCTTGAGTCATCTTGTCACGTCCCTGGGCTGGTGTGTCAGTGGCTCCAGCAGCACTGCTGGCCTGCTGCACTGCACATGGAGATCAGCCCAAGCAGAGGGGCTTGTGGCCAGAGGAAGGCCAGTTCTCATGTGGATGGATATTCTTTGTACATGTAGAAAATGGTTGGGATGCTTAAATGAGTTATTCGTTTATTGGGACCAAACTGAAAATATGTGCTATGCGAAAATGCACGCTCCTGGCCAGTATCCACTGAAATCCATGGGAGCTATTGGCATATGTGATGTCAGGAAAACAGCTCGTGTTGCTGCTGCCATTGTCAGGATTAAAACTCAACTGCCCTTTTTGGGAACACTGATTGCTGAAGGCATCTGTTGTGTAAGGGACAAGCTGGTGAAAGTAGAGGAGTGCCAGGTGGGGAGAGAAACCCTCCTCCTGCTGCCATGGCCACGCTGTGGGCTTGTGAAAGGTGTTTGTAGTTCCTTGCTCTGCATTGTGTTCCTCCTGCCTGGGCTTCAGGGATGGTGGTGCTGGGATACTTGGTGCTGGTGGGTATGGGGGTTGTGCAGGAGGGGTGGGAGCCACATCTCCCCCTCCTTCCTCTGCCTCCTCCACTTGCCCTGTTCATCTCTCTCTGCTGCTGAGTCTATGGACAGGGTTGTACTTGGCAGGGTTGTCTCAAGGGATGCTCCTCTGTATCTCAGTGGAGACTCTGAGGTTCTCCTGTCACTGGATTCTCTCTGATGCATCCACCAGAGACATGAAATGGTGCCAGTCACATGCTGGCACCCCTCAAAGATCTCATTTCCTGACACCAGTGGCCAAGTGCTGCCAGTTCTGGCCTTGGCAAGATCTGAGGTGGGCTCTGCAGTTGAGAGCATGAAATGAGTTTAGGAAAAGGTTGGTGGTCTGAAATGGGAAAATCCACATTAAAACCCTGGGAGACACCAGTGTAAGGCTGGGGGACAGCTCAGCGTGGAGTTACAGGACTCTCACCTGGGACAGACTTGGGCCTTGGGTCTTGGGTGACACTTGGATGAGACATGGGCCACCACAACTCTGCCTGTGTTCCTGGCTGTGGCTTGGTCATGCTGTGCTTCTCAGCAGCACTGTGAAAGCATTCCCATCTCTTGGGGTGAGGTGCCTGTGTTACTGTTGTCCTGAGAAAACAGCACGTGGCACTGTGCTCCGGGGCTGCATTTCTGCAGGCAGCTGAATTGCCTTGTCAGTGTAGTTATCTGATGCTTTAGGGACTTTCAGCAGCACACACAGGGGTTCACCCAGTGCTGGAGCTCTTGAAAAGCAGGGAAGAAGGGCAGTGGGCTGGGAAGCAAGGTCTCCTTCTTGCTCTGGATATGTGGCATTAATGTGTCCCACTGTATCTCATACAGTGCACCCTCAGCCTTGGAGAGCAACCTGGACCAGCTTTAAGCTTCCACCTTGGTGGCACTGCAGTCACTTGCCAGCTGTGCTTTGGCCACAAGAATCTCTGTGCAAAGGTCCAAAGAGCCCTGGGGCCTCAGGAGCTGAGCTCTCCCAGCGCTGAGCAAAGAGGAGCACTGGGCTGTGGCAGGAGGAGGAGAAACCACAGGAGCCACAATGTGTCCAGGGCAGTGCAGTGTCTGGGACCAGTGGCTGGGACCTGCTTTGGGCATTTTCAGCTGCTGTCAGGTAGGAGGATGCTGGGTTTGTACTCGAGAGGTCTGGCAAGGTCCAGCATGGATGTGGGGCCCATAGGGTAGCCCAAGGCAGCAGAGAGCTGCTGCTGATCTCCCCACATTAAGGGCTGATCCAAGTTGCACAGATTTCTGCAGCATTCCCAGTTAAGATCCCCTTTCCCAAAGTTGTGTGAGCAATGCAGTTTCCTTCTCAAGGTGTGGGAGCAGGTGACACAGCACACAAACTTTGCAGGCACTCCTGGAATGATCACCATTCACTGGAGACAACACAGGAGATGCATGTGTTCCATGGCTTCATCTAGATCTCGGTGTGCCTGTCACAGCCTCCACTCTATGGCCACAGGGGAATGCTTTTGAGCTTGTGACTGGCTGACCCAGTGTCACTGCTCAGGAATGTGGCAGGTGTTGCCCGTGTTTTGGACTGGTCTGTGCAGCGTTTGGGTCCCTGGGCTTTGGGTGTGTGCTGGACCAGGTGATGCTGGGGGAAGGGGAGGATGATGCAGGTGGAGGGATTGGTGCACACGTAGCTTTTCTGGTTCCTGAATGCACTTTCTGCTCTCTCAGGGCACCCACTCAGGTGTTGTCCCCAGAACAGTTGCCTTAAACACTGTACCTGGGATGTGGTGAAGTCTGTGGCTGCACCCTGGAGGGCTCTGGCCAGAGCATTGTGTTAAAACAAAGCTGCTGCAAACCTGCAGATCAAGGCTGAATCACTGCAGAGGTCTGCACTGCTCACTGGGGCTGCCCACACTCGCTGCAATGGCAGGACTGGGAGCACAGGTCTCACAGGCAGAGGCAGCCTCTTGTGAGCCCTAACATCTCCCAGCTCAACAAGTCTGGCTGTGGCATCCCTGCCTTGTCCTTCGCCTCTGTGGGCTCCTTTCCATGGGCCAGAAGGTCCTCTGTATCACCAGCTCTGTGCTGCAGGCCATGAACATCTCTTAGAGCTGAAGGGTCCCAGGTCTCTCAGCCTCTCCTCATATAGAAGATGCTCCAATCCTTTCATTTTTTGGCCCTGTACTGAGCCTACTCCAGTAACTCCACATCTTTCTGTATTGCAGCTTTTGGGTGCTGCTTCTCTGAGATCTTTGAGCTTCTGAGCAATCTCCTTGAGCTTCTGAGCACCTTCTCTTCCTTTGGGGATGCCTTGGGCATTCTGCTGCTGCTGTCTCACCGTTATATTTGCAGTCTGCATTACAGAGCTGGACCCAGTGTGGGTGCCCATGTCCTTATACTCTGACCCTGGTGACCTGCAGGCTCTGCCTGCCCTGGGGCAGCCAATGCCCCATGAGCTGTCCATCCACCCACCACTGCTCACTGCATCCTTCTGCTCTGACCGGGCTCTGAGCTGCCCCAGAAGTGTGGGCCATGTCAGGGTTTGCGTGGACCTGAGCTGTGCCTGGGAAGGGGAATGTGAGCTGTGCCTGGATTGATGGGGGCACCCCCAGGGCAGGACAGTGGGTGGGAAAATCCACTGGAGACAACCTGAGCTGCTGCAGCTGTAGGGTTTGGTCTGTGCAATGTGAGCAATGAATAACACATGGCAGTGAAGGAAGGGAAGAGAGGTGGCCTTCCCCTGCTATTGCTTTTGTGGGGTGAAAAGTAGGAGCAAGTTTTGGAGCTGGTGACAGCAAGGAGCAGGAAGAGGAAATATGAGGGGTTATAAATATCTGGCTCTCAAGGGGCAAAGCAGTGAGATACAAGTTTCTATGAACAGGCTCCTGGAGTGTGACACTCTCTTCCCTCTCTCGTGTGGCTGTGCTCCAGATAACAAAAACCACTGCTGATTTCCTGAACTCACTATCTTTGTCTTAAAAACCCCAAACAGCAGCAGTTTATAAATAAGGCTTAGGAAATAGAGCTGCTATTCTGAGGAGCAATGAAACCAGCAGCTTTTCCAGCTCAACACTTCAATTTTGGTTCACAACAAACTCAAGCCACCACAGAAAGAAACCTGAAGCCTTTCAGAAAGAGGAAAGTGGGGCTGGGCTGCAGAGCAGGCCATGGAAGTGCTGTGCAGGGACAGGGTCCTGGTGCTAGGGGCTGCCTGCCTCCCTCACTGTGCTTACCTCTTCCTAGAATCATAGAATCTCCTGAGCTGGAAGGGACCCTGAGGATTACAGAGTCCAACTTCTGGCCCTGCACAGACACCCCAAAAATCCCACCCTGTGCCTGAGAGTGTTGTCCAAACACATCTTGAACTCCCAGGCTCCACCAGAAAATCCACCTTCATCCTGGCAGGAGCCCACAGACAGCTCCCTGCTAGACCTGCTGCTCCAGAGAACACATTGCTTCTGATTCCCTCTGCTTGTGCAACCTGTGCCATTCTGGGCTCTACTAATACCAGTGGATAATGCTCCACCTGGATCATGTTGGACCTCAGCCAGGTGCTGAGGAAACCATCAGCCAGACAGAAGGAGCTGAAATGAGTGCAGGGGTGTCTGCTGCAGGTTTTTAGAGCTCACCCTGTGCCTCTGGCCAAAGGTCAGCCCTGTACTGGGACTTTTGGGTGCTGCTCCATCCCTGCTCTGGGGTGTGAAGCTGTGCTGAACTGTGCTGCACTGCTGGAATCCCACAAGCATGCGTGGTGATTTTTGGCTCAGTGTTGTCCTGGCACAGCGGAGCAGATCTGGTGGGATGGCTGTGGATGTGGAAGCCCTTGCTGAGGGAATTCCAGAAGCCCCAGCACTTTGGGAAACATGGATTGTATGAACTGGAAGGTGGTTTGAGATGAGCAATCACCAGAGAGCCCTGGCAGATGGAGGTGCTGAAGTTTACCCCGGAGAAGGCACAGCAGAGGACGGCAGAAAACAGACTTCAAATCCACTGAGAAGGTGGAGGATGGATCTTTCTGCCATGATTGTGGTGCCTGGCATGACTAAGAGGCTTCAGCTGCAGGAAGAAGGATTCCCATGAGACTCAAGGAAGATCTTCCTGCCTGAAGTCAGCTCTTCATCTTGTAAGAACCTTAATATAGGACAATGCCTGAGCTGCCTGAAGTTGGTAGGCCTCATCCAAAGTCCCTCCTAGTCCCAAGGTGATGCCACATCCAGTCTATGGGATTCAGTGGTCAAAATAGGCTGTAGGGTCTCTTGTGTCAGGGTGTGCTGAGTGTCCAGGGTGGAGAATCTGCCCTTTGCAACTCACTGTGTGCAGTTTCACAGGACAGGCCAAGAGAGGAGCAACACCAAGCAGGCTGCTGCCACATGGAGCATCCTGAAGGAGCTTCCTTCAGGGCAGAAAAA
>VZRZ01001336.1:32150-70648 GCA_013398175.1 Climacteris rufus
TTTGTCTTAAAAACCCCAAACAGCAGCAGTTTATAAATAAGGCTTAGGAAATAGAGCTGCTATTCTGAGGAGCAATGAAACCAGCAGCTTTTCCAGCTCAACACTTCAATTTTGGTTCACAACAAACTCAAGCCACCACAGAAAGAAACCTGAAGCCTTTCAGAAAGAGGAAAGTGGGGCTGGGCTGCAGAGCAGGCCATGGAAGTGCTGTGCAGGGACAGGGTCCTGGTGCTAGGGGCTGCCTGCCTCCCTCACTGTGCTTACCTCTTCCTAGAATCATAGAATCTCCTGAGCTGGAAGGGACCCTGAGGATTACAGAGTCCAACTTCTGGCCCTGCACAGACACCCCAAAAATCCCACCCTGTGCCTGAGAGTGTTGTCCAAACACATCTTGAACTCCCAGGCTCCACCAGAAAATCCACCTTCATCCTGGCAGGAGCCCACAGACAGCTCCCTGCTAGACCTGCTGCTCCAGAGAACACATTGCTTCTGATTCCCTCTGCTTGTGCAACCTGTGCCATTCTGGGCTCTACTAATACCAGTGGATAATGCTCCACCTGGATCATGTTGGACCTCAGCCAGGTGCTGAGGAAACCATCAGCCAGACAGAAGGAGCTGAAATGAGTGCAGGGGTGTCTGCTGCAGGTTTTTAGAGCTCACCCTGTGCCTCTGGCCAAAGGTCAGCCCTGTACTGGGACTTTTGGGTGCTGCTCCATCCCTGCTCTGGGGTGTGAAGCTGTGCTGAACTGTGCTGCACTGCTGGAATCCCACAAGCATGCGTGGTGATTTTTGGCTCAGTGTTGTCCTGGCACAGCGGAGCAGATCTGGTGGGATGGCTGTGGATGTGGAAGCCCTTGCTGAGGGAATTCCAGAAGCCCCAGCACTTTGGGAAACATGGATTGTATGAACTGGAAGGTGGTTTGAGATGAGCAATCACCAGAGAGCCCTGGCAGATGGAGGTGCTGAAGTTTACCCTGGAGAAGGCACAGCAGAGGACGGCAGAAAACAGACTTCAAATCCACTGAGAAGGTGGAGGATGGATCTTTCTGCCATGATTGTGGTGCCTGGCATGACTAAGAGGCTTCAGCTGCAGGAAGAAGGATTCCCATGAGACTCAAGGAAGATCTTCCTGCCTGAAGTCAGCTCTTCATCTTGTAAGAACCTTAATATAGGACAATGCCTGAGCTGCCTGAAGTTGGTAGGCCTCATCCAAAGTCCCTCCTAGTCCCAAGGTGATGCCACATCCAGTCTATGGGATTCAGTGGTCAAAATAGGCTGTAGGGTCTCTTGTGTCAGGGTGTGCTGAGTGTCCAGGGTGGAGCATCTGCCCTTTGCAACTCACTGTGTGCAGTTTCACAGGACAGGCCAAGAGAGGAGCAACACCAAGCAGGCTGCTGCCACATGGAGCATCCTGAAGGAGCTTCCTTCAGGGCAGAAAAAAAGACTCTGCAGATGGCTGTGCTACCCAAGCCTTGTCATTATTTGTGTTTTGAGAGGGCCGTGTATCTTGGGGGTTCTTGCTGGCAGGCCTTTGCACTGCTGCACCTTGACAGGAGCTGCCTGGCTCACAGACTGTCCCACAGATGGAGCTTTGGGTTTCCACAGGGCCAGACCTGAGGTGCAGAAGCTTCTGCTAAAGGCATGGTTGGACCCAAGAAGGGCAGGGCACAGTTTTGTGCTGGAGACTTCCAAGCTCAGAGTGTGACAGGGAAGCAGAGCCACCTTCTCTGGAAAGCAGATGCCCCCCCATCCCACCCTCCCACCTCAGGGAGCCTCAGGGTAGCAGCAGAGCCTGGCAGAGTCCCACGTTGCAGGAAAACAGTCCCTACTCTTGGTGCAAGAACAGATGATTTCCAACCTGTTGCCAGCTCTGGCTGTGCAATTGGGCTTTTGCAAGCTGCAGTATTGACAGAACCAGCAGTTAAACAAATACTGTCTTCTGCTGTTTGTTATTGCTGGCCACAAACCACAGGCAGCTTGGCCTGGCTCCAGGAGAGAGACCTGTGCAAATATTCCCATGCTAGCAGTTGTCTCTAAGATGCTCCCACAGCTTGTGTCCCTCCCAGAGAGGATGGAGAGAGAATGGTTTGCAGGCAAAAATGGATGATCTCAGCGCTCTGCCAGGGAAAGCTGCTCCTGGGCTCCAGTGCTTCATCTTCTGCAGCTCCCAGAGCCCAGCAGGAATTTTCAGACAACACACCTGCACACATACATAGAGAGGGGCAGCAGGCTAAAGGAGGGTGTGTGGTGTCTTTGTTGACAGTCCCTGAGTGCTCAGCTTTGAGGAATGGCACTAGCAAAATGGCAAAATCCGTGCCAGTTTGAGTTCTTGAGTTCTGTCACATCAAAAATCTTTCCCATGTTCCCTGCTGGTATTTTGGAACTGACAGCTCATTGCAGCTATGACAATGGGCTCTGCTAATCCAAAAAAAAGTCCTGAATATGGAGCTGTAGCACAGATTTCACATGCATTTCATGCATTGTGCCTGTAAAGTAAAATGCTGTTTAGTGTAGTCCTTCTTGGTTTCCTTGTTTGTAGCCCTGACACTACAGATGGGATGGGATGGGATGGGATGGGATGGGATGGGATGGGATGGGATGGCTCTATTTTAATGTCCTGAGGCAGCACTGGCTCCCTGACGTGATTTTTAGGTGACAGCAGCACTTCCAGGCACAGGTTCAGCACAGCCAGCTTCCAGTGGGTCACCTCTGGCTTGCAGCTTTCTTGGTGAGGGACAGCCTTGGGAAGCAGTTTAGCTCCTGCAAGGGGCCTGCTGCTCTTAGCACATCCAGGCTCTGCCCTGCATCCATCTGGGGTGGAAGGTGGATAATTTTGGCTGCGTTTGGCTCATAATTTTGCTCTCCCATGCATGGTAGAGCTTTGCTGGGCGTGCTTGGCCAGCTGTGGGACTGAGAGAAGTGGGGACAAAAGTACTGGCAGGGTAATTTGCAGTGAAGATAATTTGCCAGGAAGATCATCACCCATTATGTCTTTCAGGCTGCTCAGGGGGATGATTGCAGGACAGAGCTGAGGGCTAGGATACCGCCAGGTCATACTGGAAATGAACATTACTGGGCTTGGAAGTGGACTCATGTTAGGGCCAAAAGTGGCTGGGAAAAATTTCCTGGAACTGCTATTGCCTCAGCTTATACAAACTTACTAAGAAATCATGGAACTGGGCCAGATGAATCAGAATTCATTCAGGAAAGAAAAGTTCAGGGTTGCAATTGAAGAGCTCTTTCAGAGTGAAACACTTCCAGTTTTCCTTTTGAAGTGGATATTTTGAAATCTCAGTATTTTCCTGCTTTTTGTGATAGCAGAAAATGACCTCAAGTTCTGAACAGAAATGGAAACTTGGTGTTCTCTAAAATAATGAACGCAACATTTTGTTTCTATGTCTTTTATCCCAGTTGAGATGGAAGACAAACTCTGACATCTTGAAATTCCTGGTGGAAGGGGTCTTTGCACTCTTTGCCACCTCCCTGTGTCCCAGAGGGATGAACACACGTTGCCACTTGTCAGTGAGTTGCTCCAACTTCTGCTTCTCTTCACCCCATACAGGGCAGCAGGTTGGTTCTCCCCTCCTGGGCAGCAGAGTCCTCTGTGCTTTGCTGGTTGTTTTCCTTGCTCAGTGCACGTGGCCAGGTGGGAGCAGCTCCCTTGGATCACCCAGAGCGTGAGGAGAAGGGAAGAGGAAGATGGAAGAAGGAGGAACATAAACGAGATGATGGGAGATGGAGATGGAACGAGACAGATGAGGAGGAGACCACAGAGAAGAGCAGAACAGTCCTGGAAATGCTCCACATCCCATCTGTGTGGTGGAGAAGGTCATACAACCTCCTCCCCAGGGTCTGTGGGCCCAGGAGAGTGCTGAGAACACGTCCCATGGCACCAACTCCCAGAGCAGGGAGGTGCAGGAGGTTGTTTTTCACTGAGTGTAGGTTTTCCCCCCGAGTTTGTGCACGATGCTCTCAGGGCTCTATAAATACCACGGTGCTTCCTGTGGGCTCTGTGAGGAGGAAGCTGCTTCCCCACGGGGGAGGAGGCAGCAGCAGCCTCGGGGTGCAGGGAGCGGGTGAGCTGGGGAAGGGGGCACACTGTGCCATTGTCCCCTCTTCCCCAGGTAGGTCGGGCAGTGTGGGAGCTGGGGAAGGGGGCACACTGTGCCATTGTCCCTCTTCCCCAGGCAGGACAGGCAGTGTGGGAGCTGGGGAAGGGGCACATTGTGCCATTGTCCCCTCTTTCCCAGGCAGGACAGGCAGTGGGTGAGCTGGGGAAGGGGCACACTGTGCCATTGTCCCCTCTTCCCCAGGTAGGACAGGCAGTGTGGGAGCTGGGGAAGGGGGCACACTGTGCCATTGTCCCCTCTTCCCCAGGCAGGACAGGCAGTGAGTGAGCTGGGGAAGGGGGCACGTTGTGCCATTGTCCCCTCTTCCCCAGCTAGGACAGGCAGTGCCATCCAGCCCGGGTGGCAGAGCCAGGCCCTGTTTCTCCAGGCTGGGCTGGCTGTGTTTCAGCCTTTCTGGAAAGCAGCACGTGGGGAAGCCGTAGGGGCTTTCTGGGCCAAGGCAGCAGCAGGAGGAGGAGGAGGAGGAGGAGAAGGAGGAGAAGGAGGAGCTCTGGATGCATTCAGGAACCAACAGCGAGGTCGTGCTGGGGGCAGTCCCGGTCCCTGTCTGTCCAAGGGTTGTTGGGTGAGAAGATGCTGCTTTGAATGATGCAAAGAGAGGCTTCTAGGGTGGCTGCAGTGGGTTTGCACCTGCTGAGATCTCTGACAGCCCTTGAGGAAACATTGATCCCAAAGACAAACAGGCAATGTGTCAGGGGTGATTGTTCCCAACCTACAACCCGGTGATGGAAGTACCTGGTGAGGCACCCACAGGCCACCCCGTGCTGTCCTCAGCACACTCCAAGGTTGCTGGGTGTTCTCTGGGGCTACACTGGTGCCATGAAGGCTCCAGCCAGGCTCTGCACCCTCTCTGAGATCTCCCCTGGCTGCTTCCAGTGCTGCCAACTCTCTGGCTCTGCAGCGATGTCCAAGCTGCGAGGGCAGCCAGTCTGGGGCCTCGGGGGGAGCTGCTGCTGCTGCCCTCAGGCTGTGTGGAGGAGCTCCACTGCTGCTGGGCAGACTGGGAGAGGTGGGCACACTCCAGGGTGGGCACTGGGCCCCACTGTGCAGCCCACAGCTGGGGATGTGTCCAAATGGGAGCTCTCCCTCGGGGCTGGGTTGGGTAAAAGGACTGGCCAGAGCCCTGTTCCCATGGTGGTGCTGCTGTGGGTGGTTCAGGCTGCACTCCCAGGGCAGCACAGGACCTGCCCAGGTCAGCCTGTGCTGGGACTGTGGGCAGCACTCAGCTCTCCCTTGCCCTTCATGTCCCAGAGCCTGGGGACATCTGCCTGTTCCCTTTGTGGGCACCACCAAAAAAAGTTTTTGTACTCTTCACACCTCTGCAATACTTCTCTGCATATTTTGCACCTATTGAGCAAAGTTGCAGCTTGGGAGATTGATCCTGACAGCATCTCTGAGAGACACAGCTATTTGGGTTCCTCTCTCCCATTTTTAACAGCTCTGGAAACCTTGGGTGGCACTGAGTGATTCAGAGCAGGGGCAGGAGGCTTTCAGAATCACTGAGGTGCCGTTGTCAGATGTCTCAAGGTCTTCAGCCCAGCCTTGGAGCAGGACTACCCACAGCAGGACTGTTCGCAGCACTGGGTCAAGCTGGTTGTGTCTGCCTCACTTAGTTTTGAAAAATTCTGAGAGGAAGATGAGATGAAGGCCTCCCTTTCCATGTGGGCTGTTAGGCTGCCTCCTCTTTGCTGTGCTGGCCCAGCCTTGCTTGCTCAGCCTCTCCCTCCAGCCCTGTGCTCTGGCTCCCTGGGTCTGGCCCTCCCCAGTTTCCTCATGTCCCTCCTGAACTGGGGTCTGCTGGTCCCCATATTCCAGCTGTAGCCCCAAGTAGGGCAGATAATCCCTCTCCTCAGCCTGCCAGGCACATCTCACCTCCTGCTCTCCTGTTCATCCTTTGCCATATTTGCATGAGCACACCCTGGGTTCTCCTGCATCAGAGCCCAAGTCAGAAGGCAGCACCCAGCTGATGTTGCATGCCATGGCGAGAGGAACTTGCCTGAGGTTTTGCGTTTGGGAAGCCCCAAGGCTCAGACTGGAAACAAAATCTGTACTCATGCAAGCTCTGGTCCCCAAGGAAGCTCCATTCAGAGGAGATGCCAAGCTGAACCTTAGCTGTCACTTAGGGAAAAGGGTGTTGGGTGGAGACACTTGGACAGAAATGAACTTTTCAGGCTCAAGAATAGATGGCAAAGCACACCAAGCTTGTTTTCCCATTATTTTTCATAATTATGCTTTAAATTATCTTTAAGCCAGTTTGAGGATAGAGAGGATATTTTCGCTTGACTGGAAGTGGCAGCATTTTATTTACAGCTAAGACACAGGCTTGACATGGGAGCAGGGATCAGGTGAGGCAGGGGGGAGGAAAATGACAGATTTTTAAATTGAAAAACTGCCAAAATTGATAAGTGTTGACAGAATATTTCTTAAATTATAAAAACTGCATTTCCTAAGACAAGGGAATGTGGGGAAGTGGCACAGACAAAGAAAAAGCTGCTCCACAGCAAAGCCCTCATGGGGAGAAGGTCCCTGTGCTGGGGCTTCATTCTGGCTGTCCCTGGCCTGATGTGTCCCCATGGAGTGGGACCAACGTGTAGGATGGGGACAGAGCCAGGGAGGTGTGAGGAAACCATCCACTGAGCAGGTTCCCTTTCAGGGAAAGCTGAAGAGACAGGAGGGCAGTTTGAGTCTCTGTTTTTTGTCAAGATCAGGGGATGGAGGCTTTTCTGAGCCCATCACTGAGGGAAGTTACTCTGTGATGAATTGCCTTGGCAGGTCTGTTTTCCTCCACTTAGGCTCTGGGTGGATTTCTGCCATCCCTGTGATTTGGGAATTCTGGAAGCTCTGTTTCTTCATTATCTGTGTGTGAGATGCAAAGGACACACCATGGATGGCACTGCTCTGCAGGGTGTCTGCTGCTCTGGCCCCTGGGGATGGATCCTCTGGGGAACAAGGACTCTGGTACAGCTTCTGCCTCCTGCCTGGCGTCACAGGGCTGCCTGGTCCTTTGCAAGAGGAAAAAATGATGTGTTCTGCAATGGAAAGGTACAGCTTGTGTTATGTCAAGGACAGAGTGAAGGGAAGGAACACCGAGTGCACAGGGAGGGGATGAACTGTCCTTTACACGGCTCTTCTCCTTCGTGCATCCATTCCACATGGCTGGAGCTAATCTGAGTGAAGGCTTTCATGACTCCTGCCCTTGGGGGCATCTTCCTGCTTGCCTCTGTGCTGGTGCTGGCTGAGCTAATTCAGGGGAAAATAACCTTTCCAAACGTGCTTTGTGTTGGGCCAAATCCCCCCGTGTGTGGCTGTTTGCATGGCCAGAGACAGCGCCTGGTGCAAGGCATGGGGCTGTTTCACAGGGGCTGGGGAGGCAGGTCCTGCCTGGGCAGAATTAGAGGGGTTTAAAATGCAAGAAGACTGACTGCATGGGGTTGAGGTAAAAGGAGAAGAAATTAGTCCACAAAGTCCTAGAACTGGTTGGCAGCAATCCACTCAGTCCCTGACCTGAGTCCAGCCTGTGAGCTGAGGCTGCTTCACCTGCTGAATGACACGCACCTGGATTGAAGGTAAATATCTTTGCTGTCTCTTGCTTGGGTTACTGGTAAAGGTCAGGGTCCTGGGGGAGTCGGCCTGGGTCTGGCTGGGCAGGCTGGAGGTGTGGTTTGACCAGGATGCATTGGGAACTGTTTGTCCTGACAATGCAAGTGGGCAGATCTGGGATCAGGCTCTGCTGATTTTGCTCAGAGGAACAGGAGGGAAGGAAGCAATTTCTGTAAATTTAGTAAGAAAGTCCTTAAATCTAATTGCTGGAAGTGGTTAGGGAAGCTGACAGACTATAATCAGCTCTGTGACTCTTTTCCAGCTCATCAGCAGTGCCAGTGCTCCTCTGCTGTGCTCAGGCAGCTCTGGTGCAGTGTGTGAGAAATGAGAGAAACTCTCCCCTGCCCACAGAGCAGTCCCACCTCTGAGGAGCAGGACAGCACAGTGAAAACAGTGCAAACAGCAAGAGTGTAAAGACCTGTGGATGGGGAGCAGCCAGGAAAATATGTTTGGATGGCATGCCCAGATTCAAAAATTGATGATAAAACGTTTTCAGAAGTTATTTATACACAAACAACCATAGCAAATGGGAAAGTCAGGGCTAAAGCTGGGTTTAAATTGCAGGGACCCTTCCAAGAGATGAACTTTCCTAATGGCAGTGCTGTGGCTTCGTGCTAATTGAGAGGAAGAAGGAGTGACACAGTTCTGAATGTCAGGAGGAGTGGTGGCTGTTGCAGAGGGAAATTTCTCAGACAGAGCTTTAGGCAGAAAGGTATGTTATTTCTGAGAAAATATTCTTGAAATGTAATGTCTCCCTGAGATTTTAGAGAATTTCATCTGCATTGGAGAGCATGTGCTGTTTCACTGATGGGATCAGTGGTGGACACGCTCCCTGACACCAGTCAGACACCTTTGTAATGGTTCTTCTCTGTAGTAATGTTTCTCATGTGCTAATAAGTAATTTTCTTGTAAATTTTCAGAAATTTCATTTTTGCACCTAGAAAACTGTTACTCAGAGCAGTACAGAATATGATGTGTTCTTCAGCTGTCACCCAGACACGGATGCCTGCAGAGGGGGGACTGTATTTCAGACTGAGTCACCAGGACACAGCTGCTTGGTGAGCTGACATAGTGTGGGGTGACAACACATGACTGAATGTGACGTAATGCAGCAGAGCATGACATCTAAACCTTTTATCATGTGGGTTTTGAATGCACTTGGCTCAGGCTGAACCCCCTTTGCACAGCCAGGGGGTGGCTGTCAGTGGGACTGATCCCCACTGGGAAAGCAAAGGGCTTGTTCTCATCACTGGGGAGCAAAGTCAGACGCTGTTCTGGTGCTGCTGAAAGGGCTTTTCTGCCTGGAAGCAACAGGTTTGAACGGCAGTGGATTGTGGACTGCGAATTCCCTCTGGCTCACTTCAAAATCTTGTCCTTAATTCCTTCATTACAAATCATCTGCTGTCCTTTTGCTGCTGAGAGGCAGAGCAGGAAGGGGCAGTTGTTCATCAGCTGATGTCAGGAAAAGGCATCAGCCTCTGGGGAAGCAGAGGCACCAGTGAGGTGCAGGGAGATGGGGATTTTTCACCATCCAGCAGTGGCTCCTTGAGTTTCAGAAATGCCCAGCACTGACCAGAGCAGGGACAGGTCTCTCCTCAACCAGCATCATTTTGAATCATGACCCTGATTTGTCCTGGGTGGGAATTGTCTGACACCCTTCAAGCCCCTGCTTCTGTCTTTGCCAGATGATTGTGTCCTGTACAGCCAGGAGTCCCTGAACACCCTGACAGGACAACAGGGAATGGCTTCACACTGAGGCAAGGCAGAGTTAGATGAGATATTAGGAAGAAATTCTTCTCTGTGAGAGTGGTGAGGCACCAGCACAAGGAAGACACAGAGAAGGTGGAATTACTGAACACCCTCTTTGCATCAGACTGTACTGCTGGGGTTTACCCTCAGGAGTCACAGACCTCAGAGATAAAATAAGAAGGTTGAAGAAAGGAAGACTTTCCCCTGGACAGAGATGGTTGGGCTGGAGATCAGCCAGACAGCCCTAACACCCATAAATCCCTGGGCCCTCATGGGAGGCACCCATGGGTGCTGATGGAGCTGATGTTGTTGCTAAGGCAACCTCTATTTGGAACAGGCTGCCCAGAGACATTCCAAACCCACCTGGATGTGTTCCTGTGTCACCTGCTCTAGGTGACCCTGTCTTGGGGGAGCTGGACTGGATGATCCTTAGAGGTCCCTTCCAACCTTAACAATTCTGTGACTCTGTGATTCTGCTTCCTGGAGAAGCTGTGGCTGCTCCATCCCTGGAAGACTCCAAGGCCGGGTTGAACAGCACTTGGAGCAACCTGGGATGGTGAAAGGTGTCGCATGGCAGGGGTGGAACGAGATGAGCTTTAGGGTCCCTTCCCACCCAAACCATTCTGTGACTCTCAGCCCTGGGGGTGGCTTCTCTGCTGAAGCTGTGGCATGGACTATTTGGCCACTGCTGCTCATGAATCAGGGGCCTGCACCATCCCACACGTGATGCTCTGGGCCTCAGTGATCCCATGAGTACAATCAACAATTATGCTGTCCTGTAGATGTCAGTGATGAAAGTCCTGTGCTATTTAATTTCTCAACGTTCAGCTCAACTGGGATTATACCAATGGCTGCAGTTTTCCCTTTTATCACCCTTGAAAGTCACTTGTGGACTTTGAATTATGGAATGTGATGGGTTGGAGTTTGGCTCAAGCCAAAGCAACACAGAGGTCTAAGACTTGTAGGGCCGAAGGTGTGACCCCTGTCCTCTGCAGGGGCTCTGGTGTGAGCAGGACACAGAGCAAAGGTCCAGCTCCACCCTGGGCTGCAGGGTGGGCAGGTTGGGTGGGTGTGGGGACGTGGGGGGGCACAGCCCACCCAGAGGGGATCAGCCTCCATGGACTGCTCTGGTGAAGGAATAAGGGCTTTAACTTCATGCAGTCCTACTGAATGGCAGCTATTCCCAGCTCCAGGTAAACACTGGGAAGATCTCCAAGTCCTAATGTGTGTCTCAGACACAGATTGCTGTGAAGAAAAAGTTTTAATCCCTTAGAGGCAGGATCCCATTAAGATGGAATTTGAAGAGTTTCATTCTGATGCTTGTAAAAAACACAGGCAAATGTGGTGATTTCCCTCCATGGGAATGAAACCCCTTGGGACTGGCTGAGCTAAAGAATGAGCTTGTGCATAGACAGAGAACCCAGAGAGGACTCACCCAGATCCTTGCAAGGCCAGAGTGGTTCTTGCTCTGCCTCTAGTGAGGGCTGGAGAACACCTGGCTTAACCAGCATCCTGCAATTTTGGATACAAAGCAACACCCAGCGTGGTGTGAGTTAAGAAGCTGAGTGAATTCTGTGGCCATGGTGAGCATGAACAGGCTGAGCCACAGGGAAGTAACTTAAAGCTTGTGCATGAGAGATCAGGGCTGGGATGAGGTGCTGTGATGGGGAGACCAGGCTATGCCCAGGGACCACAGGCTGCAGGGCACAGCACTGGGGCTGCTGGCAGGGCAGAAGAAAGAGAAAGCCCTTGGGAACTGGATGGGAGTCTGGGCAGGTGTAGCAGAAACCTCCATCCCATGGATGGTCACATTGCACAGAGCCCCTGGGTGGCATCCAGCAGCTGGGATCAGGGGCTGGGGTGGGGCAGGAGCTGGTGTGGCACAGCTGGGGTGGTTCCTCTGGTTCCTCCCCGGCCTTGTTGCTGTCCTGGGAGATGTTTTGCTGGAACATGTGGAGCTGCTCTGGCGTGGTTCTCTGGGAGGGAGCCGTGTGTGTCTGTGCGCTTTGTTATCAGCTTTGGTGAGAAATTTGATGAGCTTTGTTATCAGCTTTGGTGAGAAATTTTCAGGCTGGCCTTTCTGTGGTGATGCCCAGCAACTGATCCCAGGCACAGGTCTCTGGTGGGCCAGGCAGACCTGCTGTACCCAGAGGAGTCACTGCTCAGGTCCCACAAGGTGTGGGTCCCAGGGATTACCTTATAACTCTTACAAGTACCTGACAAAAGGTTGTAACAAGGTGGGGGTTGGCCTCTTTGTGCAGACAAGGAAAAGAGGACACAGCCTCAAGCTGCACCAGGAGGGGTCAGGTTGGACAGCAGGAAGAATTTCAGGTTGTCAGGCAGTGGAATGGGCTGCCCATGGAGTCCCCCTCCCTGGAGGAGTTCAAGAAATGAGTGGAGGTGGCACTCAGTGCTCTGGTCTGGGGGTCAGTCACACGTTGGACTCCACGATCTCAGAGGTCTTTTCCAAACCAAATGGTTTAGTGATTCTGTCTCCCATCTGTGCCATGGGCTCTTTGCAACCTGCCCTGGGAATGTGGCTCTGCCAGGAGCTGTGGGCTGCATCCCAGCTGGGAGGCACCTGGTGGGTCAGAGGAGAGGGGATGCAAGGAACACTGGGGCACTTGGAGCCCGTGCATGAGCAGGCACAGCCAGAGAGAGGAGGCTGGAGGGGGTTCCAGAGAGGCACATCCTGGCCCCCTCTCCCTGCCCCTGCACATGCAGAGCTGGCTGTGCAGGCAGAGCAGCAGCCCCTGATGCCCCCACACCTGTATAACCCAGCCAAGGGGTGATGCATGGAGGCCAAACAGGAGAGAAGGCTCCCTTCTGAAGGATGGGACTGATACTTCCTTTCTTCTCCACCCAATTGTCAGGGCTGAGATGGCTTTTCACAGTCATGAGGACATTTTTCTCCAAGCTGCAGAGGAACCAGTGGGTGCCATGTGCCAGGGCCAGATCCTCCTGTCCCTGGGCCTGTTGGGTGGTTGCTGTTCAGGGACAGGATGTTCTTTGTGCTGTGCCCCAGTGTGTCCTGCTCTCTGTCTCCCAGGCATAGCTGTGTGCTGCCCTGAGGACTGGGCACCAGCTCTGTGCTTGGACAGATGTTGCCCAAGGCTGAATGAATCCCTGGATGATTCCTCTGTGACATTAAGCCAAAATGCAAAGGATCTGTCCTTGGGGAACAGAGGATGGGTTAAGCAAAGTCCTGCTCTGACCATCTGCCTTGGGGCCTGTTGTGGACTGGCTTGGCCAAGAAAGTGATGGAGGAGAGCTGGATTCTCGAGTGATGTGGTTGTGCAGCAGCTTGTTTTGTCAGGATGTTTCCTTGGAAGGGCTCATAAAACCAGCGGTGGTGTCAGACAACCCCCCTGATGGTGCCATCAGATGACCAACACAGAGAGGAAAGGCCAGGGTTTCCAGGCAAGCTGTCCTGGGTCAGAGTGCCACGCTCCAGGTGGCAGCCACCCTCCCCTTCAGGACACCTGAATGTTAGGAGACAGGAGACATTTCAAGAGGACTCACAGGACTCGTGCACAAAACCTCATACCCAGGCTGGCACTTTCCCAAAACAGTGAATTATCATTGTTCCCATTTTTAGGAGACAGGGATCCTGAGGCATGCAGAGGGCCTGGGGTTTGTCCTCTTACATTTTGCTGCAGAATGTGGTGTCAGCCTGGACTGTGCTGCCTGGCAGAGCTTCTGGGCCCATCCACCACCTTTGCTGCACCTTGTGATGGGATTGGGGCTGTTGCATTCCCACCTGCACTCACACTGCTTAGTGCAGTGGTGGGGGCTCCTCCCCTGCCATCCAGAGGGGCTGGATCCCTGTGTGGCTTGGAAGGAAGTTTAGGTAAAAGACCCCAACTGCAGGGATCTTGTGGCTCTTCTGGGGCAGCCTCATGCAGCAGCAGCTGATGGTGAGCAGGCAGTGCAGACACTGCTCTGTGTTTGTATCATTGTGCCAGCCTGAGCAAACGCAGAGCAGCAGGAGAAGGAGCTGGGAGTCAGTAGGACTTATCTTGTCTGTCTCCAAGTAGGGCAGAGTGCAGGAGGGAGCAGTCACATTTCTGCTGTGCTGGGTGTATTCTCCTTCTTCCCTCACAGAAATGAAGACTTATTTATAACTACTGGTCCTGTGATGTGCAGGCTCCAGGGGGCCCAGGCCCACAGAGGACTAAGCCCCATGAGATGAACACCCCTGGGGCTTAGCCCTCATTCAGAAGTTGCCCTTCACATGTGTGCTCCTGGCAGCACGGGCAGTCTCAGGAGCACGGGCAGTTGGGCTATTTTGCTCCTGTTTTCCTCCAGCCAGTTGGTGCTTGTGCATTAGGTGTGGTAAGATAGAAGGAGGTTTCCAAGCCCTCTGCAGTAGGCATCACCCATGGGAAAAGACTGCAGGAAGCATCTGCAGGTGATTTGTGATGCCCAGTGCCAGGGTGAAAAGGGCATTCAGGGGCTGGAGCCTGGCCAGGCTGTCCTGGGCAGCTGGGTAGGGCTGGGTGCTGCTTGCTGCCTTCCAAGGCTGGACTCAGCTCATTGCTCCTCAGCATCGTGCCAGGAGCTCCTGCACACTCCTCCCGTGGGCACGTCCCTGCCGTGGCAGCTCACTTCCAGGGAAGGCAGGGAGTGGCTCTGTGCAAGGCTGTGTTTGGGAGGGCAGGACAGGGCACATTCACACACATCACACCTGCTTCTGGGAATGGCCAGGTGCCTCCTGTCCAGTCAGACCTGTCCCTTTGCCAAGCTCTCAGGGAGGATCTTCAGAGAAAAATGATCCATCTTACAAAATGTGCCACGGGCTGTGTTCCTGGGTCACACAACCTGTCATTCAGCTGAGGATGCAGCTGCCTCCCGCACAGCAGAGATAATGGACATCCAGAGCTCAGAGGGCTCTTTGAAGTCCTAATTAAGGCCCAGATCTGCAGGTCCTGGAAGCACAGAAACGAGGATGCTCCCTTCTTGCTGTGCCCTGGCATTGCTTCCCTCCAGGCCTGGAGCCATGCTGCTCCAAGGGGAGCACAAATCCATCCTGGCAGCCTATATTCCCCCCTGAAACAAGGGCAGCATCACACAGCAGAGCCTGGGAAGGGAGCAGGGAACTGCAGTGGAGGGATGTGGATGGGTCATATCATGATATGACTCAGTTCTCCCAGGTAAGTCCCTGTGCTGTCCCTGCTGCATGCATTCCTGTGAGACTGGGCACTGGGAGAAGCACACAGGCTGTGACTCAGAGCAGTCAGCTCCATCTGCATATTTTTGCATAAGATCAGATCTTTTTGGCAGTCCATTTTGAAGGAGCTCCACTGGAGCAGTATCTTGTGTGATTGGAGGTCCCAAGTTCCCTGTGGATTACTGGCCCCAAAGGCTCAACCCTGCTACTCTGCTGATCTCAAGGAGACTCTTGGTCTCCTAAATGGCTTCAGGTCGTTTTTGGGACATGGTGCTGTAACAGGGGGTGAGTTCAGTGGGGAACACCTGGCTCCTCACCTGGGCTCTTGCTAGGTGCCCATAAATGGGTGACAGATCATTAAGGTCACAAGCTGCTCTGGGTCGTGTGGAGTGGTTCTGCCATTGCTAGAGTGTGAGTTCACATCTGAGCTATGGAAACACAGAGGCAATCAGCTGAAAATACACAGTGGAAACCAAGGGAACCTATAATTAAAGGTTAAAACTTGCAATTAATGATGCCTATATGAGGATCTCAGCTTCTCCTGGAATCCAGACACTCTGTGCCACTCCCTGTTTGCATGGGGCCAGCAGAGAGGGCAGCAGTGGCTGGGGGCAGGTGGGCAGGTGGGCTGGGAAGGGACAGCACCATGCACACACCCACAGGGCCGAGCAGAGCTGCTCAGACACGTGTGAAGATGTAAACAAAAAGCAACCTGCTCGTATATTTGTTCTTACAACATTCTGGATTTCATCTGCTCCTACTAAGCTGTGGGTGGGAATGGGGGATGTGTGCCGGGCTCTGCCTGGACACAGGTGTCAAGAGCAGGTCAGCCACCTGCTTCTGAAGTGCAGATCTGGGATATGGGCCAGGAGGTGCTGCTGTGATGGGTGAAAGGCATCCAGAGGAGCCAGGAGATCTCCTTCCTCCTGGGTGCTGTGTGGGGTCTGTCCCGGGGGGCACATTCTGAAGAGCAGCTGCAGGAAGGAGCTGTGCTTTGGTAGCAGCTTCCTGATGCACCTGTATTGCTTTGCAGTTGACCTGTGAAGTGCTGGGAAAGAGGAAAGCTCTGAACGGGTGCTGAGGATTAGAAGGTTTAACGCAGTCACTTGGAAAACAACATTAACCCAGGTTGTAAAACTGTATTGACAAATGTGGGTAAACAGAACCGTCTCCAGCTAGGAAAACGAGGTCTGCAAGAGGAAGGTGACTGGTCCATGCTCACCAGCGAGACACGGACAGTGCTTTCTCCACCCTCTGCAGGACCCAGGCATCCTGGTTACCAGGAGGATCACAGGATGTTCTTAGGATGTTCAGAGAAACAAAGGAACAGAAACTGACTGGAGACACAGACACGGAGCCAGAAGAAGCCTGATATTACAGAGGAAAGAAAGCTCTGAGTTTTTCTAGGCGTGTGCCTGAAGTGACATTGAGACCAAGTGTCCCTGATAAAATCTATGCAGGTTGGTTTTTGGAGGCATGTTAACCTCTGCACGAAACATCATGTTCCCTGTCCTCACTGTCAGTGGCCAGCAGCAGCGTGCTCTGTGTGAACCCAGCGTGCTCCTCTGAAGGTGAAAAGGGGCCATGAGGGCAGATTTCAATCTCAAGGCAGTGAATGTGACTTGTTTGACACAGAAGCTCTTTGCACATGGAGTGTGACTCCTGGAGCTAGATAGGATCTGTGTCACTCGTGGGTTGCCCTCATCCTGCAGTCCCCACCTGAGCCCTGTCCCAGCTGAAGCCCTGTGGGTGCCTTTCAGCTGCTTTCAGTGGGACTCACAGAGCAAAAGACAAGAGCACAAACTTGCTGCTTCAACAGTAACCAAATCCTCCTTGCCACACTGCCAAGAACTCCTTCAGCACCCAGGCTTGGAACGGTCTCCTTTCCTTGCCTGCTGGCCATGTTTCCCAGGAGCTGCTATTTCAGGGCTGCTGTCTGTACAGAATTAGCTCTTGAGAACATGTATTCAGCTGTGCTTCAAGCAGCCCCACTGGTGTCCATGCAGCTACCTTGGGGTGCAGAGCTTTGCCTGTGTGTGAGGCAGCTAGAGCAGTGGTTGGGTTGGTGTGTCCTCTGGTACACAACTGGGATTTTTGTCAAGTTCCTGCTGTTCTGATTAAATGAAGTTCCTCCTGGGATCATTCAGCTGTTTGATCAGAACAGGGGTGATAGCTGCTCTGTCTTGAGAAGATTTCCTCTCATTCAGCTGCTGAATGCTTTTCCAAAGATCCACAGGACGTGGGTTTGCAAACAACCAGTTCAGCTGCTTCAGCTGTGTGGTGGTGAGCAGCAGCTTCCCAGTGCCATGCCACCCTCTGCTCACAGTGCCTTTCCATCTCTGCTTTCAGTCATTCCTGCCCTTCCTGCACTGCTCACCCAGACCCCCCTTCACTGTCCAGGCTGTCCAGGGTGGTCATGTTCAGTCCTTCAGCACAGACCAGCTGGGGGGATCACAGGACTGAGGCCCGTGGGGATGAGCAGTGAGGTTGTGATCAGCAGCATCACAAGCTGGGAGGAGAAGTGATGGTTTTTGGGTGCACAGAGATGTGGGTTTTTGAGAAGACAACCAGAACAGCCTGCAATTTCCTCAGTGCCTTGGTCTCTGGGGGTCACCCTGAGCGTGATTGCCTTCTCCAAGTGCCATGTGAGGAGCTCTGGCAGAGCCAGGGGTCACTCACAGCAGCTGGTGTAGTCCTGCCAGCTCTGAGGTGACCTGGCTGTGACACAAAGTGCTGGCACCTCCACAGTAGCAAGGAGCAGATCCATTCCCTCACTCAAGGATGGGTCAGAACAGCCCTGCCTCGAGCTGAATGTGTGAAATGGGGGTAGGCAGCAGCCATCCTGCATCCATGGATGGTGTGCTTGGCAGTGCTGGGTTAGTGGTTGGAGTTGGTGGTCTTAGAGGGCTTTTCCAACCTAAATGGTTCCGGGATTCTCTGACTCTGTCTGTGGCTGTCACCACCAGGTCCTCCCTGAACAGGCCCTGGCTGAAAATTCCAGAGCATCACAGGACAGGGTGGGGTTGGGATTCAGATCAAGTCCTCAGACTGCTCCATGTGGTGGTTGTTTCTGAGACACCCTGAGAAGCTGCAGCAGAACAGGTCAATAGGTAGAGAGCCGGCCAGCCAGCAATGCAGGCACAGGAAAATGGAAAAAAGGAGATCTTGTCTCAGGACTCTGCTGTATTATAAAAGAATATTTATAGATTCATGTTCCTCCTGTGGCTAGTGAGTTTTTTTATCATGAATGTGTAAGAAGACAAATTAAAACACAGCAACCTGCTCCTTTACAAAGCAAGCTAACAAAACACAGAGCCTTGCCAGTCCTCAAGAGAGAAATGAAATGAACCATCTGATGTTCATTCTGTGTGAAGACCCTCGTGGCCGTGGGGCAGAGAAGCCTTGGCTTTGTCAGCAGAGGTTTGGAGAGGGATGTGGCTGCAGAGGTGCAGCTGTGCCCTGTGCAGGACAGCTCTGAGCAATCCACACCTACTGAACCAGGGGTGGCCAGGGACATGTCCTGGAGCCGGCCCTGCCAGGGTGGCTCCTCCTGGATGGCAGCACTGCAAATGTCCCTGGGCTTGGGGGGCTGCTGCCCTGCTTCTGGCCACAGTGTTGAAGCAGATGAGCTGAAATCTCCATCCTGGCAGCAGATCCAGGCTCCCTGTGGATACTGCTGCAGCCACTTGGAGCTGTTGGACACTGACTTTGCAGTGGGAGCAGCGTCCTGAGCTGGGGGTGCCCCCAGACAGGTGAAGATCAGAGCTCTTGGGGCACTTGCAGCTCCAGGTTCCTCTGCTCAGGCTGACACACCTGCAGCTCCTGCCAAGGGAGGGAGCACGGTTGATACCCCGCAAGCACAAGCATTCCCTGGGATTCTGCCTGGCATTCCTGGACCTGCTGCTGGGCTGGAGGCTCCTAGCAGACCTCAGGGAGGAGCTGTCTGTGCTGGGGCTCACACCAAGCCCTCCAGCTGGGGAACATGGAGACACTCTTCACCTCCCTTTCACCTTCCCAGCCACCAGCAGGAATGATTTGCCAGGGACTGAGGACCTGGGGGTACCTACAAGAAGATGCACAGATATTTCTAAATCCTTCTTTGTTTACAATGAGTTGAAGGTCACTGATCCATGGCTCCATTTCTAACATTCACTTTTCATGGGATGGGGTTGTCAAAGATGCTCTTCTTGAGGAGGAAACATTTGTAGAAGCTATTTTTTATGCTGTGGCTGTCATTAAGGCCACTGCTTCTGCAGATCTCAGCCTGAGATTTAGGCAGGCCTTGAAGGCTGGAGAGTAATGATTACCAGGAGCACTTGGGAAGGAGAAGTTAATCAGGGGGACCCAGGATCTTCACAATAGTGCATTACAGGAGAACAAGAAACAATGGACATAAGTTGAAAACTGGGTGGATTTCAGAACGGGTATGAGGAAAAACATCTCCACCGTGAGGACAGTCAGGTGGTGGAATAGGTTGCTCAGAGGTTTTGCAGTCTCCACCCTTGGAAATTCTAAAGACAAGACAGGGTAAAGATGTGACAGCCTGGTCTGATCTCATAGCTGAGTGTGCTTTGAGCTGGAAGTTGGACTAGAAACCTCCAGAGGTTCCTTCTGACCTGAATTCCTCTGTAATTCTGTGAGCCTCAGAGCAGAACGGGACCAGCTCCTGAGGGATCTGTGCCAGAAGGATGTGGGGTCTGGGGGTGGCTCTCCAAACACAGAAGAGCTTCAGAATGAGACAAGATGCAGCAGGCCAGTCTAGAGCCCAGGGGTGTGCATGAGCAGGGGCACGTGTGGGTCCCTAAAGCTCTGCTCCCCTCTGGGACAGGGCTGAGCATCCCCAGAGGCTGGACCACACCTTGGTCCACGTTCCCTCTTGACCCTGCCCACGCTTTTGTCTTTAGTGCTTCCTCCCTGGGATAAGCCCAGATTGGATCCAGGGCTACTGGTGGCTTTGCATGCCTTTGCAAGATGTCCAGTTCTTGCCCAGGTGTCCTTGTGGCTTGTGTGAGAGAACCTAAAGGCACCAGGAAACCAGAGTGAAACGGATGCTGCAGCAATAAGCCCTTCACTCTCTGGGAAAGGGCTGCAATTTGAGATTCTGCAAATGATGAATTGCATTGTTGGAAACACTCCTTTTCCTTGCACTCAGGAATTACAGGTGCATTTGGTGATGCTGTGGGCTTGTCCACTGCCTGTCCCCAGGAAAACACCACATGATTTGTTAAATGGGAGTTTGGGCCAAAATGTTCAACACCAGAATAACCAGGGTTTCTCTTTCCAGGCTGTGGAAAAGGCACCCTTTTAAGAATCAATAAATTTGTATGCAGATTCCCAGAACATGAATAATTCATGGCTAAAAAGGAGAAACACTATAGTGGTTTGATTATGCAGTTGGTTTAAATAAGCAAAATTAGTTGTTAATGAGATCCCTATGCATATTTAGGAAAGCTGAATAATTTATTAAGAGCCAAGAAGTGAGGCTGGAGAAGGGAGGAGAAAGCCAAGCAGCTCTTTTGAGATTGATTGTGTTCCTGTGCTTGGGGGATAAGAGGGCACAAATTAACCCCTTTTTGAATAAAACACGACTAATGCACATGCTGTCATGAAACAGCTCTGCAGAGAGACCAGGTGATGTCCTTGCCCTGAGTGCAGAGGCAGATACTTGTACAATAGACTCTGAATTAAGGGTAATGGTTAGATGGAAACCCAAATGTCAGGCAGTTCAGGGCCCTGTAGCCCAGGAACATCCATTTGTTGCAGTCTGTAATGAATCACCAGTCTGACAAAGAAAAGTACACTTTCCAAGGTGCCAAATCATAAATGCTGGACAGGAGAGGGACTTTGACAGGCAAGGAGAGCAAAAACCAGAAAAGGATTCTGCCTAATTTTTTGTCAAATTAAAAATGCTCCTAGGATTTTCTCCTAACAGGGGCGAATTCTTTCCCTTAGTGAAGCTCCCCCATGTTAGCATCATCTGTGATCATCCTGTCCTTTGTCTCCCATGCCCAGATGTGCTGGGGAAGATATTCCAATGTGGTAGGAGCTGCAGGGCAGCTGCATCCCTCTGCTTCTTGGTGTGCAGGCAGAGCAGAGGGGGTGGGTGGTGATTTTGGGAGGGTCACCTGAAGTAAAGGTTTTGCACATGTAAACCCTTGCAAGTGTTCTCTGTGTGGATCACTAGTGCTTTTCTGTGTTGGAGAACAGCTGTGCTCTCATCTAGTGACATCTGCAGATGTTCAGACATGGGGTGTGCATGGGCCTTGGGACAGCATTTGTGTCAAGTGGAATCATAAGATTATGGAATTGTTTGGGCTGGAAAAGACCTGTAGGGTCGTGGAGTCCAACGTCCCCCAGGACTGCCATCCCAGACCAAACCATGTCCCCAAACAGTACATCCACACAGATCCCCTCCAGGGATGGTGACAAGCAGGGGTGAAAGAAGAGAGCCTGGAAAGCAGAAGGGAGTTGGCTGGAAGTCTCCTGTGCTGAGAGACCCGACACTGGAGAAGCTCACAAACCCTCCTCACACACTGGTTCCAAAAGGATCAGTAAGGTGCTCAGGGCCAGGAGCATGGTGGGTTCTCCATGGGGATGGAAATCTTCCTGGGTGCTGGAAGAGGTTCACAGTTCCCAGGAAGTGGGTTTTTCATCAAGAAACAGGAATAGCCCATAGACACGTTGAGCTTCCAAAAGGATCAGTAAGGTGCTCAGGGCCAGGAGCATGGTGGGTTCTCCATGGGGATGGAAATCTTCCTGGGTGCTGGTCATGGTGGGCAGCCTGTGTGGCCTCTCTGCTTCTGGCAGGAGAGGTCTCAGGAGCCTTTGCTGTGTGCCAGCCTGAGAGGAAGGACAGGAGGGAGCTGTGGGTGCCGGGTCATGGCTCAGCAGCTGCTCCTCGGTGTGGATGCAGAGCCATGGACCTTGCCCTGGGAGTGGGCACAGGGAGCTCCCCTGGGCTGCTGGCTCCTGTGGGAGTTTGTTTTGTGACCTTTGATCTCATCAAGGCGTCTCTGTCTCCTGTGCAGGGTTTGTTGACTCGAGCATCAGTTGTCACCTGCACAGGAGCTGCTCTCCCTGTGCCCACAGCTTTGCCAAGGGCTGTCCCTCAGCTCTGGAGATGACAGACACCCTGGGCCAGGGCAGTGCCCCACGCTGGAGCTTAGGGTGGTCACAGCAGAAGGGGGACAGTGCTGGACCTGCTCCTCTCCAGGAACACCACGTGCAGTTTCACCTTCCCGGTGGTCCCCTGGCCCCAGAGCTGTCTGGGGTCCTGCTGTGCCAGGCTGCTCCTGGACGTGCTGTGTTACAGGTGCCCTCAGCCCTGGGAAGGCTCGTGGGACAGAGGGCAGTCACTTTGCACTTGTGATAGGAAAGGAAACTGTTTTCTCAGGGAGGTGGCATTGGACTGAGGGCTAAATTGATTTCCATAAATATTTGAGCAAGGCTGAATTATTTATGACCCTCTGGTGACACAATAGAAGGAACCGATGGAATCGTCTGTGAATTTTCCAGATGATTTAGTTTAAAAATGCTGCTCGTTATTATTTATGTGGGTCAGATCCCCCTTTGCTCCCGGCCAGGCCTTGCACATGAGTTACATAAACACAGAGTCAATATACAAATCCCTCCCTTTATCCATCTTAATCTGCCAGTCAGTAAGTGAGCAGCAGCCTTGGTGTTTGATTCCCCAGGAGGACTGTAATCAGAAACCTTTGTCATTCAAATGGTACAGAGGAAAAGGAAGAAAGAAGAAAAGAAGAAAGATAAAGTAAGAAAGAAGAAAAAGAAGGAAGGAAAGAAGGAAGGAAGGTAAGAAGGAAGTTAAAAAAAAAGGAAAAGAAAAGAAAGAAAGAAAAGAAAGAAAAGAAAGAAAAGAAAGAAAAGAAAGAAAAGAAAGAAAAGAAAGAAAGAAAAGAAGAAAGAAAGAAAGAAAAAGAAAAAGAAAGAAAGAAAGAAATAAAGAAAGAGAGAAAGTGAGAAAGAAAGAAGGAAAGAACAAAAGAAAGAGAAAAAGAAAGAAGGAAAGAAAAAGAAAGAAAGAAAGAAAGAAAGAAAGAAAGAGAAAGAAAGAAAGAAAGAAAGAAAGAGAAAAAGAGAAAGAAAGAAAGGAAGAAAGGAAGGAAGGAAGGAAGGAAGGAAGGAAGGAAGGAAGGAAGGAAGGAAAGAAAAAGAAAAAGAAAAAGAAAAAGAAAAAGAAAAAGAAAAAGAAAAAGAAAAAGAAAAAGAAAAAGAAAAAGAAAAAGAAAAAGAAAAAGAAAAAGAAAAAGAAAAAGAAAAAGAGAAGAAGAAAAAGAAAAAGAAAAAGAAAAAAAAGAAAAAGAAACAAAGGAGCTAGAAAAATGGTGGAAATTGTCCTAGGTCTGCCGAATCAGAGGAGGATTTTGGATCTGGACTTAGGTGGGATTCACCAAGGTCTTCAAGTACCCTGTGGATGGAGTTGGGTTATTATCCGCTGAACAGCAGGGAAAGTGGGTGTGAGGTGTCTCTCTGGATCTGTGTACAGGGAGGTGGAGCTGAAGTGTATTAATTAAATGACTTTGAACCCTTAGCTGACAATTGAAGTGGACTTCATTTACCTAAGATCAGTTCATATTCACTTTTCTGTTCACTCAAGCTGATGAGAAGCACTTGTGAGAGCCTTAAGTGGTTTCCTCTTCATAAGAATAATATTAACTTGAGTGGGAGGGATGTGTGAGAGACATGGCAAGCCTTTGCTTTCCCAGAGCCATGCAAAGCAAACCCCATGAATAAACCCAACTCTACTTACACCCCAGAAAATCCAGTCCTTGGGTTCACCCAAACATGCCTTAGGTGGGAACCTGTGGATGGGCCCGTTTCCTTTTGCTGGTCTGCAAAGAGGAAAAGTTCAGGGAGCTGAAAGAATCGCACAAAGAATTAGTTGAGGATGAACCCCTGGAGGTTTCTGGTCCAACCTCTTGCTCTGTGCAGAGCTGGCCTAAAATCTTCAGAAGGTTTCTTAGGGCCAGTCCATTAAAACACTGAAATTCTCCAGCGATGGAGATTCCACACCATCAGTGTGTGTCTGTCCCAGGATCAAACCTTTCATGTTGGGAGAGATAGACCCTGTCAGAGGACATGTCCTGTGTTTAGTCTCCAAAACTGGGAGACATTCCCTCCTCCTTCAGTGCCACAGACACGTCCTGAATTGCTTCTTCTAACAGGCTGCTGAGGTGGGTCCCTCAGACATATCAGTGTAGAGCAGAGCACCAGCCTGGAGCAGCCAAGCCTTGTCTGCTCACACCCCTGTTCTCTGGCCCTTTCATCCCACCATGTGCAGCCTGTGTGCAGTCAGGCAAAGCAGGCTCTCCACTCCTCCAGCCTCTTGGTCCTGACAGTTTTGCTGGCTTGGGAGAAGCACAGCACCTGATGCCTTCAGCTTTTGGTCAGAGGGTGGCTTTGGATGAGGTTTCAGCAGGGCTGTTTCTCAGGAAGGCAGGGATCCCTTCAGCCACACTTTGTGCTCTCAGAGGTTTTGATGCTCTCTCAGAGCAGAGGTGGGATCATTCCCCGGTCCAGGACCTGGACCTGCAGCCAAGCACAGACTTCAGGCAGGATCCTGGGGATGTGGGAACGGCCCAGTTGTGTGTGCTGTGTAAGCAGAGGCAGCAGGGCTGTTTTCATCCAGTGTCCTTGAATGGCCACATCCTGCCTGGCTACTCATTAGCCAGGTTAAACACAGCAGGGCCAGGCTGCTTCAGAGACCTTCCCTGTACCCAGGACTGGATGGTGGCTCCTGTGGGGCTGGGCTGGAGGCAGCCCCACACCTCCCAACACCACCCTTCCCAACACCACCCTTCCCAGCACCACCCTTCCCAGCCCCACAGCTCCCAGCCCCACATCTCCCAACCCCACACATCCCAGCCCCACCTGCAGTGACACCTGTCTCCATCTCTCCTGGGGCCCACAGGCTGAGACAATCCCACACCATCAATTCACAACACCATCAGAGCGTTTCCTCTGCTATGACAAGAAACTCTGTAGGGCCTTTTGCACCCTGTGACCATTGTTGTCTTGGCTCAAAGCTGTTTAGGTGCTGGTGCTCTCCCTGTGCCCCAGACAGCCCTGAGCTCTGGTCCCCTTTGTGCACAATCCTCCTGAAAAACCCTAGAGAGACAGCCAGGGGAGGGGAACAGGATGTGGATAGGAGTCACCAAAGGTGTCACCTATGGGGTGATTGTAAGGTCAGGAGTGGCTGCAGAGGTCAGACAGAGCACCTCTGGGGTGAAATGGTGTAGGAACAAGTGAAACAATGCAAAGCTCTGCCCAGGAGCTGGGGGGAGTGAGGCCGGGGTCTGCTTGGCAAACCTTGTGTGGTACACCAGGGCTGTCCAGGCTTCACAGCCCAAGTTCAGGGTGTGCTCTAAGGGGCTCTCATTGCAGCAGCTCCTCATGGGGCTTCTCCTGATGGCATTTCACAGTGTGAAATGTGGTGTTATTTTGCTGGTGGCTTCACCTGGCAGGACTGTGGTGTTGGTAGCCACTGCCAGCCACTGCAGTCTTGCTGGTGGAGGTCCAACTCCTTCTCATCCGCACCCTCACCACCCAGACCACTGCCCACCACCCAGTTCATGGCAGCACCTCAGCAGCTTGGCCATCTTGGAGCTGAGCTGCTCATCTCCTAAACCTGTCTGCTGGGGACTGAGTTGCAGAAGGAGCCACCAGGCACACACGGAGCTGGGGGGATGACGTGAGGTGGCTTCCCCTGCCTGCCAAGGGCCAGCAGGATGATGCTACAAAATTCCACAACCACCCAGGCATGGTTGGGTGTGCTGGCAGGTCCTGGTCACGAGCCCTTCAGAGCCCTTCAGAGCCCTGTCCTGCCCTTTCCCCAGGTGCAGCAGGTCCTGGCTGTGTGGGGGTACAGCAGGTTCATGCAGAGGGAGGTGTGTGCTGGCCTGCACTGCTGGCTCCTGGTGGTGGCCTTGGAGCTGCAGAGAAGGGCAGGGTGAACACCCCAGTGCTGTGCCAGCCCCGCAGCCCTGGCTGGCATAACGTGGTGTGTGGCTCGTGCCCGGTCTGCCCAGGGCTGCTCACAAAAGGACCCATGGGGTGCTGAGCTTCCCAGGGGCTGTGCTGCTTTCAGAGCCACAGGGATGTAGGGCAAGAAGGTTCCACCTTCCAACACCCCCCTCATTCCTGCTCTCCTGAAACCATCCCTGTTGGGAACACAGGGAAATCAGGAATATTTGGGGCTTTTCCTCTTCTGCCCACCGCACAGGGACTTCCCCACTGTCTCCCCTGGGACTGAATCGGGGGTGCATCTTTTTTTGGGCCGTGGCTGTGTCATCCAGAGACATCTGTGCTCCCAGGAAATGCGAGCTGCAGCTTCCCCCTTTGTGGCCGGTCACGGGCAGTGCTGTGCAGCTCCTTCTGCTCTCTGCCCTTCCAGCCCGCAGGGTCCCAGGGTCAGCCAGCCTCTTTTCCTGCAGGCAATTAAGCAGTTGCGTGGTGTGGGGGTGGTGGGGTGCCTGCTGTTCATCCCCTTTGTTTTCCGGGAGCTGCTGTTGAGAGGAAAACAGGTGGATGCGAGGGCAGCTCAGCCTGGTGAAAAGTCGCAAGGCAAAGACAGCCCCGCTCCAAAGTCCCGCGCTGCCTCCTCACCACCGCCCTGGGCAGATCCCTGCGGGAAGGGCACCAGGATCAGCCTGGTTCGTTCTCTTCTCCCTGCTCAGGAGCCCTCGCTGGGGTCGGGATGGGCTGGGGACTGGGAAGGGACCAGGGGCTCCGAGCCTTTGGCTCTGGCTGGCAATGGACGTCTGTCAGTGTCACACGAGCCATCAGGAGACAGATGGCATTTTACTGCCTGGCTGGAAATCGCCCCTTTCTTTTCTTTCCTCCCCCTTCCTTTCTTCTTCTTATTTATTTTTTTTTTCGGTGCCGTTTTTGTGCTTAAAAGAGACTGAGACGGAGCCTAAGAGCAAGGAGAAAGGCTGCTTGCCTTTTGAACTGTTACCTGATGCTCATAGAGATGATCTTGGTGTGGTTTGAACTTCTGCTGCCTGGCCAGTCCCGCAGCCCCCAGGGCTCAGCCACGAGTGGGGCTGCTGGGGCTGAGGAGTGGGGTGCCAGGGGGAGGACAGGAGGGGGAGCATTTCTGGCTTGTCCAGGCAAAACCACACTTGTTGGCTGGAGCCCTGCTGGCTCCCGATTCCCTGGGGGGGCTCCAAGGGATGGGGTGACTCCAAGGGATGGCGTGAGCCCCAAGGGGTGGGTGAGTCCCAAGGGATGGGGTGAGCTCAAGGGATGGGGTGAATCCCAAGGGATGGGGTGAGCCCCAAGGGATGGGATGAACATCCACTGGATGGGGGAACTCCAAGGGATTGGGTGAGTCCCAGGGGATGGGGAGACTCCAAGGGATGGGTGAGCCCCAAGGGATGGGGTGAGTCCAAGGGATGGGGTGAGCATCCCCTGGATGGGGGGAACTCAGCAGGGGCACAGCAGAACTCGGGCAGGGCTTCCTGCAGGCAGGGCATGAACCCTTGGACCTTTCTGCCTCCTAAACCCCTCAGAGCCCTGTCCTGCCCTTCCCCACCTTCCCCCTGCAGCGGGGGAGCAGCAGGTCCTGGCAGTGCAGCCACCCAGGGTGGGGGACCAGACGTGAGCAGGGCTGCAGGGGGAGGTTCTGGGCTTTCCAAAGGCTCGGCCAGGCAAAGCTGTGGGGTTGGTGACAGCAGGATGGACAAAGCCCCCCAGCCACCCTTTCTACCAGCTCCTGGCTGCTCTCAGGGTTCATTCCTGAGCTGATCAACTGGGTGACCCTTGGGCTTTCCAGACCCCGAGCAGCCATCAGGAAAGCTAAAAGAAGATTATCAGCCTTCCTAAAACATTTGTCTCAGGCTGAGGGTGTGCCCTGCCCTCTGAATTGCCATGAAATGTGTGAGTGCAGGGGAGCACACACACCATGCCAGTGCCTTCCCATGCAGGTGTGAATTGCACGGTGGGTGAGTGTCTGCAGGAGCTGCCAGAGAGGACAAAGCCACAGGAGGCAAACCCAAAAATAGTTGGGATGAAATCCTATTTCATTACAAAAAGAAGTGACACAGGTTCAGTCTGTGTCTATGACAGCAAATCACCAAGCTAGAGAAACATAAAGATCTTAAAGGGAATTAATTCACCTGGCACTTCTCCACAAAATGTATTTCCTTAAGTATTGACAGTTAAATGTATTCTTGAAAAAAACAGTGCAATAAATTACATTTGCTGTATTGTGCTTTCTTTTCTGTGTGAATATCCACTTTAAGCTGTTTGGTAGTGCTGAAAATAAACTTACCTTTTCAGTTTGAATTTGATATTTCCTGTTCCCCTCAAGACTTGATTTCACTGAGGTTTCTTTAAAGATGTTTTTGCTTCCAGGGTACCAGCATTTGCAGGTTTTTTATTCAAACTGCAAACAACCTGAGCAGCCAAATACCTGCACAGATGTGGTCAGATGTAAGTCTCTCACCCAGGCTCGGGTGACTTTGAAACACTGCAGGAAATGTTTCCCTTTGAGTCTTTCCTTCCTATCAGTCCCTTGTACATGATGCATTTGGCCTCAACACCTGAGAGCAGCTCCCCTCTGCCAGGGTGTAGGGGAGTTGATTCATTCATTCATTTGCAGCTGATGGCAATTACAGGAAATTTCCAAAATGCTGCTGGCTGCCTGGTGCCATATCTGCACAGCACTGGCCATAGCCTCATCTCCCTGAATATTATTAATAGAATCCCAAATACAGGCATTATCAGTCATTTGGAATTCATTACATGCAGCAACCTCAATAAATGGATGATGGGAGCTGCATCCTACTTCACTGGACTCACAGAACATTAAATGCCTTATTAAATTTAAATTATACATCTATTTATGTTTCCAGGCCAAGGCTTTTGCTCGTTATGTGGTTGTAGGTACCAGAAGTTGTTCTCTGAGAGTCCACAGAGCCCTGCAGCTGCTCTGGGGGTGTTTCAGCTGGCAGATCCACGGTGTGAGTGTTTGCTGGCTGGGTACAGAGCGTGTGGCCATGCATGTGTGCTGTGGAAAACCACAAGGGCCCAGGAAAAAAAAAAAAGAGGCATTTCCAGCAGATGCTGCAGACATTGAGGTGGGAAGGAGTCTGCCCATGGTGAGCCCAGTTTGTGTGCACTGTGGGCTGCTGTGGGTGGGATTTGAGCAGTGCTCTGTGGCAGCCTCCAGCCTGGGCTGATGTCGGGGGCTCGTGGTGCCTCTGCCTCGTGCTCAGGGCAGGAGAAGCAGAAGAACCAAATCTGGATCCTCTGGTGGTGGGGTTTGCATCTCTCTGGCACTTCTGGGTGCAGCCTGGTCACAGGAGGGGCACAAGGGAAGGTGCTGCCCTGCACCTCCCTGCTACACCATGAGCTGCTGAAGCCCCTCACTGGAGCTCAGATACCAAAGGAAGGATGGCTGGGGCTCAGAGACTGCCTTGGATAGTGATGAGTGATATTTCTGCAGTGCCTTTGCAGAAGAATCATAGAAATAACAGAATCAGAGAATTTGGGTTGGAAAGGACCTTAAAATTCATCTCATTCCACCCCCTGCCATGGACAGGACACATTCCACTGTCCCAGGCTGCTCCAAGCCCTGTCCAACCTGGCCTTGGACACTGCCAGGGATGGGGCAGCCACAGCTTCTCTGGACACCCTGTGCCAGAACCTCCCCACGCTCCCAGGGAAGAATTTCTTCCCAATATCTAATCTAAATCTACCCTCCTTGAGCTTAAAATCCCTCCAGGCCCTTGTCCAAAGTCCCTCTCCAGCTCTCCTGGAACCCCTTTAGGCACTGGAAGGGGCTCTGAGCCTTTTCTTCTCCAGGCTGAACACCCCTGGCTCTCTCAACCTGCCTCAGCCTCTGCATCAGGGCAGGGTCAGGGCTCTGGACATCACTTCAAGGAGTAAAATCCCAGTCTGTGAGCAACCACATGTGGCTGCTGAGCCCTGCTGGAAGTCCCTTTCCCTTCATCAATGCAAGGTGGTGTAATCAGAGAAATTCTCCTTGCCTGATCTGTCCCCTCCTACTTTTGCTGGCTGGGAAGAAGTGCCTGCTGTACAGGGTCTGGATTGCTGAAGGTTGTGGCACAGACCAGGAGCTGGGAGTGAAAGCCCCACTCAGCATCTGGGCTGCAGCCTTTGGGACACTGCCCAGGGATTGCTTCTGACTCCTGGCAAGGGAAAACCCCAAAGGTGTTTGGGTTCCCTGGGCTTTAGTAAAGTTTCCTGCTCAGTTGACATCATAGTGAAAAAATTTTGGGGTGAAACCAGGGTTTCTTCAGCCCCACTCAGCTGCCCTCTGTTGCAGTAACGACACAAAAGGAAGAGCGAGAGACACCTGTTCCCAGGATCAGAGAGAAGGAAGGAAGGGGGGCAAGACCCGCCTTCTTTATTTTTTATATCCATTTGGAAATCACTATTCATTGGAGGAAATCAGTTCTTCCTCCCTCAATCACAGTGGTCAAAGGAAATGTCCATCAAAGTTCTGTGTCCAGGAGAAAGGAATGCAATGATAAGATACAGTTACAATAACATAGGCATGTTTACAGAGAAAAGTGTGAGAAACTAGCCACAGAAAATGACAACATCCAGAACTGCAAAAATCAGGGCAACATCCCTCTCTCCTGGTGCTGTGTCCCCTTTTTTGGGACAGATGAGCTGGGTCCTGCTGTGAAATCAGCCTGGATGCCACAACATCCCCGTGGCCACTGTCAGTGAGCATCACCCCGAGGTGTCTGTGCACAGATGCCCCCACCCTCACAGCACAGACTCCTGCAGCACCTCAGCTGGCCCAGGGCTGTGCTGAGAGCTGCGTGCTGGCTCAGACCAGGGGCAAGCACAGTCCTGAACCTGCTTCACCTGCAGCTGAGCCTGGCCCAGGGAGGGGGGATGCAGTGTGGATGCAGCAGGGTACTCTCCTTGCTGGCATGGGCTGGCTGACACCTGCACAGGGAACTACTCTGGGTCAGCTGGACCCAAGGGGCACCCCCTGGAATGATGCTTTTCTTGCAGCAGTCCCTGCTGCTGGGCAAGAGGTTAGTGGATGCCAGTGGGACTCAGGCTCCTCTTGCTCCCTTGATCTGGCTGGGAGAGGGATTTCTGAGCAGCTGGACCTTGTGCTCTCACCCCGTAAGGCTCATGAGCTGGGAGCAACTGGGGATGCAGTGTGCTGATTTCCTTGTCTCACTGGGAGGAAACTGGATCTGTCCCAATGGCCTTGACCAGGGACTTAGGACCATCAGCTGCCAGCTCAAGGCAACCATCACTTCCTCTTCATCTCCACCATCTCGGGTGCTCTCAGTCACCTGTCCTGGCTGTTTTACCCAGATCATTGTGTGCAGGACCCGGCTGTCTTGCTGCTTTCCTGCCCAATACCCTCTCTCACATTCCTCTCCACAACTCCACACCTGCTCTGAGAGGTAAAAGTTACTTTCCTTCACCTTCAAGTCCTTCCATGGACGGTGTCCCTTGAGATGGCTCCTGCTTGCAGTCATTTGTGCACTGCTTTCCTGCACTGGCCTCTCATGCTCTGGGCTTTATTCTGTGCTGTTCCCCATGCTGGGAGGCAAACACCAGGACAGCAATGCTGTCACCCCTGCCAAACCTTCCTCTGCTTTCTCCTGCTGCCAGTGAAAGCCTTGTACATGGCTGAGGCTGAGCTCACCACCCATCAATGTATCTGCACTGTCCCGTGGTTTCCACGGGCTCCTCACCTGCCCAGAGATGTGTGAACTTCATCAAGGAGCCAGTGCAGAGTGTCCACAGTGACTGCACAGCTCCTGTCCCAGCACAGCTCTGCCTTAACTGCCCAGAGACATCTCCAGCATCATGAGGTGCTGTCCTCATCAGTGCAGTGTGGGACAGCCCACAGTGAGGGGGCAGCTGCTCCGGAAGCTCTTCCCTTCACCCTTGGAGGAGAGTTGGCTGATGATTTCTCTTTTGCCGTTTCCCACTTTTTCTCTGGACTTTTGCTGTGGCAGATTTTCAAAGCCTTGCAAATGTTCTGCTAGAGAGAGCCACAGGTGACACCCTGAGTCACTGCAGTACCCCTGCTCGAATGGGAGCTGCACCAGGGAGCTCTGGAGTGTCCTCCCAGCCAACCCTTCTGTGCCTTGGTGAGCTGCACGCCGTGCCATGGACCTTCACTGTGGCACTTGGCCCATCTCTTGCCCGTGGCCTCCCAGAGTCTCTTCCAGGAGGTGCCAGGCTGTGCTGAGGAGACTGGGCCAGGCAGTGGTGGAGGTTTGGTTTGTCCCACACTGCAGGGACAGAGGGCAGAGGGAGATCAGTGGGCACCAGAGGCTGTTACTGGAGGGTCAGCCACCTCCTGGGGTCCTCATCACCCGAGCAGGGGTCCCCAGCCATCAGCACCTGCAGGGACCAAGCCTGGACCTTGCTCTCAGGGCTGGTGGAGGCTGCTGGATGCTCAGAACGCAGACAGAGGGACACCAGGCTGTGGGACACATCTCTGCTGCCTCACAGTCCTCTCACTGTTGGTTTGTTCAACTGCCTGACTGCAGTCAGTTACTTTTTTCCCTGTCTGCAAATATTACACAGTGACTTCACTACTGGAGAGACCCAGGACAATGAGTAAAACCAGCATGTGCAGGATTTAACATATGAATAAACTGAGAAATGCTGGAGCCTCCCACTCCATCCCCTCTGAGACCCTCTGAGCCCCACTGAGATCTTCCTGAAGCACCCAGGGGCCATCCCAGAGTCACTGGGCTGCCTCTGCATGGCCTCAGGTCACTCGTGGGCTTGGTCCCTCTGTCACCCACAAAGGTCACAGTGCTGTGGCTGCAGCCCAGACTAACACAGGCCAGGGTCCTCCAGTATTTCATCCTGAGCAAGCATTTGGGGTTTTTCCTCTCATTCATGGCTTAATGGTCTTCTCTCAGTCACCACAACAAGGATCTTATATCCCCATAAAAGATTCCCTGCTCCACAGCTCCTGCTAGCCCAAAATGTGCCTGTTATCCCTGCAGCCCTGCAGCTGGGAGTGAGTGAGGAACCAGAGCAGGGCTTTGTCCTGACCTTTGGGGAGTTGTGACACACATCAGGAGCTCATGCAGAGCCCCACACTCCTCCTGGAAAACACTCCTCATTGAGTTTTTTTTTTTTAGGAAACAAGTAATGAAGCAAAAAGCTGACTTGCAAAGTGGTTATCCCCAGATTTGAGATCACCCATTCACGGTGTGCAAAGAGGCTTCTGCACTTGGTGTCTGAGAGTATTTCCGTGGCACCAACTCAGACACCTCTGCAGAAATTCACCCAAAAGCACTTTTCCGTTATCATCCAATCTTTTAATCTCCTCAAGAAGCACCATGCTAATCTGACAAAATCCGTTTCCGTAAAACCATGTAATTGGTCCTAATTATATTGTTCTATTTTAATTCCTTGCTAAGAGAGTGATGTACCAATTGCTGCTTCACTTGGCATCAAAGCCAGACCGGTGAGCAAGTGCACCTGAGTCACTGAACCTCCCCTTGCTCCACATGTGGCCCCCTGTTACCCTCACTGCAGTTTGGGAACTGCCCAGGGCTGTGGGAGTCAGGGAACAGCAGCTGTCTGCTGAGCTGCTTCTCCAGCTTCTCACAAATTTAACAGAAAATGGAGTGAAATGAAAATATTTGAAGTCTGTGACTGGAGCTCAAATGAGATGGGGGACCCCATCTTTTCTACCCATGAACCTGGGATCTTAGGAACAAGCTGTGCTGTCTGCTTCTCTCACATCACTGTGGCAGCAAAGATGCTGCAGGTCACATCCTGCCATCCATGGCCTCTTGTAGAACATCCTTGCCCTCTGAGCAGGCCCCTGGTGACAGGACTCCAACCTGCTGACCACACAGGTCTGACTGCACCTGGAGCATGGGCAAGATGCTGATGGTGGCTGAGGAGGAGGAAGCTTTCCCAGGTCCATTCTTCTGGATGTGTGGTCCTGCAGAGCCACATCAGGGAGCACAGCAGCAGCTGAGGACAGCAGGGGTGCAGGTCTTTGGTGCAGGAACAGCCAGGTCTGCCCTCTGCCTGGTTTGTAATTTGACACACGTGGTTTGGTGTTCATGGGCAGATGCCAGCACACAAAGTGTATGAGTAAGTGCAGTTTCAATTATAACCTTGCTTATACTCTGCTGAATCACCGGCCTGTGGAGCTGAAGCTTTATTTCCCTGGCCTTAGTCCAGATAATATCTTTTTTTTTTTAATGGGAAATTGGAGGGAATTCTCATCAGTCATGACTAAACTATGCAAAAGGATGGGTATGAGTGAGGAGGAAGGGGAGCAGAGCAGATTGGGAATGGCAGGGGCACAGGGAGGGACATGTCTGCATGCTGGTGTCCTGCAGTGCTGGGTCTTCCATCCTCCCATGGTAAAAGACCTGGCAGGGAATGGACTTTGCTTGTGGACATCATGACCTCTGCAAGGCCTGGGGTGGATGGGACACAACCCAGCCCCAGGGCTCAGGCTGGGAGGTGTGCTGAGAGCTGGAGGGAGGGAGGGAGAGATGTATCAGGTGGAGTTTGCAAAGTAGCTCTTCCCTGTGAAGTCGTCCAGTGTACCCCATTTTGAAGGATTAACTCTGCTTGGGATGCTTCTGTGGGGCTGAGCACTGCAGGGATCCCTGCCCAAGTGAAAACTGCCCCAATCACCCCTGTGTCTGCTGTCTCCAGGTCAGGACAGCTCTGGGGTCCCACTGGTTTGGCTCCTGAGCTGAGGGGTGCACAGTGGAGGACAGAGAAAAGATGGGGCATCAACCAGGGTGAGCGTGAGCGTGATGGACACAGGCTCTGCTCGGAGTTTGTTTCCTGTGTTGCCATGACACAAACATTTTCTGCCTGTTTTTGTCACTGGCAATTATCATAATTGTTTGTTGCAAAGCCCACATTCCAGGGCAGAGCTGCTGATCCGACCCAAACCTCAGCTGCTCTTTGTTGGGTTTGCAGCTCCCAGCCTGGTGGGTGGGATGAGGCCCTGGACTTGGGGAACACCAGAAAGCTCCATGTTTGGAGGGAAGGAGGGGGAAGCTGATTTGCAGTCAGAAAGGTTGTTCTGGCCCTGGGGAAGGTGATTTGCAGTCAGAAAGGTTGGTCTGGCCCTCCAGCTGGCCTGGCAGGAGCAGGACCCAGAGACCCAGGCTGCTGCAGCCTCATGCCACGTGTGTGATCCTCTCCATCAGCCCCACTCCAGATTCATCCCTGGGCTCTCCTGCCCACACCAGGGCTGCTCTGTCCCTCCTGCTCTGTCCCACTGCTGGGGCAGGTGGATGCTGCAAAGTCTCTTGGCATAAATGCTGTTGGAGGAGCTGCAGGTGGGGGAAGGCTGGGCCAGCTGACCCAGACAGTGGCACTGGAGGAAGCAGGGTGGCAGTGGCACCAGTGGTCCCCATGGGTCTCAGCCACGTCTCCAGCTGGGAGCAGCCCCTCCTGTCACACAGGGGCCAAGTCCAGTGGGTGTCCATGGCTGTCCCTGCAAACTTCCTTGTAGTTTAACAGTGAATTATCAAAGCAGAGTGGAACAATCAATGGAAAGGATGGCTGTGTGCCCTTGGCCTGATTTTGCAGAGGGAAAATACGCTGAGTGCACGGCTTGGCTGGCAGCAAGAGTAAGGCCATGTGCTGCCTGGATTTCTGTGCATGAGAAGCAGCTGGAAACACTGCCCTGGGCTTTCCATGTGGATCCTGCCCTTCTGGTCAAGTTTTCTCAGTGATCTGGTTTGTAGTGATGCTGGGAAAGCCATGCTATGTTGGCCCCTCGTCCTTGCCAAAGTCTGCCCAGTTTTTCTCAGCCACCTCTTGAGCTGGCTGGCTTGAGTGACTGGGATGTGTGACAGCAGAGGAGGACAGCAGAGGGAGAAGATTTGGCCAGGTGAGGTCTGGTGTTGCTGCTCTCTGTCAGCAGAGCCCAGCTGGTGGTGTGGGAGGGTCAGATGACATTGGGGTGAGACACCTGGGCCACCCCAAAACATCCCCTTTGTGCACAGACATTGGTCTCAGGGTCCCCTCTTCAGGGCTCTGCCCAGGCAGTGTGTGAGGTGATAAGTGCCAAACCCATACATCACCCATTCACTCTGTCTTCAGCTCCCTGCAGACACTCCCCACACAGAGCTCACCCACAGACACACATGTGGAGCATTCCAGCAGGAGCTTCACCTTCCTCTTGGCCCTCCCAAAAGAGACAGAGTCCCATGCACATCAGAACCCCCCTGCTGATCCTGGCTTGTCCCCAAAGAGGCTGTACTGAGCACAGGATGGATCACAAGGGCAGGCCCAAGGCAAGTCACACCTCTGGTCCACCCTCTGGTCAGGGTTCTAATGAAGGTGTTCCTAATCTATGGCTGGGAAGGTCCAACCCATGAGGGATGCTCTGAGCTATGACACGTGGTTTATTGCAAAACAAAAAAAGAGCTAGAAAGTCCCTGTGCCTGGCTGGGTGTTGGGGACCCACCTCTTCAGCACAGCAGCCTCCAGCATGGGGCAAGAGGTGTCTGGGGATGCTCTCAAAGCTTTCTCACTGAACATGTTCTTGTTGATCCACTCCTGGCAGAGGGAACTGTTGTTCCCTGAGTGAGCACCCTTGTACACCTGGAGCAGATGTGCCACCCAGCACCACCACCAGCCCACGGGGGGAAGCCTGGCAGAGTCCCCCCACAGCAGAAGCAAAGGAAGAAGGTCCCACTTATGGTGGGATGAAGGGGGAGGGTGGGACATCCCTTCCCATGTCCCTCAGACTGCTCCTTGGCATGTGAGGGGAATGTGGGGGGGGGTCACATCATGCTCTTCAGTGTCTCCTGGTTTTCCATGCACTCCTTCCCTGCTCTGCAGGCTGTTTCCATGGAGAGATCCCAGGTTGTGAGTCCAGCCCCTGCCTTCACAGCAACACTGCGGGGCCCAGGGATGAGGCATTGTTGGGAGGCCGAGCTGTCTGCCTGGTGCAGCTCCATTTATCCATCTGTGGAGCCTGTCCCTTCCTTGACTCATCGAGATACCGGAGCTGGGCTTTTCTTCTGTCATTGAAATAACTTTGGCCCCTGCCTGCCCCCTCCCCTGAGCTCTCCTCCAGCTCGGCATTACCATAGCCCTTTGTGGAGAGCCACACTTCTGTTTGTCTGGGCGAGCAGCTGAGGCACGGGAAATGTGCCGGAGCCATTCAGGGGCTTAGTCTGGGAGGCATTGTACCTCTGAAAGGGATGCTTGGGGCATTTACATAAAAATGTGCTTGATACAGATAATATGAGTGGTTGTGGGGGTGTTGGTGAGGGGCAGAGCTGGGAGGAGCGTCCTGGTCCCTCCTTGTCATCCTCATGAATCAGCTCGGGGAAGGTGTGCGGGCTGATAGCGATAGTGGGTCTGCTGTCCCGCTGGGCTGGGCTGTGCAACTCATTTCTTCACCCTGAGCAACCCATCTCTTCACCCTGAGCAGCCCATCTCTTCACCCTGAGCAGCCCATCTCTTCACCCTGAGCAACCCATCTCTTCACCCTGAGCAACCCATCTCTTCACCCTGAGCAGCCCATCTCTTCACTCTGAGCAACCCATCTCTTCACCCTGACCAACCCATCTCTTCACCCTGAGCAGCCCATCTCTTCACTCTGACCAACCCATCTCTTCACCCTGACCAACCCATCTCTTCACTCTGAGCAGCCCATCTCTTCACCCTGAGCAACCCATCTCTTCACCCTGAGCAACCCATCTCTTCACTCTGAGCAACCCATCTCTTCACCCTGGCTGAGTTGACCCAGCTGGGGCTGGTTTTTCTCCGGAGAAGATGCTGTCTCTGTCCTGGCGAGCTCTGCTCTGGTCTCCAAGCAGGAGACAGTCCCTGCTGGGATGTCAGTGTCCTCTCCAGGGTGCTGTGTGTGGCACAGGACAGTTCTGGGACCCAAGAAAAGCCCCACAGCCCTTCCTCCTTGTCCCACCACCCTGTGGCGTGCTCTGCTCACCCTGTCCCTTGCCTGGCACCTGGACAAGCTGACTTTGCCCTCTTTCAGCCTTTCCTGAGGGACCTGCCATGGGCCACGCTTCCTCTTCAATAACTCAGTCAACTGGGTTGGATTTAAGCAGGAAATTGAAGTTTGGCCACGCTCCATTCCAGCCATGGTCCTAAATTCCCCCTGGGGTTGGAGCTGAGCCCACCAGGAACCCTGGTCACAGGAAAAAGACTGTGGGAACTGGGAAGGAGAAAAGCCAGCGTGGCTCTGGCTCTGTGCTGCTGACTCTGTGGCAGTGGGGTGTGTGTGGGGTGGCTGTGTGGGACCTGCCCTGGCCTTAACACGGTCATGAGGTGTCTGGAGTCCAAGTGCCTTAACCCCCAAAACTGTTCTCAAAGCTTACAACTCAAAACTTGCAACCAAAAGTAAAGTTTAGGGCTGACAACATATGTATGCCTTCATTTTGCAGTTGAAATTGTTGAACTGAACTGAAATCCTCAGGCAGCTGAAGAGATATTTTCTCCATGAGTAAAATGTGACCTAATGGAAAACCGAGACCTGCTACAAAAATTCTGTCCCTAAGGACAGTTTTTTATGGAGATTATGATGGGTCCAGAGTTCCTCTCAGACTGCAGCATTATTAAGTGTTGTGGTGGTGCCCAGAGGCGATAATGTTAATAAGCACCTAATTTTAGCAGTAATTTAGCTTCTGTTATAATTAGCAGGTCGTTGTGTTAGGTGCTGTACAGACACATGTGAAAAGACAGCTTTAGTCCCAAAGGGCATGTGCTCAGGACAGGACAGTCACAGCCTTTCCTGCGGGCCAGGGAGGACAGGTTGGGTTGTGACTGAGACAGTGCAGCTCTGGGAACAGCAACAGGACCCAAACCTGGAACAGCAACAGGACCCAAACCTG
>VZRZ01001336.1:70980-96093 GCA_013398175.1 Climacteris rufus
CTGAGACAGTGCAGCTCTGGGAACAGCAACAGGACCCAAACCTGGGGCAGTCTCCTCTGCCCTTCCTGCAGGGAACAGCCCTGAGAGGAGCTGGCCCAGAAGTGCTGGGTGCAGCGTGGATGGTGAGGAACCCGATCAAAGAGCAAAGGGAAGGGGCTGGAGCACAAGCCTCCTGCAAGAGAGCAATAACCCTTTTCTTCCCAGGGCTTGAAAAGGCTTTCTCCCCAAAGTCAAATCCCTGTTCCAGATTCAAATAGACTCTTTTTGCATACCATGAGAGTTCAGAGGATGTTAGCCATGATTTGTGTACCGGTCTGGTTCAGTCTGCACTGGAACAGGATGGATTCCTAAGGGGAAACCTTTTTATGTGCTGGGCCTTTGCCTTGTTACCTCTGGGGAGTGATTGAATCACAGGTAAATCTTGCAAATGCTGCTCATTCTGGAGGTTCATCCAGTAATCCAACCCCAAGCACACTTTGGTGGGGTTTTAGGATAGATCCTATCAGACAAGGCTTCCTCAGCCATAAGAAAATACCTGTGAGTTCACATCAGTGCACAAATTGCAAGGTTTCACCCAGGAAAAGAGTAGTTGCAAAGTGGAGGGGGATGCAGAACTCAGTAATTTGGTGTTGGTGGCTCTTTGCAGCACGATTTACATGGTGAGTATCTAATGCTGAAGCACATGTGTTATTCTTGTGCAAAAGGTTCTTTAGCTTTGAAGGTTTAAATGAAATAAATCGTGGTCAAATGAAACTTTCTACCTCACTGAAATGAGAAGAGAAAAATGAACTGATTCATTCTGACTTTCTTTCTGCAGAAAATATGATCTAAATTGACACATTCCAACAACAAATTTCTATTTTGGCCCAGCTGTATTTCTAGTGGGAACTTATTGAGATGAACAGGTCTCAGACAGGAACTCACTGCTGACCACCCTCTGGCATGGCCTAAACTTGCTTTGAAAGTGGCTGCAGTGCAGGTGGCCCTTAGTGAACCCTGCCACCCTCACACCCTTTCCTCTTTTCCCTTCAAGTTCTTTGGAATGTGTTGTTTTTGACATCATTCCTTCTGTTTTTCCCCAAACCCTTTATGTTCATGGGTGTGCTCAAAGATTTTGTTTAAGAGGTGGACAAAATGACAGAGTGATTCCCTGCCCAGTTTCAAATGAACTACAACTCTGTAGCTGTGGCTTGTGCAGAGCAGGACGATGGAGAGGGGTGATGGGTCTCACTGGTGGTTTTCCCCTTGTGTTGGAGAGGTTCTCCTCCACTGTGGGCACATTACAGCCGGTTTTAGGTATCTGGTGTTTTGTCTGGCTGGTCAGCAAAGAGAGAAAACCTGAACACTGGAGAGGAAAAGGAGCAGGACCAGGCAAGACGTGGAGCTGCTGCTTTTGTCCCTTTGTGTACCTGAGGTTTCTCTCCACGTGCTGTGTTCACCTCCCTCCCCAGGGCTCTTTGTTGTGGTTCCTGTGCCCATCATCTGGCCCTGGAGGAGAGTTGTCCTTGGCTGCTGCTTTTCCAGGCTGCTGAGGGACTGGGTGGCAGTGCTGTAGGAAAGGAGATCCAGTGGCTTGTGTGGCACAAGATGTGGCTTGGAGATGCTCTAGGGCTCATTGGGGTGGCTCTGGTGCTGCACTGGCACTGAGTTGTGGAATCACAGAATGGTTTGGCTTGGAAGGGACCTTAAAGCTCCTCTTGTTCCAACCTCCCTGCCCTGGGCAAGGACACTTTCCACTGTCCCAGGTTGCTCCAAGCCCCATCCAACCTGGCCTGGGACACTTCCAGGGATGGGGCAGCCACAGCTTCTCTGGGCACTGGATTCCAGTGTCTCACCACCCTCATTATCAGGAATTTCTTCCTAATATCAAATACATCTGCCCTCTGCCAGGTTGAAGCCATTTCCCCTTGTCCTGTCTCTCCAGGCCCCTGTCCAAAGTTGCTCCCTGTAGCTCTCTCAAAGCTCTCTTGTAGTCCCTTGCAGAAACTGGAAGGTTTCTCCACGGTCTATCCAAAAATCACCTCTTCTCTTCTTTTTCTTTTTAAAATCACATCTTCTCTGGTCCTGGCTCCTTCCAAAGGGGCTCTGGAACATTGCAGGCCTGGAACAAATGAAGTAACATCTGCAAGTGTATGAAATACAACTGCAGCTCTTTATCCAGCTCTGAGCAAGAGCAGAAATTCCTCCTCCTAGGGTAAGAGGTGGGCAGGTCTTGGTGCATGTGTGAAGCTCCCTAATGCAGTGAGTGTTGTGTTAGCTCATGTGGCATGAATAAGCCGTGCCATGTGGGTTTTGTAGCTGAAGAATGAAGGAAAGTGCCAGTGAAATGGGGCTCAGACCCCCTGACCTTGGCTGGCTGGCTCCCTAGATGTGTGGGTGAAACAGGACTGTCCCTTCCCTCAGCCAGTGCTAGTCTAGATAATAAAAATAATTTCCAACCAAATTTATGCTGCCAGTTAAACCTCAATAAATCACCTTTTTTTTTTTTAAGCAAATAAACTGTTTGCCAAATCACTGTTTAATTGCTTAATCCCTGCAGAGCATGGTGAGGGAGCACATCTGTGCAGCTTGCACCAAATCAAACCCTGCAGAGCAGAGATGAGAGAGGAAACTCCACAGTTTTACAGACTCCAAACACAAAACAATCATTCCACCAGCAAAGCTGCTCTTCCAGCAGGGAATTACCCTTCCAGTCAACAATCATGAGGATCAAGTAGGGAGGTTTAACTAAACCCCAGATCCAGCAGCCCTCCCATGGGAGCTCCCAGACAGGGTTTTGGCTCCTGGAGCTCACGTTGCTGGGTTTTACATGTTGCCTTCAGAGAAGCATCTCCAGATCCTTGTCTGGCCTCTGTGGGTTCAGTAGATCCTGCTCAAGGTCTTAAACCTGGTTGTCTGTGACTGATCCAAGATCTGTCCCTTGCCTCAAACCTTTGGGACCAAGAAATTCGGCTTGGTGTGCCTCTGCACCCCAAGGAAGATTGGTTTCCTTGCAAGCTTTGAGCACACAGTCCTGGATGTTACAAACACTTTTGGATGGGAGTTTCTCACATTCTACCTTTTCACAGGAAACAGGTTTTTTTTTTGAAATAATGGAAATAATCACCTGGGGAATCACCTGGTGCCTGTGTATGATATCTGTAGGGCTCCCTCATGGGGAACCCTGGCCCATCAGAGACTTCATCAGGAGCAGCCTGGGAGTGGCTACTGATAAGGGCAGGAGGGTTGTCCTGTCTGTCCCTGCCCCCTGTTCCTGCAGGGTGGTTGCACCAGCAGACCCCAGCAGAGGCAGAGGCTGCGGTGCTGCCGGCCTCGCTCAGCTCCAGGGGACTCCAGGCCAGACTCCAGAGCCCTGCTGGGCTGTTTGTGGGATCCTGGATTATCCCTGCAGGACAGCCCTGCTACCCAGCAGCGTTGGGCAACAGCTGGCAGAGCACGGGCGTTTCACAACCCTCACTTGCACAAGTCCCCGCTGCTTCAGGGAGTGTTTGTCTGCGAGCAGTGCTGGACAAATTGAAATTGCATAACCCCATCCTGTGCTACTTTGGACTCTTTCATTAGATTTGTATGTTTTGTGGTTTTTTTCCCCTTTTTTCTTATCGTTTTTCCTCTTTCATTTCTCTGTGTTGTTTCTACTTAAGCAACCCTGGCAGGGCCGGGTTGTGTTGGCTCTGTCCTGCCCCAGCCTCGCACCCCTCCAACCCTGCCCCTCTCCCAAGACTGTTTCTTTCTGTGCCTCTTGGTCACCACTTTCAGCTGAGGAGTTTTTTGGGGTCTGTCTTTTGCCACATTCTGGCACACAGGTCTGCAGGGGTCAATCTGCCACTGATGGCCACGGATTGTTGGAAAGCTGAACCTGCAAAGGGGCCTGAAACCCATCCGTGCTGTGGCCACTGCAAACTGCAAGGCAGCTCATGGAGATTTCCTGGGAAAGCCACGAGTGCAAACACAGTGTTGCATTTAGAGGGTTTTGTTTGGGTTTTTTTTTATGATTTTCACAGCCTAACGTGGGTCACGCTGGAAGGCTGGGGTGGAAATGGGAAAAACATTGTCTCACCAAACCTCTTCCATAGCCTGAGCCACAGCAAGTGCCTTTGTTGCTGAAATGGCAGCTGATTTTGGGGCATGAGCAGCCCAGTTGAGGGAGGAGGGGTTGAAGCAAAGGACAGATGAACAGGAAAAGGGATTAAAAAAAAAACAAACAAACAGAGTTCTAGGTTTTCCTTGCAGAGGACAAGGTATTTACCACACAGCTATTGTTCCCAGAGATTCCTGCAGGAGAGGAGCACATGCATATTCATACATGGGGACAGTCACATACACCTTCTATGCCTGCAATGGCTCCTCATCACAATATTTAAATACCCCTTGCACTATCGCTGTTAGATCTGGGCGAATAATCCACAATGAATAATGTATCCAATGAATCCCGTCCCTGCTAATTGTGGAATATTCACGAGCAGATGGCAATTCCAGGCAGGTTTTTTCACATTCCTTTTTTTTTTTTTTCTCTCTCCACTCGGGACGGAGGTTTGCTGTAAGTAGGTGATATTTGAAATTCAAGCTGTGTTTCCAAGTCGCGATTGGCCGGTTGTGACATGAGGGTGTCCCTCTTCCCGCATTGGCCGAGGGTACAAAGTACTTTGGATACAAATACTCGCATGTGCAAATTTAAAATTCCGTTTCCATGGTTACTCATGCATGCAGCTTTGAACTTCACTTTCCTCCAACATTTGTGCTGGTAAAACTCATTCACTCGCAGGTTTGTGGCAAGTGAATACAAAAGCTGCGTGAGGCTGTATTTGCATGCTCTAGTACAGATGATTCTCTCCAAAAAACCCAGCCTGGATATTCACTGGGCTTTTCTGCCACCTTTTCTGGTGCTTTCATGGGTTTCAGCCTACAGGAATGTTCTTCCCCGTGATTATCAGCCTTTATGACTCCAGCTTTAGCATCACAAATAAAGGCACAGCTGGCTGATCTCTCTCTCTGCAGGTAGACACAAACATCTCGCAATCCGTTCTGTACCGGGCAAAGCGAGGTGTTTGTTTTTCTGGCAACTGAAATCTCAGTTGGTTTTGCAAAATCAGGTTCTCTTCTTCTAGTTAATCCTGCGTCATTCAGAAAAAAACAAGGCATTGGGACATGTTCGACTTTGTTTTGCAGCAGTGATAGAGATGAGAGAGAATTAGCAGGAGTTTTAAAGTCGGGGTAGCTGGAAGGAGCTGAGCTGATGGGAAAGAAGTTGTTTTGCTTTTGCAAAGACGTCAAAGTCAGAGTCAGAGCGAAAAGCCCTGCTGCAGGTGAGTCAGGAGGGGGTGTGTCTGTCCCTTCTGAGATCCCAACACGCACCTTTCCCTGCTGATAAAGGAATCTGCTCTGCACTGTTTTCCCAAAAGCATTCCCGTACTCTTAGCAGCACTGCCTTACCAAAACCTATCCCACCCCTCCCACTCTGGGACAGTTGAATAAAAGTTATTTTTGTTTCTCCGGCTGTCACGTGTCTTGTGCAATATTTCTGTAGCCTCTGGACAAACATATGAGAGAGAGCAAAGGTTAACCACGATTTATGTCTGGGTTTGCTATTGCGCTGCGGGAGCAGCGTGGTGGGGCGCACGCCTGGCTGGCTGCCGTGCTTGCAGCAGCATCCCGGGACACAAAACCGGAGAAAGCAGCGCCCCTTTCACCGGCAACCCAGAGCCGGCCCTTGGTCAGCGTGTGCTGCTGCATCCCGGATCAGGAGCCCATCGAGGCTGTGCCAAAGCCGCCGCTGAGCCCCCGGGTCCGCCTGTCCATCTCCCGCTGTGGTTCGGTCTCACTGGCTTTAGTCCCGGCTTTAGTCCCTGCTTTAGTCCCTGCTTTAGTCCTGGCTTTAGTCCCGGCTTTAGTCCCGGCTTTAGTCCCTGCTTTAGTCCCTGCTTTAGTCCCGGCTTTAGTCCTTGCTTTAGTCCCGGCTTTAGTCCCGGCTTTAGTCCCGCTCCACAGCAACAGGTTGTGCAGAGGGTGACTGGGGACAGGGAAAGCACAACGTGCTCCAGGTCTCAGCTGGGGAAGAGATCAAAGCTCTCCCCTCCCGAGCCGGGGCACTGGGAAGGCAGCGGATGTTCAGACAAATATTCGCACCTGGGAATATTCTCATCACGCTCCAGCGCTGGGAAAACTCCCCACTGCCCATGCTCAGAGCCTGACCTTTTTAACTATTCAGAGCGCAACACCAAATGGCTCTAAAGTGCTATCTGCTCTGAAACGGGTGACAAAGCATAACAATGGCCACTTCTTATTCAGCAGATGTGATCTCCAGCCACTTTGTGCCCAGCTGTGTGTATTCAGGCTCTGAGCTGTTGACTTTAGCAAGAAAATGACTTGCTGCTGCCCTGCAGAGCTTGCCAGCCTGGCCCTTATGCGGGACGATGTTCCCTCGTGTCCTGCAGAACTCTCCCATCTGTCCTGAGGCAGGGAGGTGAAGGGGACTTGTTCTGGAGGGTTTTGGGATGTGTGGAGGGATGGAGTAGGACCCAAAGCCAAGGATGTGATGGTTTGATACCTGTGAGCTGAGCACATCTGCGGGGTAGTGAGTGAAGAGCATTCCTGCTTGGGAAGGGGTTGCTGTAACGGAGGGTTTTGGTAAGAGCTGCTGACAAAAGTGGTGTCTGTTGCCCTGTGGGTTGAAAATCCCTTTAAACTCCCAGTTGCACAATGTAGGTTTCTCAAGACTTTCCCCTAATTACCTCTTTGGCACTAAGGGACAAGTCTGAGAATTTCGGTGCGAGAGGAAATTCCCTGTGAGAGCCCAGAGACATTCAGAGGAAAGAGAGGGCTCAGCTCTGTTCTGCTGCTGCCGCTGTCTCAGCGCTGGCAGATGGAGCAGCAGCTCTGCCCTTTGGCCAGGAGGGCAGGGGAAGCAAGGCCCTGCCCTGGGATGAGCCGGGGCAGAGCAGGAGGAGAAGGAGCAGAGTTTGCAGCATCCCTGTGATCTCCCCTCCTTCCTTTCTCCTCTTCCCCCATCATCTGGGGGGCAGGCTGGCATCATGATGGGGGCAGCAGTTTCTCCCCATTCCTGCTGCATCTTCTCGTGGAGCATTCCTGCCAGTTCCTCCTGCCCAAAGGGCAGCGTGGGGGTCTCCCCGGGAGCCACTGGGGCTCTGGCTGCCTCCTCTTCCTCTGTCCCGGGGGGCTGCAGGCGGGGTCCCTCCGCGCTGCTTTTGTTTGGGAAGGCACTGGCAGCCCTGGCTGTGTCTTGGCTGGGGCTGCAGGAGGAGGGGCTGCAGCGGGAGCAGATGGTCCCTGGTGGAGGCTTCGGGGCCTCCTCAGCAGCAGGGTGAGGGGGGGATCCCCTTTCAGTGCTCGGCTGGGGGAGGGCTGCCTGCCTCTCACATGGTCAGTTCCCAGCTGAGCGCCTCTATGGGATTACGCTGCTATTCATCTAATTGAAATTGTATTTGGAGCAAGGAGACAGTATCTCTTTCCTCAGAAGATCTATTATGCATAAACTGTGCACAAAGGCATCCTCCTGCCAGGGAGAGGGGGTGTCTGGGTGGCCAGGGCCCTGCTTGAACTCCTGCTCTGCTGGAAGCAGCCCTGACCCCTCCTGCCGCTCGGCACAGCCCGTCCCCGAACCCCTCACCCCCAAAAAGGGCTGCTTGGTGGCTTCCTGCCCTCTCCTTGCACTGTCCTGCTCTGCTCTGCTCACTGACAGAGATGCACAGCTCGCCCTGCTTCTCCAGCACGGATCCCCACATCCCTGGGGTTGGGGGTTACTTGTCCCCCCATCACACCACAGGGTCAGGCTCAACACCTGGGCACCCTGAGGACAACTGCAGAATGGTCCTGGGCTGCCTGTCTGGGTTGGAGGAGTCACTGGATGCATCCTGCAGAGGACATCCCTCCTGAGCATGTGGGCAGGTGCTTCTATAGTCAAATGTCCCTCAGGAGATATAAACCCACGGGGGCACAGAGAATCTGTAAATCAGTGCAACTTTCTAAGTGGAGAACTAGGAGGGTAAAAAAAAAAAAAATCCTGCCCCACCCACGATGGGTTTATGGCTGAAATCACCTTGCACACACCCTCCTGGAAGACCTGCCAGAGTCCATCTGCTATCAGCTCATGCCTGCAGATAAGGAGACCCATTTCTCTAAGCTCTATGGGAGCAGGAGATCATCTAAATGAAAAAGGAAAATCTTTAATGGAAAAAAACCAAGAAATATCAAGGTGATTTGCCTTGCAAAGAGCTGTGTGAGCACCCAACGTGAGGCAAAGAGCAAAGCTCTTTGGCAGGGCAGGAGAGCTGTCCTGGTGAGACCCCTCACATGGGAGGGGGATGCAGGGATGCAGAGACCAGGGTGGGACCTTCCTGACTAGGACAGCCCCCTCTGAAGGCTCCAGATGCTGGAAGTGCAGCAGGGATTGGTCCCTTGGCTGCACGGGGGCTGTTTTGGGAGCTCAGCCTGCTGAGTTCATTTGCAAGCATAATCCCTTTGAGAACAGCTCATGGAGGGTGCCAGAGGCTCTGCTCGCAGCCCAGGAATGCCGCCCTGTCTGCTCTGGGCTTGTCCTGTCAGCTGTGGATTTGCAACCCGGGCTGGCTTGCTGGACCAGCTCTGGCAGCTCTGGCTCCGTCTGGAGGTGTGGGAGCTGCTCAGGCACTCGGTGGCTGCTGGTGGCACAGACCTGGTCCCTGTGGTGGCCCAGACCTGGTCCCTGTGGTGGCCCAGACCTGGTCCCTGTGGTGGCACAGACCTGGTCCCTGCGGTGGCCCAGACCTGGTCCCTGTGGTGGCCCAGACCTGGTCCCTGCGGTGGCCCAGACCTGGTCCCTGTGGTGGCCCAGACCTGGTCCCTGTGGTGGCACAGACCTGGTCCCTGCGGTGGCACAGACCTGGTCCCTGTGGTGGCCCAGACAGGGCCTGTGCTGCTCAGGCCAGCAGAGATGCCTTGGCTGTGCTCCAGGAGCACTGTCCAGCTCCGGTGCAAAGGAGCACTTGGCTGAAGTGTCCCCTTTGCTGCTCTGGGGACACCAGCCCTGGCAACCCCCCAGCTTCCTCCGGGCTTGGGAGGCTCCACTCACAAGCAGAAAGGAAGATCAAAGACCCCTGGCCAATGTGGCAGCCCCGAGGGCACAGGGTACAGAGAGTGCCTTGTCTGCAGCTCTCAGCTACTGCTCTTCTGATGGGGCAGCCTCACTTGGGCCACTGATATTGTTGCTCTTCTGCCCTTAAAAAGCTGGAGAAGGGCAGTGATGTCCTTCCATGAGCCTCGGTTTCCTGGTGCATTCTGTGAGACAGCTCCTTCTTCATGGCCCCTTCCTCTCTCTCCTCCAGTGACCACCCTTCCTCTGCTGATACTGCAACCCATCCTCTTCTAGCATGTTCTAGAATTCTGTGATTCTTCTAGAATCACAGAATCACAGAAAAGCTGGAGTTGGAAGGGACCCTAAAGATCATCTTGTTCCACCCCCTGCCATGGGCAGGGACACCTTCCACTGTCCCAGGCTGCTCCAAGCCCCATCCAACCTGGCCTTGGACACTTCCAGGGATGGGACAGCCACAGCTTCTCTGGGCACCCTGTACCAGGGCCTCCCCACCCTCCCAGGGAAGGATTTCTTCCCAGTATCAAATCTGACTCTACCCTCCTTCAGCCTAAGGCCATTTTCTCTTTTTCTATCCCTCTTATCCTCTCCTTGTCACAGGAGAGCTGGTAGAACTGCTTGGCTTCATGGGGCACCTCATTCCTTCTCATGCTGCCCCAGGGTGTTCCGGACAGGGCTCCTGGGTGTGCATGTTCCTGTCACCTCCCAGCCTAGAACAGCCTTGGCTTCCTGTGGGGTCTGGGGCTCCCCATGGGGTTCAGGCCAGGAGGGAGCACTGAAGTGCACAGGGCCCAGTGTGTCTGGGTGCTGCTGAGGACTGAGATAGGAGTAACTGTGGTCTTGGGCTGCTGGAGGCCTTTTCCAGCCTGGAAACTTGGGAAAGGGCTGCAGCTTGGTACTTTTTTCAGATTCCTCTGTGGTGCACTGGAAATCTTCGTGGTCTCCCCCAGCCTGTTCTGGTCTCCCCTTTCTTTCCAGCTTCATCTGTTGTTGGTCATTTTTGAAAGTGTTTCCCCATGTGGCTGGGTGATTCGCTGAGGTTTGATGCTCCTTTATCCACCTGGGTCTTCTGCTTTTGACCTTGTATGTAGAAACTCTTAAGAGCTTGGTTGGGAGAGGTTGGAATAATCCTAAGCATGGATATGTTAGCCGCCCTGGAGGAAGACCTGGATGGGCTGGAAGAATGGGCTCACAACAACTTCATGACAAAGATGAATGTAAAGTTTTGCACCTGGGGAAACACAATCCAGGAGTGCAGGACAGGCTGGGATTGACCCTGGGAAAGGGGCCCTGGGAGAGCTGGTGGACACCAAGCTCAGTGAGAGTGACCAGTGTGTTGAGAGTGCCCAGTTGTGTGGCTGAGAGTCTGCAGGAGGCTGGGCTGCATCAGCAAAGGCATCACTGACAGAGGGAGAGGAGTCCTTGTCCCACTCCACTCTGCAGTTGTCAGGCCACACTTGGAATACTGTGCACAATTTTGGCCCCTGCCACACAAGGAGAAGTGGGTGGACTGGAGAGGGTCCAGGGAAGGACCACAAAGATGATCCAAGAGATGGGAAATTACCATATCAGGAAAGGCTGAGTGACTTGGGTTTGTTCAGCCTTGAGAAAAGAAGGCTTTGGAGAGACCTTTTCACCATCTTTTAGTATTTAAAGGGTGCTACAAAGGAGATGGAGACTCCCTTCTCCCAAGGAGTCACATGGAAAAGATGAGGGGCAATAGGTACAGGTTATTCATGGGGAGATTGTGACAAGGCACATGAGGAGAATTTTAACAATGGGAATAATCTCCACAGGGAATTGGTGGAATCCCCAGTGTTGGAGATTTACAAGATTCAACTGGACAGGTGTTGGGACATCTTGTCTAGACCTTGTCTTTGCCTAGAAAGGTTGGCCCAGATGATCCTTGAGGTCCTTCTAACCTGGTTTTCTACAATTCTGTATCAGATGGGAGAGGAGATGTCACACAGAAAGAGCCCAGGGTAATCAACAGGCTGTGTATGAGCTTTCAGAGCCTTTCCTGGATGCGGGATTTGTGTCAGATCTCATCCTTTTGAAACAAACCAGATCTTCTTTGTCCATGCCTGTATCCAACTGAACATGAAGGAGATTCAGTTTCAAAGCTGCAGGGCTCAAACAAAGTATAACAAAGAGAATGTGGGAATATTTCAGGCATCTACTGAACTGGTGTGAGGAGTGATTTCAAAGGAAACGTCCTGGCAAACAGGATGGTTTTGTGAAATACTCACACGATGCCCCCCATCCTTCTGCAGAGAGAATGAACGGCTAAATTCAGCTTTTAATGCTGATGCTGAAGCTTTCCAAGGAGCTGGCAAGAGGGAAGCGTTTTGTAGTTGTCCGTGTGTGAAACAATGCAACGAGAAACCCAAACCTGCTGTGCTTTCAGGGCTTTCTGTAACGTTGTGTCAGCAATTCGGAATCCAGCTCAGGCTGTGGAGATTTGCAACAAAAACTTCAAATGGCCCTGCCTGGAGATGTCTGGGTGTGAAAGCAGCAGGAGAAACAGCGAGAGAGGAAGGGTTAAAGGAATGGCATGTGCTGATCTGCCTGATCAGCAGGTCCTGAGCAGAGCAATTGGCTGAGCTTCTCAGGACAAGGGGAGCAGTAAAACAAAGGGCAGCCTAAAACAAAGCAGAGATCACACCCCGAAGGAGCCCAACCAGCTGAGTAAATCAGCTGCTCCTCATGACTCACAGGCAGGACGGAGTGAAGAGGCAAAAGATCCCAATCAGCTCTGTTCCCACAGGCATGCCCGAGATCCAGGGCACGGCCACGAACTGGAGAATCCACGAGAATCCACGAGCAACTGGGAGCTGCTGGGAGCTGCTGTCCCTCGTTCCCCATCACCACAAGTGGTCCTGGCTGGGATGCCTGGACACACATCTTGGTGCTTTTATGTGGGCATGAAAGAACAGTGAGTGCAAGAGATGGAGTGTGAGCTGAACTGCCTTTCTCGAATATAAAAACCACCTTCCCCTCTTGAGGTGATCCTGGATGGAGTTTGCTGCTGCAGCTGGGATTTTTGTGTTCTGCAGTGACTGCCAGGGCCATTTCTCATTGTGGTTCTTTGCACTTGTGTTTCCATAGGAGCCAGGTGACAGCTCCAGCCCCGTGGGTGCTGCTGGAGCCTGACTTGTGGGAGGCAGACACAATTTGGATGATGACCACAGGTGCAGGTGGGGTGCACCAGGAATTATCAGAGGAACTGCTGAAACCAAAGGCTTTGCAGTGCATGTGATAGCCCGGCCCTTACCCAGCCCCAGGGTCAGCTCTGCAGTGCTGGGCTGGCTCTGGGCAGCCACAGACCCTGGCCAGGTCCTCCAGCACCTGAGGAAACCTGGCAGGATACAAAGGACTTTTGCAGGGAAGGTGTTTCCCCGTGGGTGCTCGGTCAGAGGCACTAACCAAGACCCTGTGGGCACACAGATTAAATGGTTTGTGGGCAGTTTCAGCTGGCCAGGGCTCCTTGTAATAAAACTATGTATGTGCATGGATAAATCAGATTATAACCATGTGCCTGATGCCCCTGGCAGTGCATGGCTGGGGTTGGGCTCTGCTCTGTGGGCTGGGGTGTGCTGTGGGGATGTCCCAACAAGCCAGTCCACCTGCAGCATCACTCTGCTCTCGCTGCTGGGGCGCTGCAGCCTGGGGGTTTGCAGGGAGCTTCCCTGCTTCACCCCTTGGATCTCTCTGCTGGCCTGACTGGTGCATCTCCCTGCAGTCCAAGGCACCTCTGTGCCCTCTTTACTCCGAGACAGCCTCATCCACGTGCAACCCCTCTGCCCCTTTTGCTACCTTGACATTAACAAATGTTCCAGTAATTATATGGACATTGCTGTTTGGGCTGTTTAACCCAGACCTGCCTGGAGCCCCTGGCTCTGATGTTATTAACCAAACAAAATGTGATTTACTTGCACATCAGTACCCCCCCACATCACAAAAAGGAGTTTCAATTTCCTGCTGGGTCCTAAACACAGCTCAGTGACAGTTTAAAGAGTGCACAAACATGGGCTCTGTTTTTCTAAATGCACCTGCCCCAACTTGTAGTGACACACCAGGCACAGAAAAATATTTGGTACCAGATGTGCCCTCACTGTCATCTTCCTGTGATGACAATCTTCCCTTTATTATGCATTTATTTAATATTTTGTGTTCTATGCAATGCTCAAAGTAGGGGAAAGGGCAAGGCCAGCAAAAGTTGTAGCAGCACGAGCAGTGCTGTTGCACTGAGCCAGGCAGTCCCTCTGCCAGTGGAGGGGAGATGAGTCCTGATGAATGCCTGGGGCTGTTTGAAATCCAGCTTTTTTTCCAAAGCATGGTATGGACAATGGCATCAATGTCCTTCTGTAACTGCTGGAATTTTCTCCATCCCATGGACAACATCCCCAAGTGCTGGTCCCTGGCTTCTCACTGAGGGCACCTTGCCCTGGGTGTTCCCAGCTGTCTCTTTTCCAAGGAGCTGGGCCATACAGGCAGCAGCTCAGCCCTCTTACCCCAGACTCACAGCCTTCTGCTGCCCCACACACACTCCCAGTGCTGCTGTCGTGTGGCTCCAGTGTCCAAATCCACCTCAGGCACGAGAGGGTCTCTGCCTTCCACCCAGGCCAGCAGCTCCCAGGGGTGTCTGTGCTCTGAGGGTGCTGCTGGTGTTTCTCTGTGCCATGGGTGCTCCACTGACGGTCACCAGTTGCTGCAGAGCAATGCTGAGGTTCCTGCAGCCGTGTCCATGTGCAGGGCTTGGTCTGGTGAGGTTTGTCTGGTGCTGAACAGCTCTTGTGCTCTGCTCTGGGCTGCCTGATCCGACTCCTGCCTCCCTGGAACCTGGGGATGCTCTCCAGCTGATGGGATGAGCAGTTCCACCCATGCTGTTGGTATTCCCCTCTGTCTATTGATGGCTTGCAGAGACACAGGAAAATAAAGTACCACTTCCTGGCTTGGTCTTCCCCTTTCCTTTTCACTGTGCACTTCTGAGATTTACCTGCCATGGGGAGCTGAGCTGAGCACTCCCTTTGCTGAGCAAGGTGAGTGTTCCCTACCCAGTGAGAGAAAGGGACATGTCAAACCCATCCCTTCAGCTGGTGCATTATGATCAGCAGGGATAGTTTATCTCGGTGAGGATGATGCAAAATGCAGTTATTTTACACTTATGGCCTTGAGCTCTCAGTGATAGAAACTCTACATCTCCACCCAGAAATGGTCCAGAGGGTCACTGGTGCCCCCAGGCAGTAGCAGGTCACCAGACCAGGTGATGTGAGATGATGGTGGTGGGTAAGGCACCCACTGCCCCTCCTTGTGAGACTGCAGGACTTGGTGAGCATCAACCAGCTGGGAATGGTCTAAGGTCACTTGGTGCTGGATGCTGTGTTGGGGCCTGAGGAGTTTGTCTTGGTTTGCATCCCCTGAAATGGGGCTCACTGGATGCCAGCCAGCATCTCTGGGCCCCTCAGGTGTCAGTGATGAAAGTTTGGCTCCTTAGTCTCAAAGGAGATGCAAACTGGTTTGTTTTCACCTGCTGTTATTACCCTCTGATTAAAAACATGTGGTTTATTAGTTTCATTTTTGCACGGGATGCAGTGCTCAGATGTCTCTGCAGCTTCCTACCCTCTGTAGACAAAACTAACTGAAAAATACCAGAACCAGGAGGTGCACAGGAACAAACTCCTCTGGGCTCTGCACATCTTAGAATCATAGAATACAGAATCACTTAGGTGGAAAAGACCTTTAGCATCATTGACCAAACTTCATTGCTCTCAGCCACTGTCCCAGCTGTGGTCTGGCCTTCTTACCTGAAGGGGCTGTCAGGTGCCTTTTAAACTCCTGCTGTGATTTATTTTACTTAGAAGGACAGGATTTGAAGGATGTGGGTCTCAGTGTGAGAGCTGTGACTGCCCAGCACCATGGCACAGAACTTTCTGTCCAGCTCCAGCTGACCAGTGCCTCCTTTCCCCTGGAACTGTTTAGAATCAGCCTGTGGAGCTCCAGTGTCGAGGTGAGGAAGGAAAGCTCTGTGCAGGAGCTGACAGGCTGTAGCTGGAGCCCCCACACCCACTGCAGCTCCCTCTCTGCTTTGTTTGGAATTGAGTCAGACAAGGGCACCTAGTGCACGGCTCTGCCTGCCTGGCACAGACACTGCTCCCGGGGACAGCTCTCCTGCTGGAATATCTGGGTTGCAAAACACAGCCAGCACAGAGTTGGAGGGGTCCCAGCAGTCGGGAGGGAAAGTTATCCTGCCAGGGATATCAAAACCAAAGCAACAGTCACGGTGTCTCAGACTGCCGGGTAACCTTGCCAGGGGGATTTCTGAAGCATCTCTGCAGTGGGTGCAGGGAAGTTCGCTGGGTTTCTGGGATATCTTGGAAATGTTGCTCCAAATGTGTTGCACTGGCCTGCTTTCCCTAAGTAGCTGTTCAACCCTGAGCTGTGAAGTGAATGCACAAAGGATTGCAGGCTGCCAATGGAAAATACAGTGGGAAGGGATCAACAAGGGGGATCCAAGGAGAATGAGGTGCAGAGGGCAGGAGGAGCAGGAAATGGGGATGTCACCAGTGTGGCACTTCATCGAGGGGTCCCCTGGCTCCATCCTTCTCCCCCTGCCCCACCAGCACCATGCACTTCCCAGCGAGACAGGGGAGGAAAACCAGCATGAATGTTCCTGCCCCCATTGCTTCCTGTTTGTGCTTTCTCAGCCTTGCCTGTCCCCACTGCCACCACCTCGGCTCAGAGCTCCTCTGCTCTGCAGCCAGGTCTGAGAGCAGCAGCAGGAACCAGCCCTGCTGTTTCCAGAGAACAAACCCAGGCAGGGGAAAGACCTCCAGCTGTATTTGCATGAGCCAGAAAGAGGAGACAAGGAAATCTGTGAACCACCAAAGCCTCTGCAGGCCAGAGCCAGGCAGATCCATCGGTGTGCCTTTGGAGTCCCATGCTGTGCCTTCTGCTTACCTTGCCCATCTTCATTCCTTTTGCTGATTTGTTTCTTCACAAGGCCTTGCCAAGTGATTTAGACAAGCAATTATCAGCTGATTTTCACTAGCTCTCACTTCCCATGCCATGGTTCAAGAATACCTGAAACCATTTTCTGCTTGAATTAAGGCAAATTGTTGAAAATTTCATTGAAGAGGCCATTTTAAAGAATATTTAGTTTGCTTTGAATTAACATAAACATTTCATTTGAATAATTTATGATTATTTTATCTTCTTCCAGCCTTTTAAAGAAACCTTTTAAAATATAAATTTCCAGAAAGGTCTTAATAAAAAGTGATTTTTTTTTGGCTATTGAATAGTTTAGGTTTTTAGGACAAAAAAATTTACGAAATTTGAAAAAAAAATATTTTGAGTGAGGCTTGGGTTGTTGCAATTGCATTTCTGTTCATGCCCGTTTGCAACAACACATTTCAGCTGGACAGCTCCTGGCCAGGTCCAGTGCAGACTCTTGGGATGTCTTGGGATTATTGTTGTTGGTAATGAGACTGATTGTTAAACGACAGAGTGTTGCTGCTGGTCTGGAGGGGAGGGAAACTTGGCTGGGAGCACCTGATGCAAACAGGGGATGCTCCCTGTGTGCAATTACTCCTGTTTGCCCAGGGACCCAGCAGCACAGGGGCCAGCTCTGTGCCCAGGGGCCATGGCCTGGCTGGTGATGCCAGCAGCCACCCAAACTGAGGCATTTCCCGGGGGTCAGCACAGGGAAGGGCCCTCCTGTCACTGCTTCCCCTCCCCTGAGCTCCCAGCCAGCTCAGCCTCCCCTGCACTCTGGGAATGGCTCAACCACTCTTCTTCATGGTACAGCATCTCAGCAGCTCTGGTTTTGTCAAGGGGAATAAACAGAGAACTGGGGGTTCCCTGCACATGTGAGTGAGAGCAGATGGGGGCCTGGGAGCTGCCCCTGTTTTCTTGCTCAGGGGGAGAGTTTGACTCTTCTCGGCAGCGTGGCAGCAGTGAGGATGTGCTGGGCTTCTGCAGGCAGCTCCCAAATCCTCCCGTGGCCATGTGGGAGCTGTGCCTGTACCAGCCTGCGGTCTTGGCTTAGCCTATATGGCCATGGTGCCAGAAGGAGGAGATGCAGTTTCCCCTGTGGGTCTGAGAACAGGTCTTGGTGTTGGCTACTGGATGTCAGAGCACCATCCTTCCTGCCTTATCCTATGGATTGCATCTTTTCCTTCTCTTTGGTCATTTATTGGTTCTCTCTGGTCATCCTGGGCAGCAAACTGTTGTCTGTTCCCAGTGGGGATCCAAACCTTTCCACCACGAAAGGCAATGCCTGTGGTGCTCCTGTTGCAGCTCTCTGTTCCCCTGGTGCTGAGCTCACCATGGTGAGAGAGTTTTGCCACTGCTTGTCCATCACCACAGCCTTTCCAACCGGAGGAGTCCTGCATTTGGTCCTCACAACTGTTCTTGCTAAATACCAGCAATGGGAGAAAATGAGGCCAACAGCTGCAGGAGTCTGGAGAGCAGGCAAAGCAGGGCACAGACACCTTTTGTCCTGGCAGTGGAAGCTGAGTGCAGGTCACACAGGATGTGAGTTCCCTTGGCAAAGTGTGGCTCTCCTTGTGTTTCTGGGAGCCTCCCCTCACAGGGAGTGCATGACACAGTCCATGTCTCCCTCACCTCTCTGCTCTGGCCAACAGTGCACATGCCCCACACTCTTGTGTGACCACAGCAGCTCGAGTAACCCCTGAGATACGGACACCAGCCTTGGAGACTCCTGCTCTAACTCCATGACCTCCATGCCCATCCTGTCTTGGCTGTTTTGTGGTTCAGGGGTGACTCAGACAGTCCCTCTGGGCTTTTTTCATCTGGGATGGGACTGATACAACTTTAATTTACATAAAACATCTTGACACATTGGAGGCTTTGGAAAGGAACATGAGCAAAAGGGGAGACAATGTGGGCAGTTAACCAGGACACCCAGATTTGCACCCCTCTGCCACGCTGGCTGAACGCTGGATCCTCACAATGGGGAGCCATAAAAGATGTCTGGCTCCTTTGAGCACAGAGGGTTTTTTTTACTGAGTCCAGTCCCAGACACTCTGTCTTTTGGGTTTGGATGAGGGTAGGGCCAGGAGGCTGTGATTAAATGCTCAGTTCTCCACCACAGCTGGCCACAGCCAACCACAGGTTCATTGCTCTTTCTCCAAGGCCCTGCTCCTCCTCTGGATGAACTTAGACCCACACACAGCTCCTACCACAGTGTGCTCAATTCTCTTATCAGCCAAACTGAGGTGTAGCTTGCAGGAGTATTATGACCTCAGAGAGATCTGCTGAGGAAAAATAAATGGGTTGTGCCCATTTTCTGCTTCCTTGTTTTTCACATTTGATTTGCCAGGAAGGTCACATCTGACATTTCTTGGTGTTCCTGTAGGACTTGTTAGAGGCCCCACATGCAGAAAATGAGCTTCCTCTGACCTTCACTGATGAGCACTGAAACTTAGAGGACTAACCCTTTCTCCCAGCTGTTTATTTAGTTTTTGAAGCAAACAACAATGACTGACATGCTTAACCATTTTGTCACAACTCAAGCAATAGAACTATGTTTTCTTGGTGCATCTGATGCTACAAAACCACCTGCTTTTTTTCATCCAAGAATTCAGAAAGTTATATATATAAGATCTGACTTTCTGACATGGAAGAAAAACAAACGAGCCTCTAGTTTCCCCCTCAGGAAAACAAATGGTGTTTTATTATTTCAGCGTGGCCCCCTGCTCAGCTCAAGACTGGAAATCCAGAATTAGCCTTTAAAAAAAATCCCAAGCATGGTTTTTGCAATCTTGTAATTGCACTACAATCCCCACTAAGAAGGAAAAGCAATGAATGGAAAGTCTTTTACCATCACTTATGCCAACTCCTTCCCTTCTAGACTTCTTCCTGTCTAGTCTTTGCTTGGCTGCTTGGCACTGCCCCAGGAAGAGATTTTGGGGAAGATAGGGGAGCTATCTGCACCCACACCACGAGGCAGCTCTGTTGTTTCCTTTCTCCATCTCTGCGTGCTCCTGGGGCTGAAGAGGACAATACATCTCTCCAGGACCAGGCTGTGCCCACGGCAGGTGGATGAGGCCGGGGTGGGGAACAGGGCAGGTAGAAGAGATGCTCCATGGTTAGGATGGTGGAGGGAAGGGCAGGAGCAGTGGTTTTATTGTCAGTTGAGCTCAGCATGGAAAACCCTTCCCCTGGGCCAGGCGTCCCTGCCCTCCCTGTGGCGCTTGTACCGATAGAAGGGGTGACTCAGCCCAGCAGGGCTGGGAGCTCAGGGAGACAGCCCTGTTAGCTCTGCTGGCCCCGTTGGCCCTGTTGGCTCTGCTGGCCCCGTTGGCCCTGTTGGCCCTGTTGGCCCTGCTGGCCCTGCTGCCCCTGTTGGCCCTGTTGGCCCTGCTGGCCCTGCTGGCCCTGCTGGCCCTGCTGGCCCTGCTGGCCCTGTTGGCCCTGCTGGCCCTGCTGGCCCTGCTCCCTGTCCTGCCACTCCTGACCCCCTGATCCTACGTGTGCTGCCCTGCAAGGCCCACGCTGTGGCCATGAGCACTCCAGGGAGAACTCCTGAATGGGCTTTGCCAAAGGGCTGTGGCCTGGCAACAAGTCAGAGAAACCCATGAGAGAGAGAGGAAAGCTTCACTGCTAAAACACTGTGGGCTGAGCAGAGGAGTGAGGGCACAGCGAGGCCTGGGACCTTCCCCATGGTGTGAGAGAGTCCTTTGGATGGTCACAGGCACAGGGAATCTGTTTGTCTATAAGAATGTGAGGAGCAATGTAGCCCCTCCTGAGACTCTGCAGCAATTTTGGAAAGCTGCAGATCCCTCAAGATCATCTGCACCCAAGAACAAGACACCCCAGGCTCTGAACAGAGAAATGGGGAAGAGATTTGCATTCCCTTGGCAGGTGAAGATCCATCTGGTGTGACCTGGAACCAGCCTGGGGCCCTTGGGGCAGAAAGTTTACACATCCAACTCCCTCTGCCCCTCAGCCTGTTCATTCAGGCTCATGCACAGTGTGTGGGGTTGGGCAGCTACAGGCAGGGTCCCCCTGAGTCCTGAGCCTCCTGCTCTGACCTCCCAGACCACTCCCAGTGCAAGGTGTGGGACCTGCTTGCAGAAAGCTCCTGGAAGGGAGGCTGGCACTGGTGTTTGGCACAACATTGTTCCTTGCCTGTTGTTCTTGCTGCAGGATTGTGCCAGTGCCCAGATCACAGTGCTGATTGCTCAGTTCTGTGCCCTTGTGCTCGGGGCATGTCCCTGCAGCCTGCTGCCTGCATCCTCCCTGCACCCACAGTCCAAAGATAAGGGCAAGGTGATGCCACTCATTTGCTGGGTAGATGCTACCCTGCCCTTCCCTCGGGCTGCCTGGTAAATCCCAGGGAGGGGAGGTAGCAGAGCAAGACAGATCCCAGCAGGCTCTGGACCATATCTGTACTCAGTCAACGCAATCAGCAGTGTTCCACCTCTTTCCCTGTCACCTGAGTCCTGACACAACTCAGTGCCCACATCCTGTACCCTGTGGGTCAAGTAAATAGATTGTGGACGTGCCCAAGCTGTGTGTGTTCGTGTGTTTATGCAAAGGTGTTTTCATGTCTGGCAGGACACCTTTCTCTTCCCGTGGTGGTTTTGCACTAGCAGGGTCTTTCCACTAAAAGCTTCCCAATAGGTGGCACAGTGCCATTTCCAAAATGTTTTTGGGAGTGATTTGCAAAGTATAAAGTGCAGCTGACAGTGAGGTGTCCTTGTCCCTTTAATGCTCACAGTGTCACCACGCTGGAGCTGAGTCACAGCCACCTCCCAAGGAATTGATGACCTGAAAGGTGTCCCCAATCCATCAGATCCCCTGACTTAAGTCCTGCAAAACGAGACCAGTAACAAGGCCAAGGAAGGGACACGGTGTTGTGCAAATATTACAGACTTATCTACTTATCTGGATTATGCAACAGGCCTAGAAGTGCTTCCATCCTGTGAACTCCTTTAATGTGTCTTCTGAGCTTGCAGGAGGTGTTACAACACTTTGGCTCGCTCTGCTCCAAGGTTGAGGCATGTACTGGGGAAATTCTTGACTTACCTGCTGGCTCCTGGACAGATGCCATCAGCACCTCTTGCTTAACCCTCACACAACCCTCGCTCATGGGTCACAGTGACTTTCCTGAGAACCAAGGGAGGGAGCAGAGCCTGTGCTTTCAAGGGAGAGTCAAGACACACACTCACCCTGACCTCCTTTGGTCATGGGGGGAGGACCAGGCCCCAAAGGCAAATTTTTGGTCTCTCAGCTCCCAAGGTGCCTGTCTAACAATTTTGCCATCAGTGAGCCCAGCAGAATGCTGTCCTGGGACTGCCTGGATCAGGAGCTGTAAGCTCCAAAGCATTAGGGTCAGCAAAGCCATTTATGTCACACGGCACAGGTGGCACAGACCCATGGCCAGCTCTGCCTGGCTGCATCTGTGGAGGCAGCTGGTGGTGGGGGTTCCTTGAAAGGCAAGGAAAAGGGCAGGGCTACCAGAAATAACCAACCTTCCCCTTTCCTCCTTGATAGTGTGAATGCCCCAGGAACATGGCCTCATGCACGTGGGGGGTGGGTGGGGTGGGACTAGCTGGAATTGGAGCTGTCCTGTCCCTTTTCCTGATGGGGAAGAGCCACTTTCAGATAACTTGTATGAAATTATTTACCTCCCTCCCAGCCTGCACAGTGGGATACATTGACAGTGGTGCTGGTGCCTGGTGTGGTTTGTCCTGGTGTGGTTTGTCCTGGTGTGGTTTGTCCTGGCGTGGTTTGTCCTGGTGTGGTTTGTCCTGGTGTGGTTTGTCCTTGCTGGCTGCTCAGGCACCAGATAGTCCTGGGAGGTTCCCCTGGGGACCATGTAACCCCCTGATCCATCCTGCATTCCCCACTGTGCAGTGCCTCTCTCCCTGGGTGATGCAGAGCCAGGCCATCACACCCTGTTTGGGGAGCCAGAAGGGGATGTAGAGCACATACACTTTGCTTCCCACAAAAGCAGAGCTGGCCCAGAGTGTGTTTTGAGCCCATGAGTGCACTTCATCCTCTGTGTCCAGACCAGGGGCAGCCTGGTTCAGCTTCCAGCACAGGGATCTCTGGTAGCAGCAGCCTGGGGAGAGGAGTGCTCATTGCTGGAGAGGAGGCCCCCAGTTTAGCTGAGCTCCAGAGTTTGGCTTCCTCACTTGCCCTACGGTTTCCCTGAGGTATCTGAGTTGTGGTGAACCACCACTGACCCGTATTCATCACCACTCCATCATACTGGTGATTAGAGATGTCCCTCTAAAAGATCATCAGTAGTTCATCAAAAATCTACAGCCATAACCCGAAATAACCAGGATGGGATGGCCAGGACAGGTGATGGTCCAGTCCTCTTTGAGAAGGCTGTGACAGTGGTTGGGAGCTTTTGGAGAGGCCCAGCACCTGCCAAGCAGGTTTGGGAGCGTTCAGACTCGGGGCAGAGCCCGTACCCACGGCTTTGTTCCCTGCAGCCTTCTCTGCCAGGCTTTCCTGAGAGCAGACCCACCAGCAACGCACACCCAGCAGTGCTGGGGCAGCAAGCAGCCAGCTCTGCCACTGCTTTCCTTGTTACTCTGAATATTCCTGGGCCTGGTGCTTGCTGTGCACTGGCAAGGCTCAGCTGCTGGTGCAGCCCTGGGTATTCTCATCTTCTTGGTGTTCCCCCATCCCCTGTTGTGGTTTCTCTGTGGAGCAGACTCAGCTGCCCTGGCCCCTCCTGCCAGAGCTGTTCCTTCTGCAGAGAAGGTACCCTGGGACGAGGGTCCTGCAGGAGCAGGGTCTGTGTGTCCCATGCACACCTTGCTTCACCCCCAGCAGATGCACAGGCAGCAGTCAGGACATCCAGCTGCTCCCCTCTTTGCCTGGCCCTATGGATATTTCAGCTCTCTCCAACTGAACTCCTATCTGTGTCAAACTCCACAAATCCCCCTGGAATAAGCCCTTGCCTCTAGAAGCTCTGAGCATAAGCTAAATAGGATTTTGTTCCAGTTTGCCTTACTACAAAGACCAGCTGCGTCCCTCACGCTGCAGGGTCTTGGCTTTGCAAGCAGAGGAGAAAAGACTGAGGAAGAGTGAATGTAAATTATACCTAAGGATGGAGAGGATGTGGAATCCCTCATGTGAAATGATTTTAAATTAAATCACTGCAACAAGCAGAGTCTTCACTAACCACTCATAAACCTGTGTTGTCTCCTCTTCTCAAATATTAGATTTAAGCAAATACAAAAAGGTAGATTTGAGCAGACAGGATTTTTTTGCAAGAGTCTCACAGTTCCGTAGCTGGAAGAAAAACCAATGGATGATGAAAAAGTTTTGGAGATGCTGCAAAATGTTTAGTTATAGCACTTTGATTTATTTTGCTTAATTTAATAGGCTATTTTCTTTTAAATATGATACCCATTAATGTATTATTGTTTAAGGGCAGATACCTGCTTGAAACAGAAAGGTAATCCAGGAAGTAGTTCTTACAGAGAAAGCTCCAACATTTTGATTTCCAAAGGATATGAATACCTAATTTTTGCTACTTTGGTAGGGTTTTTTTGGTTGGTTTTTTTGGTGGGTTTTTAAATTTATTTTTTTTTCCAGTTTTGGTGGGTGGTCTGTGTTTTGGGGCAATGACCCGTGTATGAGGGTATTTTGTAGTTTAGACCTTCTTTACTTGAAATGGGGCTGTCAAAATGGGCACAGCCAGTCCCCCTGGTGCTACCTGGATTTTGGAAATTCATTTGAACCCTCAGCACAAAGCCTGTGTGAATTCTGGTGCAAGAAAAGAAGATTTTGTGGGGCTGGATTTTGTGGTCTGTGGCAAGGCTGTGACAAGAGCTCTTGGATGGCAGTGAGGTGCATGTCCTGTGGGGCTGCAGGATGGGGTGGAGCTGCCCCACATTCCCAGACAGACCCAGGGGAAGGGACACCACGGTTTTGGGGTTTTTTAGGATATTAAGATATAAGCCTTGAGCATTTTGTCTCAGCTCCATCACAGGAACAGGCTGAGTGGGCAAGGAGCACATTCAAAGCAGAAGGATCAATATTTAAGTAGAAAACATGTCTGTGAGGATGAAAGGGACTTTCCTAAAATTCCATCCTGACAGCATGGAAGGCTGGGATTGCTCCTCTTTTTCCTCCAGCAGGAAACACCCTGTGAGCAGGGGCTTTGCTCCAGCTGTCTCAGCAGGCTCAGCGACCCCACAGTGGCAGTGATGAAGCCTCTGATGGGGACTGGGGGGCTTTGGGCATCCTGCAGGGCTTGGGGCATGTGGGAGGGATACAAACTGGTCTGCACTGAACACTGTGCCTCCAAAGGTGAGGAAGAGTCATATCCTGCTGCAGGACCCCAGTTCCTCCTCTGCACCAGCCTGGATACGTGTCCCTACCATCACCTCCTCCATCCCTGAGCCATGCACTCTGCCCAGCCTGGCCCCTGTGTCCCTCCAGCCTGCCCAGCAGTCCCATGATGGGACAGATTCCTTCAGTTTTCCCTGCCATGTCTTCACATCCTCTGGTTCTAGCTGAACCGTCACCCCCAGCTTCTTCATGGAAAGACAAATCTCCTGTTTGAATGGATTTTTTAGCCCTAGGACTGTCTCCATTCCCCTGTGCTCTGCATCTCTCATTCCACCTCCATCCTGGTCTGACACTGCCCCAGATGCCAAGTCCAGCTTGTCCATGGTTGCATTCCAGACCAACCAATCCCACTCAGAATAGTTTGGTGCTGGGGTTCCCCCTGTGTGACCAAGTGGGACCAGGAGTGACCAGGGGTGACCAGGAGCGACCAGGAATGACCAGGAGTGACCAGGAGTGACCAGGAATGACCAGGGGTGACCAGGAGTGATGAGGAGTGACCAGAAGCAACCAGGGCTGACCAGGAGTGACCAGGAGCGACCAGGAATGACCAGGAGTGACCAGGAGTGACCAGGAGTGACCAGGACTGACCAGAAGTGACCGGGAATGACCAGGGGTGACCAGGAGTGATCAGGAGTGACCAGGAGCGACCAGGAGTGACCAGGAGTGACCAGGAGTGACCAGGA
>VZRZ01001336.1:96538-140495 GCA_013398175.1 Climacteris rufus
TGACCAGGAGTGTCCAGGAGTGTCCAGGAGTGACCAGGAGTGACCAGGAGTGTCCAGCAGTGACCAGGAGTGACCAGGAGTGTCCAGGAGTGACCAGGAGTGACCAGGTGTGACCAGGAGTGACCAGGAGTGACCAGGAGTGTCCAAGAGTGTCCAGCAGTGACCAGGAGTGACCAGGAGTGACCAGAGGTGGCCAGCGGTGACCAGGAGTGACCAGGAGCGACCAGGAGTGACCAGAGGTGACCAGGAGTGACCAGGTGTGACCAGGAGTGACCAGGAGCGAGCAGGGCTTGCAGGAGGCTGGGATGGAGGTTAAACATGGGCAGCAGGATAAAGGAACCGAGCACAGATTAACCAGGCAGGCTGGGGCCGGGTTTTCTGCCCCTGCTCTGGGCCTGCACGGCTCCGGTCAGTGGAGGAAAATGCCCCAGTGCTTATCAGAGCCACGACTTGGAGATGCCTCAGCCCCTGACTCCCCAGGGTGGGTCTGGGTTCTCCTTTTGTCTTCAGGGGCCACTTGGTCCCTGTGAGCAGCCAGGGCTGTCTGTCCCCTGGGTACACAGCCCTTCTGGCAGAGGGGTGCTGGGGGATGCCCGTCTGCACCTGGGGCACATGGGGCTCTAGCTGGGCACCCCTGCTCCTGTCTGGAGAGGCTGGCCCAAGGAAGGGTGTCCAGCAGCCAAAAGGCTCTGGGGAAGGCAGCACCCGGCCTGCAGCTCTGCTCTGAGCTGGGGTGGGAGCAGGAGCTTTGCTGACACAGCCTATCTGAGGGTCTGGGAGGGTCAAAAGGGCAGCAGAGCGCAGGCTGGGAGGGGGGCAGTGCACACGGGTGTCACAGCATTGGCACGAAAGGACGAGCCAGAGACACCTGTTTCCAGGATCAGAGAGAAGGAAGGAAGGGGGCAAGACCCGCCTTCTTTATTTTTTATATCCATTTGGAAATCACTATTCATTGGAGGAAATCAGTTCTTCCTCCCTCAATTACAGTGGTCAAAGGAAATGTCCATCAAAGTTCTGTGTCCATGAGAAAGGAATGTGAAGGATAAGATACAGTTACAATAACATAGCTATGTTTACAGAAAGGACTGTGTGAAACTAGCTACAAGAAAGTAAAAACATTCACAACTGCAAGAAGCAAGGCAACACATGGGTGCTTTTCTCTCCTGTGACATCTGGGATCAGACTCGGGCTGTGATCAACACACCCAGGGCTCGGGGGGTGTCTCCCATCAGCAGTGTCCAGCTTTGGGAGGTTCCTGTGGGAGAGCTGGTTAATTCAGAGCCAGCAGAGGCACAGGAGAAGGTCAGTTCACCCTGAAGGTGCCACCTCCAGCTTTCCCTAAGCTGCACTGACTGAGGAAGGCACATCAGTGTCTCAGTATCAGACTGAACCCCGATCTTAACAGGCTCAGCAGGTGAGTTGGGCTCCACCACGGTTTGCAACGGGACCCTCAGGTGATGTGATCCTCCCACAGGGAGATGAATCTCCAACCAGCCATGTCCAGGGGATGTCTGGCTCAAATCAGACACCCAATCTGTTTAATCCTTCATGCAGCAGAGCTGGCCATCAGGTGTGGTGTGACTAGCACAACGTGCCTTTTTTCTTCCTCACAGCATCTTCCCTAATGTTTTGACAGGGCCTTTACTGGGCCTGTCTGGAGGATTAATAACCCTTTTCTCTGTAATCAGCAGATTGCATAATTAGTCCATTTCTTAATCAATTACAGTCGTTTGCAAATTCTTTCGACAAACAACGCCACCAGCGCCTGTGACATCCATGGACAACACCCCCAGCCCTGTCCCAGCACACCTCTTCCCCCAGCTCCTCTCAGCCTGAGCTCCTGGTCACTCCTGGTCACTGCTGGACACTCCTGGACACTCCTGGCCACACCTGGTTGCTCTTGGTCACTCCTGGTCACTCCTGCTCACTCCTGGTCACCTCTGGTCACTCCTGGTCACTTCTGGTCACTGTTGGCTTCTCTGTGCTGTTAGAGCTGGGTTGCCTTGAGCCCAGGAGTCCTGCAGAGCCAGTGCACGGGTTAGCTGCTCAAAATCCATGGGAATACACCCAGCTCCTGCATGCTGAGCCTGCTGGGGAGTGACCTGTTAGCACTCAGGGGAACAGTGCAGCCCCCAAACAGGCAGAAGGAGGGGGAAGCAGTTTGAAGAAAGGCTCTTGGCTGGTGTAGCTGCCCTTGATGTAGCTGTGTGGGTGCAGGTAAGAACTCTGGAGGAAACAGGAGGTGTGTTGAGAGCAATGCAGGCTCCTCGAGAGTTACTAGTGTGACTATCCTGCAGGCAACAAGGAGGGGTTTTAATCCTGGAGGAGAGAACTCCATGGAGAAGTCAGGAGGTCTGCAAGGGCAGGCAGATTTGAGTGGAGAAGAAGTCCTAGCGCACTTTCATTAAAAGGCAACATGAGCCACACAGAGAAAGGCAATGAATAAAAGAGATGTGATGGGAAAAGCGGGGGGATGTTCAAGGATCCTGCTCTTGGAGGCATCTCCAGGTGCCTGGCAGCTGGAGCTACAGGCTGAGATGTCCTCAGAAAGCAGTCTGGGCAGTACCCAGGAATGATCTTGGCTCTACGCCTGTCTGGTGACCTTGTATTTGTGTTTTCCCATGTTTTAAACTTTATTTTTGACTCTGTAATCAAAGGCTTATCTTTGTACGGCAGCGTGATCAGCTTGCATGCTCTCAGGTCCAGCGTGTGCTGGGAGAGGGCAGGGTAGATGAAGCTGAAAATACCAAGTCTGACCTTTCACAAGGAAAGGATCAATGCAGAGGAAAACGTGCAGGCAGCACTCAGGGAGGATCAGGGAAGCTGAGTGGAACTGTAAATGCCAGGCACCCTGAGTGCTGAGCTGTGGGGAGAGTTTGCTCCTGGCTGGGCCTGGGAGGAGCAACCTTGGTCTTCTACCAGCGCTCCCCTTGTCCCAGGGGGTGGCACCAGGGCCCCTCTGTGTGCCCAGGGCTCAGGGTCCTTCTGCTACATCACCCCTGACTTGTTCAGGCTTGCTCAGGATTGCTGAATATTGTGCTTGTTGGCAGCTGAGGGTGCAGGGGAGGCACAAGGACTGGGCACCCCACCCCGGGTCTCCTGTTGGAGGCACATTCACCTCTTCTCACACTGGTGGTTTCTGTTATGATCAATGCTTTCCCGACTTTGCTATCAGATGCTGAAATCAAGAAGTATATTCAGACCTGACGAATTCTGGGATGCCACGAGCTGGGAACTTTTGACCTGAGGTTTAAAAGACTTTGCACTGATCAAACTGCAACTTTATTCTGAGAAATCCAGGGCTGTGACTTTGCAGGTTTGCTCTGCCGTGACAGATAGTCAGAAACAGTTGCTAAATGCAGTAACAAAAATAAGATTTTTACTATCTTTGACTCTTGTTTACCTTGCTGACTCAACACAGCTACTGCTGTGGGTGCCAGAGGATATTCCTGGACATACAAAAGCAATGCAGTTATGACCTAAATACTGATTGCAGAGCTGCTGTCACTGACTGAGGGTGACTCAGAACCTACTGCTTGGGATTTGTTCTTTGTCCATTTGCCTTTTATTCCTTAGTGCATGCACCTAATTTGGGCTTGGAAAATTGACTTTGACAAAGAATTTTCAAAGGGACAGTGAAATGGGGTCACCTTCACTTTTAGGTGCTCAGCTATTTGTTTTTAAGGTGGGTGTGAAAGTCCAGGCATGAAGATACCCACCCACTTTTAAAGTTCCTGGTCCACATGACTAGTTACATCTCAGCTAAAAAGAAGGCAGGATAGGTAAATCCATCTGCAGCTAAGTCATAAACAACCCTTGCCAAGAGATTGCTTCTCCAGACTCTGTGTGGAAAAACCTGTTGAGTCATCAACCTTCCTAGACATTGGGAATAGCTTAGTAAGGCCTTAAAAAAACAGAAGAAAGGCTAAATTGATCGTATTTTGGAGATGGGATATGAAAAATCCAGGACAACTCCCTTCATGTAAATGTCTGGGGGTTTGTGTGTCTGGGAGCTCGGGAGGAGCTGAGCACAGGGCAGCTGGGTGTTATGAGGTGTGCAGGTAATGCAGCCAGCAGGGAAGGGATCTCTTGCAAGGATTCCCTGCAAATATTTTGCAAATTGTTTTTTGCCCCTCTTCTGGATGTGGGGAAGCCACAGAGGCAGCTGCTGCTTGCACAGCCTGGGGTGGCATGATGGAGATGATGTCTCTGTGTACCTGCAGCTCCTGTCAGGTGTCCTGGCTGAGCTCTGGGTGACACCACGGTGGGGCCCTGGGGCACAGCCAGGCTCTGTGACCCTGGGGAAGGGCAAACACAGACCCTGGCAGGGCTGGGCAGGGGTCCTCCCATCACCCCTGACCCAGCAGCACTCGGCCCAAAGTGAATCGTGCTCCCTTTCACTCAGCAGCTGCACTGGGGACACATCAGGTACAGAGCTGAGTGCAGCTTCCAGACACGGCCAGCACCCACAGAGCCTCAGGGTGGGGATCCACGTCCCTGGCCCCTGAGTCGCCAGAAGCCTGTGAAGATCCTGGGTGCCACATTTATGCCCACAGTGGGGTTGCAAAGGCTGTGTGGCAGTGGAAAGCTGCATTTTGCTATGAAAAGCTTGTCTGAAGCCATAACTGCTCAGGTGGCAGAGAAAGCAGTTGCTTTCTATTGCCTGTTCCAGCCAGCAGACCACATCTCCTGGATATGTCCCTGCTCCTGATCTGTAGGTGGAGATGACATTGGGTCACCCTGGGAGGAGGCTGAGCAGCGGGTCACAGTGCTTCACTGCACTGTTGTGGCAATACCAGTGCCAGTGGGCCAGAGAGGGGCTGAAAGTGGCTCCCAGGACACACAGTCTGAACGTGCTGCTGCTGGCAGATGGAGGCGTCTTGTTCTGCTTTTCTTTCCATTGTGCGTGGACACGTAACCCAGCTCAGCCTCCTCTGACAATAACGCTTTGTTTCCCTTAACCAACATCACTTTTTAAATGATGCAAATAATTTTAGTGCATCCAAACAGGAAGTGGCTGAGTGTCTGGGTGTCTGAATCAACATCCTGGAGGCTGGGCCTTTGCCACCAGCACAATGACTAAATATAGGAGTCGCCCATGGATGGAAGTGAGGGTCTTGGAAATGGCAGAGCTGCTGAGACTGTGCCAGACTCTGACCATTGCCAAGTTGCTTGGCCACTTCAGCCCTGCTGGTGTGGCCACAATCTGCATGATCCCAGCTGCTCTGTGCTGCTGCAGCCCCCTTTCCTCTCGGGTTGTGGCACTGGGATGGAAAGAGCAGAGCAGAGGGACCAGCACGACTGTTGGTGCTGAAGGAGCAGCGCTCAGAAGGTTCCCAAGGAAAGGCTTTCCCTGCACTGTAAGCTCAGTGGGCTTAGCAGAACAGCCAAGCACAGCATGGAATTCAGGGCTGGCCAGCCTTCCTGGCATGTGTGGGACAACTGAGTCACCAGCAGATCTGGAGAAAGGCCACAAGAAGGAGTCAGGTCATTTACCACTCAGCAGGAGTCAGGGGTTACCACCTCAATTTATGTTTCTTCTGGATAAAGAACGCAGGATTTTTTTTTCAGATTTTCCTTCAAATTTTCAAAGAAAACTAACGATCCCAGGCAAGTTCTAATTTCTCCACATTTGTTGTGAAGCACAGACACCTTAATTGGCAGCACAGTCCATGAATGCTGCCTACAAAACCAAAATACCTCCCTAACCCACTTGATTGCTGTGGATAAAAATGTCCATGGCTCCTAAATTAAGCCCAGGATAGCTTCTATGGGTGTTACTACCCATCTTCAGAGATGAGTGTTTCTGCATAATCCCAAATTCAGGGTGTCCCACCTCGACCCCTCAACCTCCTAGTTTAGGTGGAGGAGAGTTCTCCTCATGCCATGGTAGAAAGTTTGATCAGTGCCTGACTTAATCCCTTCAAAAAGGACATCACTGGGGGCCCAGTGCTGCCCTCAGCCAGAGGAGAAGGTGGGAGGGTCAGAACAGCCCCCCTGGTCTCTTAGTGTGAGAGAAGACTTCTTGATGCTGCCCTTCAGCAGCATCTTACATTCCTTTTTCCTGCAGTAGGGAAATTTGGATCAGCTCTTCCTAAAAACAAGCAGATTTTTCAATTCTTTGAGCTTCCACACTGTGCACTGTTCAGAGCTGGGAATCACCATTTCTTCATGGGAATTTAGATAAACAGAGGTGGCAGAATTAAACCCCTTGAGTGCTACCAGGGGGGCATTAGGCATCACACAGCAATGCTCTGCTGTGGTCTGAAAGGACTGAAGTGGAGAGTTATTTTAAGGTCCAGGAAGAATAAATTTCTGAGTAGGTGCCCAGAATCTCCTTTGAGTCAGTTTTTCTAAAAAAGTGAACTAAAGAGCATGATATCTCATTTTAACAATGATATCACTAATAAAATGCACAGAGATGCATCAGGAACCTTGCACTGTGCTGGCATTGTGATCTCACCTTTCACAAGCATGTTCCAGACAGAGATGATAATCTCACAGGAACACTTCTGCTTCCTGCACAAACCTGACACTGTAAGGCAGATGTGGATAGAGTTTGGTTTGTGCTGTGCTGAAAGCACCAACTAATTTTTTGTTGTTTCCCTAAAGTGGAAGTATTTAATGATGGGCTGGTGTGTAGGAGCAGTGACATTTCTGTGCTGTTATTCATCAAGAACATTTTGGGCACACTGTGCTTTTCTCCTTGTCCCAGTGCCCTATTTCAGAGCAAATCCTCACACAGCTATTCTGGTTATTTGTAACAGCAAAAATATTGCATTTAAGTGCAGCTGACAGTTTCATGGGGATCTGAATCCTGCCCTGCATCAACAAATTTCCGAAGCTTAACCAGGATACCCTGGGGGTTGGCAGCTCAGAGAAAAAACAGACAAGAAGTTGAGAAAGTAAAAGAGCCACCAATTCCAAACTTTTCAGAATAAAATGAAAAGAAAATCTTGATTCAGATCAAAACAAAACACCATTTCATCTCATGAGGGAGAAATTCCCAGTGTTCTCCACCAACTCAAGTATCATTATTAACAGAAAGTGACTTTTCTTGCAGTGAGCGTGGCATTCGTGGAAATACCAGTGATAGTCACAGGAAACTGGACAAGACTTTTTGGTCTGAATAAAATGTTTGGGGCTGGAATCCCACAGCTGTCGAGCTGTGAAGTGCCTTTGTCCTGCTGTGGGTGCATAGAGCCAGGGGGTGGAAAATTGTCTCCGTCTTCTCTGCTCTGTGAAGAATAATGAAATATTTAGTGGTCCACGGAGAGTGAGAACATCTTGCCATCCCAGGGGTTATGGTCCTTCCTGTAGGGGCAGGGATCTTGCTCCTGCTTGGGAGAGTTGGTCCATAGTGTCTCTCCAGGAGGGAGGTGTGGGGGGCCCAGAGAGATCTCCAAAGCTTCCACGTGGGGAACAGCCAGGTGTGGAGGCAGAACTCAGCCCAAACACCTGATGTTCTACAGGAGCGTCAGCCCTGGGGCCTCAGTTAGAAGTGCACCCACCCTCCAAGGACCTGCCTTAGGTACAGAGGCCATAATGAAAGCAGAAATTTTGTTTAATCTGGAACAAAATGTTCCTGGCTAATCCCAAACACAACAGTTTGCTGGTGAGCAAAATGGAATATAAAAGTGACTAGACCTGAATTGATTATGAAACAATTTTCTGGTTCAATGACTTAATTGATAATTTCGTTGTTCTTGCGGCAGAAATTGTTAGCTGGGTTTCCTCAGAGTCAGAAACCGATGGGAGCATGGGCTGGACCCTGTCCTGAGCAGACAGGGGCACAAGTGAGCTGCAGGATGTCCCCTCAGCCACAACCAGGTCACCACATGCTGTTTGTTCAATGGCAGGTGCTGGTGGCAGAGTGAGCCCCTGGGTGAGCTCAGGACAGGCCATTCCATTCCTGGCAGCCTTGCTGAAGCTCCAGGTGGTGCTCAGCAGGATGTGGAAAAGCCCACGCCAAGGTCACGGGAGCAGTGAGCGCTGCCACGCAGGGGACACTTGGTGCAAGGGGTGGTGACAAGGGGCAGCACTGTCTCTGTCACCTTCCCCAGGACGTGAGCTGGGGTGGGCTCCTGCCAAGGGAATGGCCCAGCAGGAGCAAACAGTGCTGACCATGGGAGCTCTGGATGGAGCTGGAGGAGCTGATTCCCCCTCATCCCTGGCTGCTGGCCTGCTCTGCCCTGCTGGGGTCACCGGCCAGGCCAGCAGGCAGATGGTCTATTAGTTTAGGTAGGGCTGATCCTGACAGGGAAGGGGGGAGGCTTCCTGAGGTCCTTCTCCTCCCAGCTGTCTATGGGAATTACTGGCAGCTCGTAGCTATCAGCTGATTGCATTTTCACTGTCTCCCCTTGCCCTGTATCGCAGGGACCCAAGGCACAGGGACATGCTGGTGTTCCCGTGGGAGCTGGGAAGGTGCTCCAGTTGTGGGTCCAGCTGTGTCTCCTGCCAGGGCAGTCCCACCTGGGGGACCAGGGCTGCCTGAGGGTCCCCAGACTGTCTCTGGTGCCACATCCAGGCTGCCCCTTACAGGGATGGGACAGGGGCTGAGACAGGTTCCTGCTCTGGTCCCTCAGGGCTCAGCTCTTCCCTGAGGCCTTTGGCACTGCACCGATTTAATTTGAGCGTTTTGAGACCTCTTGTAGATGTGTCATCCTGCTTGGGGCTGGGCTGTCTGTGCTGGAGCTCGGGCTGAAGCCACAACAGAGCAGAGTGAAGGCAGCAAGGATGCTCAGGGTGTGTGAAGTGCAGGATGGACATCCCTGACTTGCTCTTACTTGAAGGTTCACACAGAATGAGCTTCAGCAGCAGTTCTGTTTGCTCAGGTCTCTCTCCCTGCTCTCCTGGCCGTGGTGTGGGGTTGGTTGGTATCTCCACAGCCCCACGTGTGCCATGGGGATGCACTGCAGAGCCACAGTCCAACACGGCTCCAGCACAGACCCACCCGGCCTTCCAGGGCTGCGGAAGGAGCCGGAGAGCCCGGCTGGTGCCTGGGTCCTCTGCAGAGGTGGAGCTGGCAGAGCAGGCACAGGGCTCACTGTGGGAGTGATGCCTTAGGTTTAACCCTTATATTTTTCAAATCCTGCATTGTCTGGCGTGTATCTCGTTGGTTGCTGTTCTCTATAGACATAACACTACCACTCTGTACTCACCAAGGCCATTTGGGGTGCCCAGACCCAGCTTCTAAAGGGGGAGGGGGGGGAGCCAGGGGGAAATTGTAAAGTTTTAATTGGTAAATCTATGCTGATATGCGAATGGACCAAGTCTATAAAAGTGTGGCGAACTCGTGACTCGTCGTCCATTTTGGGTGATGCCCCAAGGAGGGGGCTTTGTCTGCCCTAAATATACCTTTGAAGGCCCTTCAAATAAATACCCACCTTTTATTCCCTTACTCCTGCCTGGCCTCAGTTTTTGGGCTGGCCTTTTAGGCATCAGGAGTGAGGGGTTCTTGTCCTGCTGCCTGACTCCTCTGTGGAGTGTCCCAGCGCTGCCTCTCCTCCCCTCACCTCCAAATGGAGAAGGACAGAATGAGTCCAGCTGTGGCTCAAGTGAAGCAGAGGAGGCTTGGAGAGCAGGTTGGGCTGGTGCCAGGCTGCCCTGGGCTGCTTTGCTCTTCTCAGGAGTTCAGGCTGTGCCTGCTCAACTCCACCAGGCTATGGAAACATTTAGTTTGGAAGGATCCCTGGAGGTGGCTCGTCCAACCTCCCATGTCAGAGCTGGGGCAGGGTGCTCCTGGCTTTGTGCAGGAAGTTTGAAAATCTCTGGGAATGAAGTCTCCAGCACTATAGGCACCTGCTCGACCAATCCTACAATGTCCTGTAGCCATGGGGCTGGCAAACAGACACTGGGGAGGAAGGACCTGCTCTCCTCACGGGCAGGATAGTGCTGAAGCGGTGATGGATCTCCCCACAGGACCCCAGGTCCTTTCTACAGTCACCCATGGCATGGCCAAAACCTGGGTGGCACTGTCTGGAGCCCCTGGTGCAGGGGACAAACAGAGGGATCCTTAAAAGCCTGAAGGATCCCCTCCTTGTGGGACTCAGTGAGGCAGGTGGATGTGCTTTCTTCTTGAGCTGGAATTAGAGCTGTCTGGAAAGTGGACTGTATCCCCATGAAAGTTCCAGAGGACTGGCACACCTTTCACCATTTCATCTGGTCTCACAGGTCTCCAAGAAAGAGCTTAGCAGGTAAATACTTGCAGGGGGTTGGCCAACTAGCATTTAAAAACTGCAAAATGTCATGCTTTACTGGACAAGACCTCTCCCAAACTTAGACCAAATAAGAAGCCTCCCCAACAGCTCTGGTGGTGAGAGAGGAGGTTTGGTTTTTCTTTCTTTTCTTTTTTTCTTTTTTTTTTTTTTTTTTTTTTTTTTTTTTTTTTTTTTTTTGTTTGTTTTTTCAAAAAGCCGTTTTGTGTCAAAACAAAGTTTTAGATGAAAACTTTCAATCAGCTCAGGGAACAGCCAAGCACTGAGCTTGTGGGTTTCCCTTCTGCATCTCTGAGTCATTGTGAGAGCAGAGGGTCTCTATTTTTAGGCTCTGCACACACTAACTGATACCAGCCACGGAGCCAGGCTGCTCTTCCACAGCCAGTGATGGTTGCACAGCCCCAGTCCTGGCTCAGTGGTGCTCCCTGGGCCTGCCTGGGGTGCACCTTGGTGGAGAGGAGCAGCAGGAGGAGGGGACAGAGACAGGACACAGTCCAGGAGCTGTGCCACTCAATAGCCATTGTGCCAGGGGGCCATCCCTGCCCACGGTGCCCTCTGTGCTGGAGCACGAGGGCAGATGGGCCAGGAGGGCCAGTTCTGCACAGGCATTAGCTGCCATCTTTGGCTTGCATCATTTTCCCCCCCAAAATGTAAGAATTTGATTTTACCTTGTTTTTTTTATGGTAACTGCTTTTTGCAGAAAGTTTCAAGTTTTATTTAGTAAGCCCAACCCCCCAAACCTGACAGCTTGAGAACTACTTGGATCTGAGCTTGGCACAATGATGCCATCGGGAAGAAAAGCATCTTGTGGCCGTCTCCTTCCTGAACTGGTTTCACTGGTGGGGCTGTACCTTGAGTCAGAATTTTTGAGTGCTTGGTTTTTGAAGAATCACCACTGAAATATAGAAAAAACCCTTTTTCCTCTGTCTTTTTTTCCAGGAGCTGATTGGAAGGAGACCATGTTTTTAAGTAGCTTCATTGGGTGCAGAAGAACATAGGGACAGGTCTGGGCCAGACATGGCCTTACAGACCAAAGGAGTGGCCTTTTTTCAGCATATGAGTAAATCCTGGGTAGAAAAGAATGGCTTTCTCAGGAAAGCTGTTGGTCATGCCCACAGATGTCAAAAAAGCATGAGAGAGACTTCCACAACCCGCCAGGGTGGCTCATATGGGGAAGCATGACGTGTGCAGATGCGTCTGTGGGCTGCAGGATGCGTGGGTTTGCACCCAGAGGAAGGCAGCATGTACATGGTCAAGCCAAATGGCTGAAGAAGAGATGCTATAAAAATAACTCACTGCTGAAGAGACTTGAGGTGGAGGTAACCTGCCTGGGGTGAAGGTAACCTGCCCAAGGCACGAAGCTTTTGTTGTAGGATGAGCTTGGTTACAGTCTGCCCCAGAGATCCATGTTTCAATTATTGTACAAAAGGCATTCACACACCTCAGCTCTGTGAAATTGTGCTCACTGACCATGGCTGAAACCACCACAAGAGCAAGTCCAGCTTTGGAAGGATATGTGTGAGATGGCAAAAAAATAACACAACACAAGCCCTTCATGCCATTTTCTGCCCCAAGAGTTCCTGTAGTCTTTACAAAAAAGCTCCGAATCAGAAAGAGAAAGTGGGGATTGGAAGGCTCAGTTCCTCTTAACTCATATGCATTCACTTTCTTCCCTGAACCATTTTAAGAAGTGTAGAAACAGCAGGTTTAGTTCATCTGACATGACTCTGACGTGATTCCATGCAAGGATTTCAATTCTGATGTGGTCCAGCACCACTGGATATAGAATGTAAACTCACAGCACAAACCACACAGCTCTCACTGCGCTGCTGTTGCTCAGTTTCTTGTTGAGGAAAGCAAGTCTGAAAGCACAGACCCTCTGTGGTCGCTCTGGGCCCCTGTCCCAGTGTTTGACCACTGGAACGAGCTCTTGTTGGCTCATCCACGCCTGGTGAGGAGCTCTCTGGTGAGTCAGCTCTTTATAGGTAACCTGTGAACTGCATCATCCCATCCAGACTTCAATAGTTTTTAAACCTACCTCCATTTCATTTAGCCAGACGGTTCATACAGCCAGAAGTGCCCAGTGGGACAGATTTTTTTTTCCCCAAGTGCAGAAACAGTATTTTTATTTAGACATTTTTATTTCAAACAAACCAAAATGCCATTTTTGCAAGCAAGGGGAAATTCCCCCTGGCTACCCCTGCTCTTATAAGCATGAAAAGGAGGGTTTTGTCTGATTCTGATGGTTGGTAAATCATGTGAGCTCACACCCATGCAAATGTGCTTTCCTACTCCTGGACATGCAGTTTGACAAAGGCCAGTTCCTGGTCTGTGTTTGGCTCAGGTGATGCTGCACCAGCTCACAAGTGACTGAAAACCAAACAGAGCAGCAGAGTGACAGCTCTTCTCAAACAGAGGGTCCTTCCAGCCTGCAGCTCACTCTGAGTCAGCTGGAACATTCTTTCATGGTGCCAATAAGCAGAAACCATTAACCAGCCCCTCTGAGGAGCTGCCTCTTGGTCCTGACATGGCCATGGTGACAAATCTCGTGAGGAAGTTTGCGAACAGACCAGCTGTGACTGTCTCTTACAACAATCTCATACCAAGTCCATGGCCAGAACCTCTCTTCTGGCAGCTCTGGCCCTGCTCTTTCTCAGTACAAAGGTGGTGTGAGCACCTGGCAGTGTGTGAATCCCCAGGGATGCACAGATCTCCGTTGAAGGAATGTGACATCCTTGAGCACGGGATGTCCCAGCTCCTTCACATGGTCTGCAAGGATGTAGGGCCTGGCTGGGAGGGTTGAGAAGACCTTTCTCTGAAGGTCCTTTCATGGAAGGAAAGCAGAGCACTGCTCACAGCCCTGTGAGTGCCTGAGGGCAGGGAAACACCTGACAGCACGAGCAGCTTCCCAGCTCGGAAACCCCAAGCCACAGAGACCAGCACAAGAAACAAAATCCCACCGAGGACACAGCTACTTTATTTCTGTGTTTCTGGGGAGGATTTCTGTTTTCCAGGACCAGAAATGTGCTTTCCTGCTGTGGTGAGAACCCCCAAGGTCTAACAGAGCCCCACCATCACATTTGTGAACACAGAAAAGAACACAAAATCAGGATACCTAGGTTCAGTTTTCAGTTGTAGGTGATGCATCAGGGACAGCAACTTGTCTGTCGCTCACCCTTGATGCTGTCTAGTTAAAGCATGAAGCAGCCCCAAGAGATGTGGGGCTGCCCAACACCCAGGCTCCAGAGGTTCTCCATCCACAGCACACCAGTAATTAACAACGGGAATGTGCCACTGTGTGAGGAGGATGCATTGCCACCATCTACATCAGATGTTTGGGAGTTGAAATGAATTACATCTTCCCTCCCTGTGTGCATGGTGCTGTTTTTTGAGGTATTTCATAATTCATTGCTGATTGTTTGATCTGTCTGAGAAGCTGATTTGCTCAGACCAGCTCAGCTGGTGACCTGCAGCAGGGAATGTTTCTTGTGTTGGGTGTGCAGGTGTGTTTCTCACACCACTTTCTGCAGAAGCAGTCCCACGGGCTCAAGCCTCTGGCTTGAAGTGAGAAGATTTTTCCTTTTTCTTCAGTGATCCGTTTTTGCTGGTTGCATTCTCACTTTGCACTAAGCCATTCCTCTTCATCCAACTACTCCCATGTCAGAGCTGTTAGTGCTTCCTCTAGATTAGCCCAAGTCTTTTTTTTATTTTTAATCTACCCCATAAAATCAACATGGATTTTTAACTTCTCTTTCAAGCTTGTTTGGGACAACCTTTGGCTTCCCTGATTTATTAATGCTAGAAATTCCTGACCTACTGGCACATTTCCCTGTGAGGGAGGTGAGTTCCTGGCCCAGGGTGCCCAGAGAAGCTGTGGCTGCCCCATCCCTGGAAGTGTCCAAGGCAAGGCTGGATGGGGCTTGGAGCAACCTGGGACAGTGGAAGGTGTCCTGTCTATAGCAGGGGGTGGGACTGGATGGGCTTTAAGGTCTATTCCAACTCAAACCATTCTGGGATTTTGTGGTTTTAAGGCTGTTATAATGCTGTGGCTCCATGGGCGATGTCAATTCTCTTTTGCAAAAGCTGATTGCTGAGCACTGCCTGCCCATGAGCCGCTGGGCCGTCCCCACTTTACTTTCTTTGCTACTTGGAGTTGTGCAGCTCCATGGAAACAAGACCCAGCTTTGAGAAACACAATGATGTGGGTCCCTGGAGGAAATATCTTGGCCAGAGCTGCAGCAGCCATGCGTAGGGAGACCTTTTTCTTTAGGAGACATCCCTTCCCCTGGCTGTGCTCAGGAAATGGGATTACTTGTTCCCACATAAAGCAAGGAGAGTTTCCATTCTGTGTGGCTACAGCTTGTAGAAAGGCTCAGTGTAGCTCTTGCCCAAATCTTAGGGACCCTCCTGTTGTCAGCACAGAGGGTCTGTGCTCATGTGTGACTTCTTTCTCCTTGTCCCCTGCCAGGTGTCTGGTGTTTTACACTGGGACTGCTGGAAACTGCCTTTTCCTCATGAGCACACGGCCTTGGCCACAGACCTGCTGCCTTCTGAAGACTGAGAGAAGAGTGGGCCAGTAAACTCCAGTCTGTAAACCCCAGTAAACTCCAGTCTGTAAGTCCCAGTAAACTCCCGTCTGTAAGCCCCAGTAAACTCCAGTTTGTAAACCCCAGTAAACTCCAGTCTGTTAGCCCCAGTAAACTCCAGTTTGTAAGCCCCAGTAAACTCCAGTTTGTAAACCCCAGTAAACTCCAGTTTGTAAACCCCAGTAAACTCCTGTCTGTAAGCCCCAGTAAACTCCAGTTTGTTAGCCCCAGTAAACTCCAGTTTGTAAGCCCCATGCATGCAGGGGTGTCCTTTGTTCCCTCCTTGTTGGGAGAGCACATCTGCCGCTCTCCAGCCCTCAGTGGTGGTTACATCACTTGGATCATGCTCCATTTGTAAACGCATTAACAAAACTCTTTAGCAATAATAAGCTTTAACTAACGAGTGGCAACTGGTGAATGGAGCCTCCATCTGTTCTCACCCGCAATGTGCAAAGTCTACCAAAGTCAATGGACTTCTCTCTGCTGAATTCAGTGGGCCTCTTGCCAAAATCTGTGTGAATAAAATGACGCTTGTGCATGTATTTATGAATGGTGAGGAGGGGGATACGTGCAAATCCAGCATCCACTAAGCGCCCATGAAGCTGTTACTAACACAGTTTTATGTGAATCCCAGCAATTTCCTGTCTGAAAACTTCATGTTTTGGTGCAGGGAGAGGAACTCCATAGGCCTGGGACAGCAGCAGTGCTGTGTCCGAAGAGGGCCATGTCTGAAGGCAATGACATTGTGAGAGACACCCCAGGGAGAAGTGGGTTTTTAAGACTTCATCGCTGTACCTGTGCCTAATCTAATTTGTCTTGGCATTTCTTTATGGCAGATGATTACTGCTGTCACAGTGTTTGTCTAGTTATAAAAAAATCCTGTGTTGTTTTGATTCCTACAAAGGGAAAAGGGTTGGGAAAGAATTCCATGCCACTGCATGCAATGTACATTGCTCTGAATTAATTTGTTTCCAAAGAGCTTTTGAAATGACACCCAGGGACTCAGCAGATAATGAGCCAAATTAGGGATGACTTTAACATCCCTCTGGAAGGGCAGGCATTGTCCTTCCAGATCCCACCTGGACATGCTGAGTTGCCACAGTCAGTTGGAGCGAAAAAACAAGGAGTTTATCTGGGTTAGTTCAGATAAAATTACCCAGTGTCAGTGCTCATGTGATGTTCTGACAGTTTGGGTAAAACACAAACCCCATGTGACATCTCCCACCTGAGCACTGGCAACTCCCCTGGTTTTTTGTGCTCCAGGAACTGGAGTCTATGGTGAGAAAGCAAAGTAGGAGAAGAAGGAAGGTCAAGTGTCCTGGAACAAGTGGACAGAATTCCTGACGGCATCACAGGGTCTCCCACAGTGGAGCTGAGAGTTGGGCAGGGACAAGAGCCCTGGCACCACATTGCCTGACCCCAGTGTCTGACTCCCGGCCTCCTCACAGAAACTATCAGTGTGAAACAGCTTTTTTTTATTTGCCTGCAATCCTGATCCCTTCTGCTTCCCTTTGTATGCGCCCCTGAGGCTGAAAAACAAAGATTAAGTTCTCCTTTCCATCTGATGCTCCAAAGGTATTTGTGGTTGTCTCAGCTTCCCTTTCCAAGGTGTGTGGCATGGATGGACATACCCAAAAAGAGCCCAAGGGCTCCTGTGTCTGCAGGCTGACACCTCCCCCTTGACCCCTCAGGGGTCACAGTGGCGCCTCCAGGAATATGGTCTGGGGATTTTCTGGCTATATTTGCTAGAGGCAGCCTTCTTCCTTGTGCTCCAGGCTTAAATTATTTGGTTTGGTTTTGTTGGTTTGGTTTTTTTTTCTTTTTATATTAAGCTATATGAAATCACTAAAGATGTGTAAGCACTGGAGATCCCTGTGCCTCCAGCCCTTTGTCCTCCTGCAGTGGTCCTTCCCGTTCTCTGGGCAGTTGGTTGCCCAGTTGCCCCTGGGAAGAAAGATGCATTTCACTCAGCAATAAAGCATAAAAAACTTTCTCTAAAGTTGTAAAATAGGAATGAAAGCCACAGCAATGGAGATGGGGAATGAAGAGGTTTTTAATTCCACCTTATAATGATGTTTCCCAAAGAGAGTTGAGTGAGCCCCTGCTGCCTCATCCCTTCTCCTCAAAGTGTCTGGAGTGATGAAGATGTGGTCACTGTGGGATTTAATTTGTTGTTTATTTCCTTGTTTAGAATTGCTGATTTGTGTGCTGCAGCTTTTCAAGATTTTGGGCAGAAAACAGTCAAGCTGGTGCACTGGGAAAAAGCTTGAGCCAGCAGCTCTGGCCGTGCTGGAAGGCAGGTGATGGATGCAGGAATGCAGGAGCACCACGGACTCATTTCTTTTGCTCTGGCCCTTGGTAGTGGTTGTCTCATCAAATGCAAACATCTTAATGACTTGAGCTCTTCAGTGGATTTCCTCTCTATTATCCCAGCTAAGCTATTTGCTCTACTCACAAGCTGCCAAGCATTCCAGGTCATGGAAAACGCTTTGTAAACTTTTGCACATCATTAGACCTAAGTAGGACGGTTCTAAAGCAACGGAGAGGAGTTAAAAGGCAATTTACCTCTTATGAGAAATGCAGGTACCCTGGTGATAAGCTCTTGCCTCCCATAGAGGATCTGTGAAGCGGTGAGACAAGAAATCTAACTTCTTGTTAGAAGGAGAGGGAGAAATCATCACAGGCTTTTTTTTTTCCCCAGGGGAATTTGGCTATTTTCCTGCTTGTGAGTGGTATCATATCCTTTAATAAGAGCCACCCCCCTCCCGACAGTGTCATTCGAGCTGACACTCCACAAACTGTCAGCTAAAGGTCAATTGCTGCGGGTTTCACCCCTGCAAGCAGAGCTTTGCTGTGACACCGGAGTGCCTGTTCCAGGGCACAGTGGCTCAGGTTCAGCTCCCTGGCAGATGGCATCTGTTCGCTGCTGCCCTTTTTCCCTCTCAATCAGGTTACCACGTCTTTGTGTGCAGCACTAATGTGCCTGTGCAGAGCGTGGACTGGCAAAGACAAGCTGACACCATCCTGGGGCTCTCTGCACACGTTTTTATCAGTGAAAATCAGATCCCCACTCACACAGAGAGACAAAGCTTTCCGTGGGACTTTAACCAGGAGTGTGTTGGGTGCAGTTGGTGCATCCCTGAGAGGAGCAACACAGCTCCTGTGCTCACTCCCCGTGTTTGGACATGCTGAATCTGTGCTCTCACCACAGCAGCTCATTGTGCATTAAGCTTGTCCACAGGGCAAGTGATTTTTCTAGAGCTGACAACAATTTTGTACCAAACTGACATGTTCAATGCTGTGCTAATCCCCACCAGACAAAACTAACCTCTGAAAAGGGGGAAGAAGACAGCCACAGCTTTTATGTTCAGCCACCTTTTGTGGCGCCTCCAGGAATATGGTCTGGGGATTTTCTGGCTATATTTGCTAGAGGCAGCCTTCTTCCTTGTGCTCCAGGCTTAAATTGTTTGGTTTGGTTTTCTTGGTTTGTTTTTGGTTTGTTTTGGTTTTTTTTTCTTTTTGTATTAAGCTATATGAAATCACTAAAGATGTGTAAGCACTGGAGATCCCTGTGCCTCCAGCAACCACTCCAGAAGGGTTCTGAAGACAGCAGGCTCCAGTATTCCTGGCTACTGCAATAGCCTGAATGTGGAATAAAATCAGAGTGAATGATGAGCGGCTGTTAATAATCAAAAAACCTTTTCTGCCCCATTTCAGTGGTTGAGTCAACGATGCCAAGAGACAGCCCATGGCACTGTGGGCACCTGGGCCAGCTGATGCTCTTCCAAGCAGCTCCTGGGCACGTTCAGGGCTCTTTGTGGAGTGACACCAGCCCTGTCAGACAGGCTGGATCCACCACGTTGTTCTGGAGGCTCAAAGAGTTCGATAGCAAGGTTGTGGGAGGGTCTGGGCTGCTTGATCTTGTGCCAGTTTGGGAAATGTTTCATTCACTCACACAGACCTGAAAAGGTTGTCGATGTCGGTATCTTTTGCACTGACAGACTTCCAGGGTAGTATTGTTGTCAATATAAAGCTCAAGCGAAGCTGCTTGAACAGAACTGGCAGAGCTGAAAAACTACACAAGCAAAGGTAAGAATGAGGCTCATTAATGAGTAGGAGCAAGACAGATGGTTCAACTGGCAGGACAGAGCTTTCCTAAAACTTGGCTTTCAGGGCAGGTTTTCACAGGAAGGCTGGACAGCCGGGCCAGGTTCCTGCTCTCAATGTGAGCCCTGGTTAGTTTGTTCTGTCCTTGTGGCAGAGCAGGAGGATGTGCTGGGCACAGCCTTGGCAAAGGGCCTGTGCCTCCAGTTTTGGCAGCGTGGCTGAGTCCTGATAGCATCAATAAATGATGCAGATGTCCAGAAGGCAGCAGTGTCCATCTGGCTGTGTTTGTTGATCTGTAATTTGGACTCTCAGGCTATTTGGAAAATCTGTTCTTTAAATGCTCATTCTAGGGTGCTGCTCTGCAATGCTCAGCAGCAATGCTGGCAGTCCAGTGATCCCACTCACTTTCTTGGCAGATCCTCTGCATTATCCTCTCATGGCTTGCAGATGACTCCCCAGGTCTGATTCCCAGCTATCCCTCAGCCCAAATGCTGGCTGCACATCTGCACCCAACCCTCTGCCACCCAGAGCCTCCTGTTCCTTACAGAGGATGACTCCTGCATGACCAGGAGTTGTTTGGCCACAGCCCTGCACAGAGCTCCTCAACCTGCACCTGCAGCCTGGGGCACGCAGGGCAAACACCTCAAGAGTTGCCACAAGTCCCTTGTGTGAGGGAAGGGACCACCAGGACATAGAATCATAAAATCATGGAATCATGGAATGATTTGGGTTGGAAGGGACCTCAAAGTTCGTCTTGTTCCACCTCTGTCATGGGCAGGGACACCTCCCACTATCCCAGCTTGCTCCAAACCCTGTCCAAGCAGCCACAGCTTCTCTGGGCAACATCAGTGGCCAGTACATCCTGCTGGATTTTGGCCAGTGAGCCAAAATCCTGAAAGAAGCCTTGCTGACATTATGCTGGAGGGTCTCCCTTTCCCAAAGTTACGACTCTGCCTGGCTGGAGTCCAGCATGTGCTTCCTCAGATGCCTCACTTAATCCCCATTTCAAAGCTTTTCTTGCCAATCAGGATGGGGTAAGGCAGCTCAGTAGTTAATGAAATGGGAGCAGATCTCACTAGTTCAGACCACAGCTTTGCCACTCTTGTTGGGGCCTGGCTTGAGAGCAGCTCTGGTGCTTATTGCCCACTGTGTGCACTCCTGCTTTAATCCTCTGCTCTGATGAAAACACCCAGCCCAGGGGCTGTTGAATAAACCCCAGACCATGGGTGGCCAAGGAGGTGGGGCACAGAACTCAAGGAATTTTCCAGCTGGATCATGGTGTCAGCTTGGACCTGGAGATGATTCCTCATGAGGCAGATTCCTGCAGAGCTGACTCAGTGCTGGGGAGCTGGGCTTGGCTCATCAGTGTAGTCATAGGAGATAAGGACATCACTGCAGCCTGCTCTCTTTTGAACACATATGGGCTTAATTCTTGCTTCCAGGGTCTTATCTGGCATGAAGGAAATACTCATTGTAACTGCTCAGCAGGGGAAATGTGTGACAAAGAAATGAGCTGGCATAGAGGGCAAAGAGGGCCAAATACATGGAGGGCCTAAACTGTCTGTAAGTAGAAATGCCAGAGACTAAAAGACTCCTTGCAAGGGACTGCTGCTGGAGCAAGGGTATTAATGCTTGTGATGCATCTTCTCAGGCTCCATGTAGAACGCTGTATTGCAGTAGGACTCTGCTCAATACAGTGTTCATTAAATGTCTCTCCTATCTTTAGAACGATAGAACAAATGTGTGTTTAACTTTCCTTAAGGGCTATCATAAAAATTCCCCATCAGGGACATTTGCCTTCTTAAAGAGTAGTCAGTCTGGATTTGTGCTGGCACCAGTTCCAGTGCCCAGGAGCTTGGCTGGCACAAGTGAGGGCAAGCACTTGCCAGCTCTGGAGCCACCCTGCTCCACTTCCACAGCTCACCCTGCAATGCTCCTCTCACACTTGCACCCAACCCACCTTCCTCCCGTGAGGAATGTCTGGGAACACCAGTTCTCCTCCTGCAGGGCTTGGAGTGAGCTTTTCTTCTGCCCCCACCATAGCAGGGCCAGCCAAGAGCCAGTCTTGCTCAGGGTATGGCAAACAGGGTTTCAGGATGTGTGAGTGGTTTGGACTGGACATAAGGAAACATTTATTGAGAGGGGGTCAGACACTGAACAGGCTTCCCAGAGAGCTGATGGGTGCCCCAGGCTTGGCAGGGTTTAGGAGGAATTTGGGCAGTGCCCTTAATAACACACTTTAGTTTTAGTCAGCCCTGAAATGGTTGGGCTGTTGGACTTGCTGATTGCTGTAGGTCCCTTCCAAATGAAATATTCCATTCTGTCCTATTCTATTCTATTGCATTGTATTGCACTTTATCACAGTTTTCTGCAGTTTAAGGACATCTGAAAACTGCAGAGACCCTGTGGTTGGACTCCACATAAAGAGATTATAATGAAATAGGAAACAAAGAGCACAGATTAGGGGCAGAAGAATGTTTTCTAAGTTGCAAGATGCAAAAACCCCAATCCCTCTATTGCCCAGGCTTAGGCTTTGGTGTTGAAGGTTCTCAGCTTGCCTTCACTTCTTTTCCCCGTGTTCTGAGACGTGGGAGATGCTGTCACTGTCTCCCTCTGGCTGAGCTGTCTAGACCAGCTTCAGGCTCAATACAGGGAATGAAGCACTTTTGGGGCACAACTCACCTGCCTGACAGGTAGCTCAGAACCAAATGAATCACTTGTACTTTTTTTTCCTCCAGTGCCTATAAATGGAGCTGGGCATGACTTGCTCACATGGAGGTCCAGCCATTTCACACAGGAGGTGAACTGCATCCCACTTCACTTTTGGACTCTGGCATCTTATTTCCACTTCATATCCCACTTCACTTTGGGGAGAGTTGCTTGTTTTGCCTGGGATAGGCAGATCTCCTTTTCTCTTTCCATGGCAGAACTTCCCAAGGCAACTTCCCAAAATAAGAGTGAAATGCTAACATGTGGATGTGTGTGTGTATGTGTTCATGAAAGGTGGAGCCTTAGGGAAACCATTTACATGCCTCCTACAGATTTGATGTTTTACAATGGCAGGCATAGCTTCTACAGCTGCCGAGACATATTTCAAGGGAAAAATCAGCACAAAGCTGAAGGCAACAAGTGTTCATGGGCCAAAAGAAGTAGTGAAAATAAATTATAAAAAATAATGTTTTTGTTCAACACAAGTGGAAACCATCAGGAAGAGCAAATGCTGGGGAAATCATCGGGGGAAAATCTTGTGACTCCAGCAGGAGAGGATTTTGAATCCAGGTCAGACACTGTCGTAAGTGCCAGAAGCACCACTGTGTGGGAAGGGGATTAGCTGACACCTTGCTGTGTCTCCCACACCGGTGTTACCATCCTTTCACCTTTTCATGGGCACACTGTGTAAGCAGCTTGCAATCAGTTTGTATCTAATACAGCCTTGTCTTCTCCCTCCTCCACCACTCCAATGAGCTCTTCTAAAGCAGCTTAATGAGCTCCTCTGTGAGTTCCTGTGGGCACATCTCCCAGCACAAACATGTCACCAGTGCAGCTCAAGCAGTGGGAACTGAGTGTGTCATTCACCTGTGGCACTCACGAGATCAGTTAGCAATTTAAGGAGCTTTGAAATCTTACCAGCTATTTCTAGAACAACGGGAGTATGCACAATCTCAGTAGGTAACAACAAGGAAAGTTTTGGACACCCATTACATTTTGTGTTGCCTTGCTTGGGCAGTTCAGGTAGAGCACTTGGGTTAGGGACCAAGAAGAGGCTTCTGGCAGGTGCTGAGCATCAGCAAATGTGCAAGAGCCTGTACCAGCACATATGGAGGCAGAGCTGGACCTGCAGCGCCTTGTGCTCCTTCCAAACAGACCAGACAGTGGTGGAAACCAGAAATGAGACATCACAGGTCTTTTAGGAAACAGTTTATTTATATGCAGTGGTCCCTGGCACTCAGGCCCTACCTGGCTGGGAAGCCACACGCACTGGATGCAGCTGGGATCATTTGTCATTCCTGACTGCAGCACACTGAGCCCTGGGCCACGGGCTGCAGCTCCTGGCTGGATTGCTGAGATGCTGGGATAGGCAAGTGATGCCTTGAAACACCTAGAAACAGAGACTAGACAGGAGTAAGGGAATAAATGTGGGTATTTATTGGAAAGGCCTTCAAAGGTACATCCTGGGAAGCCAAGGGCTCCAGGCTGGACCCAAAGATGGACCCCAAGATGGACAATGAATCACGAGTTTTCCACACCTTTGTAAGTTTGGTCCATTTGCATAGCAGCATAAATTCACCAATTAAAACTTTGCAATTTCCCCCTGGCTTGCTCCCTCCCCCGCCTTTAGAAGCTTGGGCCTGGGCAGTCTAAGTGTCCTTGAAGAGCAAGCCCAGAGAGGCACTGCTCTGTCTGTCTTAGCATGACAGAACAGCAGCTAACAGGCTGTAAAGCATCCCAGAGTTACACATTAGGCAATACAGAATTCAAAAAATATAAGGGTTAAAACCTAAGGCATCACAAGGTTCAGGGAGTTCCTCTCACTAGCAGGTCTTGAATTTTTACATTTCCTGTCTTTTATGCATTCACATCAGCAAATTCCCTTGGGAAGAAACAAGGCCTGAGAGGGGGCAGGTGTGGCCCGTGTCTGAGCAGAGCAAGTCACAGGGTTAAAGACTCTGAGAGGGGAACCAGCTGCTTCCTTCCCACCTTGTGCTGCTCACAGGCAGCAGATGGATCTGGGAGGGGGTGATGGGAGCTTCATGGTGTAGATGATCTGGAGTTAATGTTTGCAAGACGTGGATGTCATGGGAACATCCGGCCAGGAGCCGTGTCGGGAGGGTGGAGCTGAGGACGCGTGGAGCTGGCGGGTTTTGGGTGTGATCTTTGCACAGACAGCAGGGCAGCTGTCCCTGAGTGCGGTGACACCTCCTGACCCCAGAGCCCTCCTGCTCACTCCAGGACAGAGTATCTGACTTAGGACCTGGACAAGCCACCCAACCTCAGCACCAGCTTTGGGAACTTCCAAGCCTTTGCTTGGTGCTTTACTGGGGCTGAGAGCTGCAACCCCTGCAGCCCTGCCTGGGCCTGGCAGAGGGCAGGGGCCACACCCTGACAGTCCAGGGACCACCCTCTGGTCAGAGCAATCAGACACCAGGTAATACTCAGTGAAGAGGCCAATCATTTCTAGAGTTGTTCCGTGTTCACTGGCTGCCTCATGTCCTCTCTGCTTCCATGAGCACTGGCTGGAGCACTCACACGCTCATGGGGAAAGATTCTGACTCACAGGACACAACATCAGGATGACCAGGAGTATTTCTTACCAGAGGGGCTCTATTCTGCCCTGGCAAGAGACAGAAGCACCTGCAGCTGCAAGCAGTCTCTGGCTCTGAAGAGATGCATTCCCATAGTTGTTGCTGAAATTCCCAAAAGAAATGGGAATTCAGGTTGTGCTACACCTGCCTCGATCTCTGGATGTGGTTCTTTGCCATTATGGTCATGCCAGGCATGGCACTGTCCCAGACCAGAGCATTCCTGTAACCCCTGACAAACATGAGCTGAACATTGGTGGGAAGCACTGGACACGTCCATGGTTCTCTTTGGGACATTTATGGAAGGAGCAAACAGGTTAAGCTCTGCTGAGCCACAGAGTTAGAGGAGCAAAGACATCCTGCTTCCCTGCAACACGTCACTGGTGTCCCAGTTCTGTAAACATCCTCTCAGCAGGGCCTAAATCAGTCTGTCACATGTCACTGCTCCATCCCCTGTCACAGCCCTGTGGAAAATTGGAGTGGTGTGGCCTACAGACAGCAGCTCCAGTCCTGCTGCCAAGGGGAAACCTGCACAAGGCTGTGGCTGACGCCCATGTGAACAGGGAAGGACTCCATGGCATGAAAAAGGATGCATCTCCTTGAGTCTGTGTCCTTCTTTGTGCCTCTGTGAAGACAGATCAATCCCAGTTACCCAGCATCTGTGGAAGTGTTTAAATTACTTTTATGTAACAAAACCTGAAAAACAAACATCCTTCCTGCTGGGTTTTGCTTCCAAACGAAGACACTGCGTGCTCAGCCTAGGCTGGACTCTGGGTGATGGGCCAGACTGCTGCTGTTTGGCAAATCCAGCTTTCCAACACAACCCAAATCCATGGGAGCCAGGCACACAGTGAGACGGCATTCTTCTCCCTGCAGGTACCAGCGTGGCAGAGCTGCATGGCCAAGGCTGTCTGGGGCCATGGGTGTGGATTTCCAGTGGCAAGGGGATGCCTGAGGGCAGGGGGCTGGATGGTGAGTAGAGATCATGGTGCATTAGGACAGGGAAGGACCTACAAATGCAGGCACAAGTTTCCCACCCCAAATTCACCGTGGAGGCTGATCTGAGCCTCTTTATTTTCAGGTTAGTTGAAGTAGACAAAAGCTTGAAAACACAGGTAAGGGCAGAATGGAGTAGGCAAAATAGGATCTGACATGTTTTCAACTCTTAAATATCTTTATTTTAATCTGATTTCATACTTTTGAGGTTTGACAGTACTGGCAACATGAAACTCATTGTTAAAGAAACCCTGTGCTCATAGCAAAGCAGTCCTAGCCTGAAATCCAAGCAACAGCAACAAAATTATTACAAAAGCAAATTTTAGCCATACCACTGTTCTGGAAGAAAATAACCATTTTAGGGGTTTTACAGGTCCGTGATAGTGGTACAGATTTTTCCTTGAGCCCTGTATTGTTTAAAGAGCCTACAAATGTAGCAGCAATTCCAGGAGCGCTGTAGCTGAGAAACCCTCACCTCAGTGCACGGCAGCCTGTGGAAATTTACTGTGCAATCCCCACAACACAGGGAGAAGGCTCTTCCTTCCTAATCCCTGGCAGCTCCTGTGCCACAGGATTACTGCTGCTAACAATAGCCCGGGGAGCAGCCGGGGAGCAGCGTGGCCTTTCCAACGCTGGATGTTGTCCTGTCCCTCACTGCAAACGGCTGCTGAGCACAGAACCACGGAACCTGGGCTGCAAGGGACCCCAAGGATCACTGAAGACAAACCCCTGGCCCTGCACAGTGTTGCCTTACTCATTTGCTGTTAAAAATAACTAGTTTCGTAGTAGCTAGTTCTCAAGGTTATTGTTCTGTAAACATAGCCATGTTATTGTAAGAACTATCTTATCATGCATTCCTTTCCCATGGACACAGATCTTTGATGGACATTTTCTTTGACCACTGTAGTTGAAGGAGGAAGAACTGATTTCCTCCAATGACTAGTAATTTCTAAAAGGGTATTTAAGAATAAAGAAGGTGGGTCTTGCTCCTTTTCCTTCCTTTCCTCTGAACTTGAACACAGCTGTCTCTGGCTCCTTCTTTCTGCGTCTCCAGCATTCCAGCAGCGTTACACAGGACACCCCAAAAGTCACACCTTGTGCCTGGTGCAGTTCTTGGAGTGTGCACGACCTGGTCCTGCTGCTTGAACAAGGCATCCCTTTGGGTGCAGTGTGATGGGCACTCTGGAGCGTGTTGTTCCACCTGGTATTCGATGATGCCTCGCTGAAAACCCAAATCAGAAGTGTGGAGGTGTTCTCAGGAGGCTCAAACCTGTGCTCCCTGCTTATGGGAAACAAAAGCTTGGTTGTGAAAAGGAAAAAAAAACCAACCACAGAGCTTCCCGCAATATTTGATTTATGAAAGCTGGAGCATCTCAAATCATGCTTGAGAAGATGTGATCTGGGACCTCATCACTGAAGACAGTGCTGTGGTTTGTATGTTACCCTGGAAAGAAGCAGCTCAGGTATCTGAATGGGTCTGTTCTGCACCATGCACACCAGCCCTCTCCTGGCCCAGTGAAAATTTAATTACACACTCCTGATGAAGATGGTTGTTCCTCCAGCTGGTGCCTGGGGAAGGAACTGGGAGTAAGGAGTGAAGCCAAGCTTCTGACCCTGCACAAACAAAGGTGCTGCTTGAATCCCCACTCTCTGCCCCCCCCTGAAAAGCCTCTGTCAAACCAGGCACTTGCTCTGCCAGAAGTTTTGATAAAATTGTTTCTTGGGAACTTGCCTGGCCAATCTGCAGTTTGCACTTGATTTCCCTGGATATTCAAACAATCCAGCTAGTGACAGGACATTTGCTGGAAAATAGTCCAGCAGTTCTGCAGAAAGCTCTCTGGCACCCTCCCAGCGTGTCGGGTGGCTCATCCCAGCACTCAGGCCCAGGAACACAGCCCAGAACACTCATGTTTGGTACCTTGGAAAACAGGGGTGCAAGGGGTAAAAACAAGGCAGAAGGGCAGAGAGCTGCTCAGTGCACTCCTGAGAAAAGGGGAGCCTGGAGACCTGCAGGAGAAATTCCTTGTGGATGCTCCTGCCCAGGCTGAAAGAGAGATTGGCGTGGGTTAACCCCTACCTGGCCTTCCAGGGAGAGGTGGGAGATGAACTAAAGATCCTGCTCCAAACTTCCAGAGACCCCTGGTTTGCCTCTGGGGAGCTCAGCCACCCTTCATGGATACAGGGCATCAGGGAAAGGTGTCCTTGGGAAGAGGGAATTTCTCTCTGTGAAGACCCAGATGCTTTGCCTTGGGGAGCAGCACATCTGGAAGGGCAGAGCTCTCCCTGGGGCTGTTCCATGCAGGGCTGGGAGCTGGGTATGCCAACCTCTGAGTGCAGTGCAGTCACTGGCAGGCCAAGAGCTCCTCAGCTTCACAGTGGGATGGGAAATAACCTTCAAATGAGCGTGCTGGAGACCACAAAGCCATTGCCATCAGCAGTAGCAAGAACAGTAAAACTGGAGTTCCTGAAGCTTTCTAAGTCCCACTGCCCTGTACTTACCACAGAAACTGCCTTGCCACCTTATTAGCACTGAAAACCATGGTGGGGATTTCAGGAAACTGGGCAGGAAAATCCCACTGGTGCTGAGGAGAGCTTCAAACAATTGCAAGGATTTTCAGGGGCATGGGCAGCCTTGCCAGTGACTTTCATGCTGGAGGTGTCCTCACTTCATCTCTTCCCTCATGCTGCTCCTGCCTCCCAAGCAGGAGAGCCCAGGGACCCATCTGCCCCTGCCCATGCTGGCCTGGGCTCAGGAGCAGTGATGGGAAGCAGTTTGCTGTCCCACCCCTCTTTAGGGGACAGCCATGCCCCTGCTCTCAGCTCCTTTTTAGCACAAGTCCCAGTGCAAGCTGTCTTCACCTTGCTCACCTGTGGAATTTCAGCAGAATCAGTGTTTTGTCCTGTGTGTTTATCCCCATCACACTCTCCCTAGCACTGGTGCACGTGGCCAGGCAAGGGTGCCCCAAAGCCAAATCTCCTGAGGCAGCTGGACTGCAGGTGGGTGTGGGACAGCATCCTGTGTCCCTGAGGGGCATCAGCAAGGTGCTGCAGGGCAGGCTGTGCAGTGAAAGCTGCAGGTCTCTGCTGGTGGGCTGGGAATGGATCATTGGATATTTTCTTCCAGCTCAGGGCAACGGGAGCTCCAGGACTGGGTGGCACAAACTTCATCCAGCTGCAGCCATTCAGGTAAGGATGTGCAAGTCCTTCCTGCTGGGGCTGCCTCTCCTGCACACCCTGTTCCAGCCCTCCCAAATCTGGGCATGACAGAGGGTTGGACCACAGGGACCTGGGCTGGAAGGTCTCCGAGGCCACCAAGAACATTCCCAGGTCTCACTGTGATTGCAGTCCCTGACATGCAGCTTGGGTCACGTGAACTAATGATTTTAGAAACAGCTCCTGAAAAAATTTAAGGGCACCTTGATGTAATTGCATCCATGCTGGCTTGGGGGATGGATGTTTAAGTTTAACAGTGTTCAGTGCCAGTGGCCTCAGGGCCAGTAGCAAAGCCAGGCATATTTAAATTGCTTGTACAGATGCAGATCTCTGGCTGCTGGTGCATCCCTGGGTGTCTCCTCCTGGGCAGAGCAGCGGCCGTCAGGTTGTGAGTGGGGTGAAGCGGCTGTCAGGTTGTGAGTGGGGTGAAGAGGGGGGGTCAGGACTCCAGTGAGGCCCTTCTGTGTCCAGCTGGGCATTTCAAAGGCTGTTTTCTGCCCAGTTTCTCATCACCTGCCAGCGGGAGCACTGCAGACACCAGGGTTACACAATCCTTCCCTTAAGGAGCTTTCCCATCCGTGTCCTGGACAAAAGACTCAGCCAGTTCTTGAATACCTGAACGTACAATTCCTTTCATAACCACCTCAAAAGCGTGTCCTGGGTGCAAGGTGGAGGGTCTGGGGCAGCGGGAAGGGAGCCAGGAGGGGCCGAGGGAATGGGCTGGAGCTGGAGCTGGAGCAGGGATCAGTTTTCATCTCGCTGGGCTTTTCTCCCTCCCTGTTCCCTTTCATCAGATTGCTCCCGGTGCGACCTTGAGGGTGCAGTGGGGGAGGAGGAAGATGTGGCAAAATTTGTGGAGAGAAGGTAGAGAACAGTGGCAGAGAACACTGCATTTGCACAGTTCCAGCAAGTCAGGGCAACCTGAGACCTCAGGGCTCAGGGGAGTCAGGGATGGAGGAGAAAACCTGGACTTTTGGGGGTCCAGGATCCCCCTCCCCATGCTGGATTATTTTGCAGATTCAGCAAATCCTCTGCTGAAAGGGCTGCCCGGGGAGTCCCGTGAGGCTCCAGGGAAATGAACTCGGTGTTACCCCGGGATGGCAGCGCTGGAGCTGGGCTGTGCAGGGCAGCATCGTGTTAGTCATGATAGGGATGGAGCCCGGATAACGCCACGGGAGGGGAAGGGTCCCGCCTTTGTTTCTGTGCCGAATTTACCCTCCTCTGTAGGGAATCAGGCACGGCTGATGGCAACAACCCGGGCCTGATCCTGTCATTCATTCTCATGGGGTACATTGGGCTGAATGAGGGAGGGCTTTGCTGCAACCAAGTGCGGTGCCCGAGCAGGAAAAAGGCTGATGCTGCTGGGGGGATGCTCGTGGTCCCACTGCCCCTGCCCCAGGCAGTCCTGAGTCCCATCCTTGGGCAGTGATGGGTTCTGTCAGCTCTCTCCAGCCTGTTTAGTGCCCATCAGCAGCTGGTGGGGAGCTCTAACACACCCTCCCTGCCCCATCTCCTGACCCATCTCCTGCCCCATCTCCTGCCCCATCTCCTGCCCACCTTGCCACTGAGGAGCAGCAGAACAAAGGAAGGGATTTTGACCTTAATGTGGGGGCTGTGAGTGAATTACAGGCACATTAAGGACCAGGCCCAAGCAAGGGGAACGAGTGAGGAGAACGAGTTCCACTGCAACAGCGTGAAGGGTGTGGATCACAGGATGGAAATTCCCCAGACACAGGAAAATGAAGAAATGAGGCACCAAAATTTTCTTTGAAACACTCGGTGTGACTCAGAGGCACAGGAAGACTGATCCTGGGAGAGGAGAAGGGGTCATGTGCTGCAGGGCACGGTCTGCCCAGGGGAAAGGAGCAACCTGCAGGTGAGCACTGCACAGAGCCTGGCCTTGGGCATCACCTGCAGCACCAGCAGGGACACTGAACAGCACAGGTCACTGGGCTGGACCCCATCAGCCAGGCTCCATCAGCCTTTCTGTGGTCACTCAACAGTTCTTGGCTTGAAACTGCAGGGTCAGAGTAAGCCTTAACCATGTCCTGACAGTGGCCTGTGAGCCTTAACCCTTTCCTGACTTCCCTTTCCCTCCTGGACTGCACTGCTGTCACAGAGCATTTCTGGTTCCTCCGTGGCTGGGTTGAGAGAAGGCACACCATCAGTGGGTTTTCTCCATTTTGCAATTAAAAATGTCTTTTTTTTTCCTTCCTTGGTCATTGAAACGTTCCCCTGAACATTTCAGCTCCAAGAAATCATTATTTTCAGGAGAAAAATTTTGCACAAAATTTCCCAGATTGATGACATGGCGAAGGTCTTGGCAGGGCAGCCAAGCCCTGCAGCTGATCATCTGTGCTCAGCCTGTCTCACTTCTTCCACAGCGGGATCAAGAGTCTGCTGAGATTACCAAGCTCTCAACCTTCAGCTTCCCCAGGACCTGCAGCTACTTGGAGTCTGGGGATTGCTTTGGTCAAGCAATCAAAGTTTAGAGAGGCTTCTCAGCAGGATGGGTCAAAGAAACACAGAGAGCAGGAAGCAACTGCTGAAACTGCCAGTGATTAAAATGCAATAAAATGTTTGCCTTCTGCTGCTGAGCAAGAAGTGTGGCATGTGTTTTGCTGAGGCAGCAGAAGTGGTTGTGTTCACTGAATGAGCAGCTAATGAAAAGCATTTCAAGCAGGAAGCAACGCTGATGAAGATTACGAGCCTGCTTATATCTTGGAGAATTAAATGGCCTGGGGTGGATACTCCTGTTTTACACTGGATTTTGCATTAATCAAAGAGGATTTACTCTGCTCTGCACCAGTGTGGGAAGAGGGGTAGCACTCCTTTGTGCCAGAAGCTGCTCGTGAGCATCCCCCTGCCAGGGCTACACGTCAGCAGAACAAATGCCCCTGGATGGGGCAGCCCAAGCAGATCACACCCCCGAGTGAAATTCATCTGGCAGCAGCTATTTGTGCTGAAGCCAGTCCCAGGGGAGCAGCACCGAGTTTCCAATCATGCTAATTCCTCCTGGCTTACAGTCTTGTTGGGCTGCAAACGGGGCTGGAGCAGCTGAAGGGATGGCTGCATCCATGTCCTCGTTATTGGGGGGCCTTCATGTCCTCCTCCCCTCCTGTTGTTGCTGTCAGCCAAGTCCCGGGGCAGCACAGGGCCCTGCCATGCTCAGACACTGTGGTCACAGGAGCAGCAGCAGTTCCTGCCCTGGAGGGCACTGCAGAGGAGTCCAGACAGATCCAGGCTGTGGGATGGGACTGGGGGCAGGCGCTGGCAGGGAAACCCAGGATGGCAACGCTCTTCTGGGAGACAGGGAGGTACAGAATGCTCACCCTGCTCATCAGGAGAGGTTTAGGCTGAATACTGGGAAAAGGTTCTTCCCCCAGAGGGTGCTGGGCACTGCCCAGGCTCCCCAGGGAATGGGCATGGCCCCAAGGCTGCCAGAGCTCCAGGGGCATTTGGGCAACACTCCCAGGCACGGGGTGGGATTGTTGCGGTGTCTGTGCAGGGCCAGGAACTCAGGGCCATATTCCTTGTGGGTCCCTTCCAACTCAGGATGTTCTATGATTCTATGATCCCTGATATCAGTTTTCTTCTCCAGAGATTAATTGAGCTACCAGCATGTGACAACATGCAGTGGGTGCACAGTCACCACTTCTCAAACTGTGTGATATAGAAAGTGCTGATAAAGCTTGGAAAATCCACAAGGCTGTGTCTGGGATGGGGAACAAAGCAAGGAAGTATGTTGGAAATGCTTGTACTTGGTACCATCATGTGGTGCTCTGAAAATGAGGGGAGAGGAAACCGAAGCGTCCCAGACTGCCAGGTAGGACAGGAGGAGGCTGCTGGCTGCTGTAGGGGAAGGGAGGGGGAAGAGAGCTCAGAAATCACACGACACAGAGAAAGAGATCCTCACTTGAAGGCAAGGCAGCCAGAAGTTGTGGCTGAGGCTGTAGCACATCATCAGCCTCAGGGTGCCCATGCCTCCCTGGCCACTGGCTGGGTGTGTGCAGGGCCCCCAGCTCCCGTGGGATCGGGCCAGGGACTGGTCCAGTCCGAGGGCTTTTTGCAGATTTGTTTCCAGGCAGAGGAAGACACAATTCCCAGTGGAGAGATCATCATGGCCAGACTGGGCAACCCCTGCACTGAGGGTGGCATGTAGGACACAGGAGCTGATCTGGTGGCAGGGACCTTCAAAGCCTGTGTCTTCTCTCATCACTTGTTCCTGATTACACAGTCAGCTCATCACTTAGCTTGAATGCATTTGTGTCCCATTTTAGACACCAGGAACAGGATGGGGGTTCCCAGGAGCAGCTTGTGGTGTGCACAAGGCTGGGAGCCCTGGCAGCCAGCGAGATTCCCATCAGCCAGCAAGTCAGCTGGAAAGAACAAAGGTCCTGGGGAAAGGTGTTGCTGGAGGGTGTGGACCAGGACCATCCTGAGCAGGTGATGGAGATACAACTCATGACAACAAATAAACTCATTTTGTCCATTAGAGGAGAGCAGAAACTTGTCCTTGGAGTGCCATGTGCAGGTGTTTCCCTGCTGGGGAACAGAGCCAGGCTGCCTCTGAGCGAGGGCAGTGGAGGAAGGTGCTGTCAGGGGGGTGCTGGTGCCCAGCCAGTCTGCTTACCCACTTTCTGGTCTGCAGGGTCATGCCCACTGTGAGTTTAACTGTGCTGGAGGGTGAACTCTGTCAATCACCTCTGTGTCTTCCTTCTCCAGGGAGATTTTTCAGTTGCAGAATTTACTTTGGCACCTGATTATTGCCCAGCTTATCATTTAAAGGTGGTGTCTCTGCCCACACCTGTAGCTGAAGTAGTGTGGCTTGGACAGGGGAGAGGGAGATGCTTCAGAGAAGTTGTGCCCTGAGATGGACTCTGGTTTCTGGTGAGGTGCCTAGCACTGCCCTAAGCTTCCCCAGAATGATCCAGAAGCCAGCAGCATATCTGAAAGCAGCATTTCCCTGGGGCCTAACCAAGGTCATTACTGACATTCTGTTTATTCTTGGTGCTAGTAAAACCTGCTGTCTCTCTCTCTTGGCAAAAGAGCATGGTTTGCTCTTCAGATATGGGACCATAAAATGTTTGCACTCTGAAATCACCCCCTGCCTGGCTTGATGCATCCAAAGCAGCCTCCATGTGCAGTCACTGACATCTGGCAGCTTTATTGGCACCTCATTAGGAATTTCCTGCAGGGCCAGGTAAACACAGGAGACACCAACTCACCGAGTTGGAGCTGTTCTGTGTCCTCACTGCGCTGCCTGTCTGTGCTGCTCCCAAACCCATCTGCAGGGGCTGGGCTGGGGTAGCCAAATGCCAGTGGAGAGCGTTGTGCTTGCCTGCCCCATCCTCCCCGGAGGGCAGGGCTGTGGTCCTCACAAGACTCTCTGGGCTCTTCCACACCATAGCTACAAAGTCTCTTCTAGGCAGCACATTACAAATTCATGTGTGTACAAACTTGTTTGGATAGCTATTCCCTGCCTCATCTCTTCCCGCTGCCTCCAGGGCAGGAGATACAACCCGTCCTTGGCAGCTCTTTCACGTTGCAGACCCAGTGTTCTGCTCAGCTTTGCTGAAGGTGGGCAAGGTGTCTTCTCAAGCAAAAACCTGGCAGGGATCCCTGCCTCGGGAGAACTCAGCTCAGCCAAAGCCCCAGGAGGATTCTGGTGAAGCAAGTGCAGGCACGCCTGCTCAGCCTGGCTCCAAGAGATACCAACATCAAGAGCAGGGTAGCAAAGCACATCTAATGGATGGAAAAACACATTCCTAGGGTTACTCACATTCAAATCCTGCGAGACGTGCAAACACAGTCCAAAACAACAGTTCCTTCAAAGATTCGATTTCTTCAGCAGCCAGTGCAGCATTTCACTGATGGCTTTGGCTAGTTGCAGGCTGCCAATCAAGGCCCATGTGTGCTTTCTCATTCACTCTGACGTGCTAAGAAGGTCACCACCAAGAAAGCTGATCGCCCAATAGCTCCCTCGGGCCTGGGGAGCTGCAGCACTGCCCGTGCCAGATTCCCCAGCCTGGCTGGGACCTGCTGCGGTCTGGTTGTGCCCAGCACCCCGTCAGGGCTGGCTGCTGGTGGGAATGGTTGCAGTTATCATCCTGCTGCTCCTGCATCTTCCACCGCCGACGTGCCGGGCGGTTTTGTCAAACGGGTTAAACCAACCTGTGCTGCCGAGCACCGGGCTGTGGGAGCCCTGGCTGTCCCTGTGAGAGCTGCCTGAGGTGGCTGTCTGCACGAGGCAGGAACTCCTGGGGACAGCACCCGGCTGCTGCCGACTGCCAGTGCATCCCAGATAATTTTTGATGCAGTGAGACAGATGGGCACAAAAAATCCATTGGCAAGGCTCTGGGGCTGCACGACCCACCCAAGAAACTTCTGGGTGGCACCTGAAATGTGACCTCACCTGTTCCCTCCCTGGCTCCATCGTGCTCCCCAGACAACTGCAGCCCCTTGCAGCCTTACCAGCAAACAGGGCAAGCCCCTGCAGCACCTGCTCTCAGGAAAGGGTTTCTTTCCCCATCACTACAACTGCAGTACTCCTGTGCCTCAGTTTCCTCAAGGGCTGGTGTTGCACTGAGCAGAGCTGCTCCTGCTGGTCTTGCAGGATGTCTTACACAGTTCTTTCTCTTCACTGGAGAAATCTCTGCTGGCACACTGGGATCACGTTAGCTGTGTCACACTGGTGGGTGCAGGCTTTGTGAAAGACCTCATATCCCAGGCATTCCCAGCTTGGGAAATGTTTTGCCACCACTTGGCTTTGCTTTAGTAGAGCTGAGCATCCCCTGGTTTCCATGTGAGACAGACACTTCAGGAAGGGCAGGGAGGTGACAGCTGGGTGGCTGTTGTGCAGCTCTTTGGCTGTGTCTGCCTCCACGTGGGAGCTGCCAAAGCAGGGAAAGTCGTTGGAGTCTCTGTCACTGCCCTGAGTCTGTTGTGCTCAGGGATACATGGAGAGAAGGAAAGGCTGGAGCAAGGAAGAAGGGCTGGCTTCCTCATTTCAGGAAGTTCAGCCCAGATGAAGTCAATTTCTCCCCTAAGAGAAAGCTGCTAATGTGCAGATTTCATAAGCCATTGATTATTTCAGTTCAGAGGGGTGTCTGGAGGTCTCTGGTCAGCCTTCTGCTACAAGCAGGGCTCACTTCAAATTGGTTAGAACCATCAGTTGCTGAAAGTATTGTCCAGCTGAGTTTTGAAAACCTCCAGGAAAGGAGACTCCAAAATTTTTCTGAGAAACCTCATAAAAGAAGGCAAAGAAGAGTATTTGAGATGCTTCTTGTAAGGACAAGGCTCAAGAGTTTCCTGTGAGGGGAAGAACTAAGTTTCCTTAAGTTTCATCATTGCTGGGTAGATTGACAGCCCCATAATTTATAAATTACTGGTAATTTCTAAATCTCATGCTTAATTGTTAATGTCTAACCTGGACTGTGTGTTGTGGGGACTCGTGCAAGCTACCAGCTGGAGAAGGTGCATGCACAGGGAATGTTGTCAAAGCATGAGCTCTGTGGAACTTCAGGCCATCTTGGAAATGGTTCAGGATATAAGGAAATACTTCCCTGAACAAGAGAGAATCCAGCAAGAAGCTGAACATCTCTAAGTTCTCTCTGTGCCTGTTGGCAAACTCTCAATCCATGTATTTGTCCTTCTGCCATAAAACACTGTGCAGCTGGCTGGGCTGAGGGCCCCAGCGCACTGCTCCTGAGCAGGCAGCCTTCATCTTCATCTTCATCTTCATCTTCATCTTCATCTTCATCTTCATCTTCGTCTTCGTCTTCGTCTTCGTCTTCGTCTTCGTCTTCATTATCTTCATCTTCATTATCTTCATCTTCACCCTCATTTTTGTCTTCACCTTCACCTTCACCTTCACCTTCACCTTCACCTTCACCTTCACCTTCACCTTCACCTTCACCTCTCTCTGCTCCCACAGTGGTGGGACCAGGAAATGTCCCTGTCACCCAGTCTGGGGAAGGACAGAGATGTCCTGGGTAGGAAGCAGGGAACCAGGAGAGGACAGCATCTTCTCACTACAATGAAGAAGTCAACATCGTTCTTGTGGAGGTTCGTCAGCACCTGAGAGGGCTTCTGCAGGTCTCAATCCATGAGATCAGCTTGCAGCACATCAGGGTGGGAGAGAAGGGTGGCTGGGGCTCCGTGGGGAGCTGGGCTGGGCTGGCACTGGCCCTGTCGGTGTTTGAGGTTGCGCTGTGTTGGCCTGGAGCTGGTGGTGTGGGCTCTGAGGAGACAGATTGGGAAGCAAGATACGTTAGGGAGGGTGGAGACACGGGCTGCAGACTGCCCCGGGCAGCTGGTTGTGTGGGTAGCCATGAGCTTGGGCACATTTCCATCTCTCAGGCCATTAAACACTGGTATTTCCAGGCTCTCATCAAAAGGCTCATCTCATCTCATTTGTGTTTGACTCTGTTGAACTTGGTGCTCTGGTTGCTTTGGGCTGACCCTTCCCAGCCCCATGACCTGCTCCTCTGTGTGTTGGCAACTGGGGAAGGACAAGCAGTGAAATTGTCCTGTCCCTCTGCTGCTGGTGGCAGAGTGGTGAAGGGCAGGCACTGCTGGTCCCAGCCCTGGGCAGTGAGATGGGTGGCCTGGGACCGGCTGGGGTCAGCCCTGGGGGCCAATGCCTCCTGGAACAGACGTGGGCAGATGTGGGTAGAGATTTGGTGAAGGAAGGGCACTTTCCTCAGCACGTTCCCCCTTCAGTGACCATTCAGAAAGAAATGCCCAGCACTGACAAGATCAGTGGCCTTTTGCTTCATCAGATGAGTCCAACAACAGGATGGTTGATAAGAGCTGCCTGTCCCGGCCCTGGGATGCTGACAGTGCCCACCTCCATCCACGCTGTGCATTCCAGGGATGCCCTGTGCTCCCTGTGAACCTCTGGGCACGGTGTCCCCGTGCAGGACGGTGCTTGAGCCACCTGCATGGCACAGGCACAGCCCTGGGAGCCCGTGCAGGATCTGGGGCAGGCAGGGCAGTGTGAGGAGGGCAGCAGGACCTCCAGCCACGCTTTTGACTCCCTCTCTTCATGAGGGTCAGGCTGGGCTCTCCAGAGCCCCCAGCACAGCAGCCAGCAGGGGAGGGGGGTCTGGGGGTGATGCAGGATGGAGGCCTGGCCTGTCCAGCCCAGCGAGGACGGGCTGCAGCCAGGACCATGCCCTGAGCAACCAGGCCCTGGGAAGCAGCCAGGATGGGTGTGCTTTCCACAGGCAGGATTATTCTGCACTTTTGGTTTTAATGGAAAAAACCCACAAAACAATGGAGATGATAGCCCATCAGCAGAGCCAGCAGTGCTGATGGGAAATAAATCTGGTAGCAAATGTCACTGTGCAGAGGGGGCTGTTTGAGGGATGTTCTGTTGGGCCTGGTGATTGCCAGGCTGGTCTGTGTTTTCCAGTCTTACTTGGTTTCTATAACAGTATGTGGATCAGATGTGGTCACTGGAAGGAAATTCTGGGACTAAAGAAAAGGGACTAAAAATACTTTTGATCTCAACTAAAAATCCGATCCAAAAATTGTCATTATCTTTCTGCCTCAAAAACCTGAGCTGCAAAACATTCAAGGGTTGAAACAAAATGCACATTCAAATTAATTTTCAGGTGCAAACCCTTGTGTGATGGTGTGTGAGGGCAGGTACAAAGCTACCAGCACATGCTGGAACAATCAGAAAGGTGCATTGTGCCCTAGGGAGAGCAGGGCACATGTCAATGACCTAAGTGTTCACTGAGGAAGTCCTTGCTCTGGGTCTGCTGCAAAACTGAGAGCAACTTGTTCAGATCCAGCTCAGAGCTATAATTTGTTTATGGTTTCATGTGGGTTGAGTTTGTGATAAACCTTCCTCAAGAGTGGGGGGCATCCCCAGAGCTGAACTAGGGCTGGCTTGGCAGATTTTTGGCATTTTCAGCTACAGCCAAGAAGGAACAGCTGCTGGTCCCTGCTCTGGGGCTGTGTCCTGGAACCACATCCCTGTGCACCCTCCTTTTTGGCTACATCTACCATCCTAAGTAGCAATATTCAACAGAAACAAAGAGCAAGGAACATGAATCACAGTCTTCCCCTGAAATTAAACAGGACTCATTGCTGCCCAAGTGCTCATTTCTGCCAGGCTTTAACCAACCAGTGGGCAGCTGAGCCCAAAGCTCATTGACAAACCTCTTGGTTACAGTCACTTTTTCACCATCTCCTTGTAAAAACATTTGAAGAGGCTCATTTCATGCTTGCAGTATTCTCTCCTGTTCACTCATCTTTCTCTTTTTATCTTCACTGCTAATTTCAAAACTCCTGGTACCATTTTCTTGGTCCCTGGAGAAACCAATTAGCTTTTTAACCCATTGCTCTGTGCAGATCCCAGCTGCTTCTCCTTGTGACACTGAACTCTTTTGTCACATCTTGATTTCAAGTTCCTTTCCCAGTTCTCCATCAGGATGTACCTAAGCTTTGCCAACAAAAAGCAGAGATCAGTTTTGCTAACAGTCCCAGTGACTGTTTGATCTGCTGCATCTTGTGAATTCTGCTAAAAACCCTGGAATTCAAGACAGAACAGCAATCCCAGAGTCTCAGGTATGGGTAACCCAACCTAATTCAGTAGGTTTCCTGCAGGACTGCTTCTCTCACACAGAATTTATTACAAACACAATTTTTTACAAAGTCCACATGACTCAGCTGTTGTTCTGGCCCATGGCTTCACCAGGCCTGAATCTCTTGGTGATCTTGTCTGCTCATGAAGCCACTGCTGTTCCCCAGGATAGCAATTTTATCCTCCTAATTTACAGTATTTCTCTGACAGCTGTGGACCAATTATTTTCATGGCACTGGGGAATTTTTCCCATGCATCTATAGAGATCTCATGGATTCAGCTTGAGGCAGGATTTAAGGCAGGATCAGAGGTTTGCTTCCCTGGCTTGCTCCTGGAGAGGCTATGTGCCTTCATTCTTTGTGCCACTTTTTGAGAGAAGTAATGTTTGCCTTTGTTTGATGTCCTGGGGACCAGCTGAGATGATGCCAGCTCTTGGAAAACACAGGAATATTCCGAATTCTTGGAATCAGTGACTCACAGCAGTGGTGGTTGGGAGGGACCTGTGGGGATCTCTGGTCCAGCCTCTTGCTCACACAGGGCCAACACCAATCCACATTTCCCAAATGTCATCTTGATAACGCCCTGCTCTGCTCTTGTTTGCTGTTGTTTACCTGTTTGCTCTCACCTTCAAATCATTTCCACGTGGGCCAGCAGGGCAACTGACACAGAGAGATGCTGGATGAGTGCTCAAGGCTGGGGAATACTGCAGTTTCAGGACCAGCCTCCAGCCAGGCAGGGAGGAGAGGGAATGGATGGAGAGGGGAGCAGGCAATTGCTCCAGTAGGGCAGGATGGACTCAATGCCTGGCTGGATCCAGGGACCAAACTCGTGGCTGTCTGACCACCAGCAGGGAAATGTGGCTTGCTGTCACCTGCAGTGAAGGTGGATAATTCTTGCCCTGTTCTCTGTTAGAACTGGTTTTCAGTTTACCCTCTGGAGAACAGGCCTGGGAAATGATACCTGTAAACCACCCGTTTGAGACCAAAGCTGTTCTTTGTGCCACTGACACTGCAGAGCAAAGACTCACAGAGTCTGTTTTGAAGCTGATATGCTGCCAGGCCTGCCCAGCTCCAGCCTGCAGCTCTCACAGCCGCTCCCCTCCAGGGGCATGAGGCAGGTGGTCTTCACCACCCCGTGCTGATCATTATCTTAGGAGGCAATTCTCTCCTCCAGTATAACTAGGAACTGCTCAAATCCAGGTGAAACTAAAAGACAAAATTCCCCTGTTTCCCAAACCTTTCAGAAACAGGAAGAAATTCATGCCCCAAGAATAAGGAAACTCGGTAAGGTTGATGGTCCACCTAACAATGATGACCCCAAACTTCCTGTGTGTCACACTGAGCAATGGGTCCAGCTGCAAGAGCTGCCACCCTCTGCCACCAGTGCCAGCACCCGTGTTGGTGGCAGCCAGGCTGCACACTCACACACACCGACTCTCAGAGACAGTGCAAAAATGCCACTTCTAAACCTCTCCCTTCTGAAAGCACCTGCTGCACTTGGAGATCCTTAAACCAGAGTATCCTGAACTCCTCCTTAGTGTCCAATGGGGAAATCTCAGCTTCCCTAAGAACAAAGCAGCTGCCCAGGGCTGAGGGTGAGTCCTTCAGGTGGGAGCACCCACTGCTCTCCTTTCTGCTGGTGGCCCCAGGGAGGGACAGGTGCCAGCAGATGCTCTCCAGGGTGGCCATTTCTCTGCAGGGGACTCTCTACGTTTCCTGGACCTTCTGGCTTTGGCCATCCTTAGCACCCCCTGAGCCTTTCCATCCCCTATTTCTGTCTTTGCAGGGTATTTTCCAGAGAGTTGATGGTCCCTGTGCTGTGTCAGCAATGTGGCTCATCCATTTCATCCTGGGGTGGGGGCCATCTGGGCTTGCCAGGGACACCCTTCTCTCTGCCCAGGGTCACACACACCCTCGTGTTTCTCTCCAGCTGTAGCTTCCTTCACTGACCAGTTCTCAGAGGGCAAGTCCCCTTGGAGCCTAAAGGTGCATCAGACCCCATCTCTGAAGTTCTCTTGGGATTCACATCCCCTAGGAAGCTCTTTTAGAAATCCCACGGAACAGCAGCCTGCCCTGGAGATGTGCAGGGTCTCTGTGAACCCAGGAGAAGCCTTACCCAGCCCAGTGGTGAAAGGGGAAAGGCACCAACTGTGCTGGCCCTTGCACTGGTGATGGTCAGCCAGTGTGTGACCTGTGAAGCCATGGAGGGCTGGGATGCCATCAGGGTGTCAGCTCATGAGGTTTTAAGGATTTTCCACCCCCTGGCTGCTCATTCCTGCCACAGTTTGGTGTCCCCTCTGCTCTGCAGGGCTCCTTGTGCCCGCACTGCTGACATCAGCCAGGTGTATACAAACACTTCCTCCCAATTATTCCCTGTGTGTGCCCATGTGAGCCGCCCCGGTTGCCACACAGCTCCCCAGCCAGCTGTATTGACACAACCGAAGGGGTGGGGGCAGGAATTTCTCAAACTGGCTTTGCCACTACAAAAATGTTTGGTAGCACCACACCCTCCAGCTGCCTGGGAAAAGAGTAGTTGGGAAGGTGGCAACTCAATCAGCCGCCTGGCAGGAGGGTGAGCCTGGTGTGAGCAATCAGCATCTCACAAAGGCTTCGTGTATTCCAGCGCCCGGCAAGCTCCGACAGCGGTTCATTTGCATTGCCACAAACGAGAGATCCCGAGCTGTAAATACCATAAATTTCCTAAATTGATTAGTTAGAAGGAAGGAGAGGGAGGGGGCAAAGGGGGGTGAGCTGCTTTGAGGATACCTGCACACTCAGGGCTCTCTATGGCCCTGCCTTGTGCCTGCAGCTACAAGGACCAGAGGAGGGTCCATTCTGGGGCCCAGCGCTAGATGGGATGTGCCTATCTCACTGAAGGGTTGTCCCTCATAAATAAACATTATTCCTGATGTATTTATTCAGAAATCTTCTAGTGGAGTGCTCTGGAGTGGAGCTTGGTTGCATAAACCCCATTGCCATATGCAAAATACACCCAGGTTTTGCCAAATGCGTTTGTTTTCCTGCAGGAAAATGCAGATCGATGTGTCCTGCCTGGGTTGCAGGGAATGTGCTGAGTTGTTGGGTGCCTCCTTATCTGCTTCAGTGACTCTCTCCTGAGGAAATCTGTGCATCCTGTGATCTTCCCAGCCGTGGCATTCCCAATTTGCAGACCAGTGGCATGTTTTCTCTCCAGAGACTGGAGCTGTGAGCTGGTCTAGGGGAAAGCCGAGATGACAGGCTCAGAGCTGGCACCTGCTCTAGAGCCTGAGATCAGGTGAGATGGGCACTGCCTTTAAGGTTTCAGAGTGACCAGATTTGGTGTTTGAGGTGTTTCTGCCACCTGCCCCACAGCAGCATCCCCTCCCCTGTGCACTGCCCCGAGCTGCAGCAGCTCAGAGTGTCCCTGCCTGGGGATGGAAGAGCAGTGCTGGGCTGGGAATTGCCTGGCAAGGGACAACACAACCGACCTGTTGCAAACCTCCACTCACGAGGGCCTTTCCCCCAAACTTCAGCCCACGGCCCACAGACCCAGCGTTACCCACTCAGGACCAACACAAACATGTGATCTACCACAAAAGATGCTCCACCTTTATCTGGGGTGAGGGAGTGCTCTGCTGTACTGGGGAAGGGTATCCCAGTGTTGTGGTGTAACCCCAGCCAGCCCCCAGCCCCGCACAGCCACTCACTCCCCCTCCAGCGGGATCAGGGAGAGAATCAGAAGGGTAAAAGCAGCAGAACTTGTGAGTTGAGATAAACGGTTCAATAGGGAAAGCAAAAGCTGTGCACACAAGCAAAGCAAAAGGAATTAATTCACTGCTTCCCATGGGCAGGCAGGTGTTCAGCCAACTCCAGGAGAGCAGGGCCCCATCCTGTGGGACAGTGACTTGGGAAGACAAACACAGCATCACTCCAAATGTCCCCCCTTCCCCTTCTTCCCCCAATTCACGTACTGATCATGATGTCATATGGTCTGGGATATCCCTGTGGTCAGTTTGGGTCACCTGTCCTGGCCGTGTCTCCTCCCAGTCTCCCATGGGCTCCCAGGTTCCTCCCCAGTGTGGCCCTATGAAAAGCAGAAAAAGCTTTGGCTGTGTGCAGGCTCAGCAATAACAAAAACATCTCTGAATTATCAACTCTGTGTTGATACACAACAAATCCAAAACACAGCCCTGTACCAAGCACTGGGAAGAAAATGATCTGTACCCCAGCTGAAAGCAGCACACAGAGATGTCACTGGCACAGGGTGCCCAGAGAAGCTGTGGCTGCCCCTGGATCCCTGAAGTGTCCAAGGCCAGGTTGGACAGGGCTTGGAGCAACCTGGGACAGTGGGAGGTGTCCCTGCCCATGGGAGGGGCATGAAATGATCTTTAAAGGTCCCCCCAACCCAAAACATTCAATGATGATCCTATGATGTCCTTGAACAATTACTGAGGACAATTAATAACAATTAACCTTCACCAGAGTAAAAGGGGGCTCCCAAGCAGCTCTGCTGATGCTGCCTTTACACCAGAGGGAAAGGAATAACTTGATGGTCACACTGGAATGAGAGTGCTGTGGGATTTGTGCTGCCAAACATGCTCAAATTGGGCTGAATATACAAGAGGGATCCTGCAGACCCAGGAGTACCAGGAATCAATGTAATAAATACATTAGCAAAGCTCAACAGTGGAAAGTAGGAATCAGACAATCTGAGACCAAAAGTGAGGCAGGTCTTTAACAGCAGAAGTAATTAGACCTTGGAAGACATTCACAGAGACTGTGACAGACTCTGTCAACAGAGCTGTTAAAGCAGGAGCACGTGTTTGGTTGGGACATCAGAGAGATGGAAAGATCAGGATAAGGGAAAATGCCAGGCTGTCTGGCTTGTGCAGCTTGGATACAGAGCATGTGAGGGCTGCCAGTCCCAGTGCCCGGCCCTGCACCTTCTCTGTGCCCTCCTGTG
>VZRZ01001336.1:147366-162565 GCA_013398175.1 Climacteris rufus
CTTCCCTTCCCTTCCCTTCCCTTCCCTTCCCTTCCCTTTTTCTTTCTTTTTTCATTCCCTCCCCCTTTTTTTCCTCTTTTCTTCATTTTCCTTCCCCCAGAACGAAGCCCAGCTCTGCTGTGTCAGTCACAGAACACCAACTTGATGGCCCACAAGATGTGGGTGCCCAAGCTGACCCCAGCTCCTGGCCAACCTCAGCCCTTTGCAGGAGCATGAGCTGATTCACAAACCATGAACACATTCCAAATGAAACACCGGGCAGGTTTAGGATCCCTGAGGTAGTGAAAAGCACCGGAGATGCCCTGTTTAGACTAAAATATCCCCGAGCTGTAAACTCAGGTCTGGTGTAGGTGTTCCCGTGGCCGCTGTGCCAGCAGTGGGGTTTGCATCCTTGGACTCCAAACCGTTCCTCAGAGCGGCCTCGGGCCCTCAGCCGTGCCTCGCGTGTGCCCAGCTCTGGAGAGCATCAGAGGAGGTGCTCTACAGCAGGAGGCCAGGCTGGCTGGCCCAAACAGCCTCTTTAGGCCTTGCAGTGTGTGACCACATGAAGGGAGAGCCCCGCTGGCCCTGCCCTGACGTCAGGCACGAGGGAGAAGGCCCGAGCCGCGGCAGAGCCTTTCACGGTGGCACTGGTGACTCAGGGCAGGGCAGACACGGCCGCTGCTCCGGGCACCCTGTGGCAAATGAAGTCATTTTGGTCCCCTGACTCAGACTGAGGTGCAAGGGCAGCGGTCAGAGGCGATGATTTTGTGTTCCTCCCCGTGATTTCATCACTTCAGACGTTCTGTGTCTATTTAAAGTTCTGGTTCTTGATTTTTTTTTTTTCCCCCCAAGAATTTTATCTCTTAAAATCAGAGTCCAACTACAGAAGAAACTCTGAGGTAATACCCTCCTGGTGTGGAGGCCCTTCCAAGTGAGGCAATATCCTCCCAAGGGTGACACTCCCACCCTGGCCGTGTCACCACGCCGTGGGTGTGGGCATTTCCTCGATGCAGCCAAAGCCCTGCGGTGCTTTCCCCACTCACAGATGGCAGCAGGGAAAACACAGAGGGAATTTACAATCCCTGTCGTGGTTTTGCCACTAGGTTTGTGATTTGGAACCTCTGAAGCTCCAATAACCAGTGCTGCTCCTGAAGACCCCGTGAGCTACTCCAGGCATGAGTCCCAGTGAGGGGATTTGGGATCAGGGTTGGCTTTGCCTCTCCAGAGCAGAGGGCTCCTGCCTTTCCTGGTTTCGTCAACAAAAACCTCTGTGTTTCCCAGGGTTTGGGTGGGCAGGGAAGAGAAGGTCCTTTGTCCCATGAGGGGGAACAAGGGGGATTTGACAGGAATTGTCTGGAGAGAAGCACATTCCTGATTCCCTGTGCATCCCTCAGCTCGAGGCCACTGCTCTGCACCAAAGCCTTTTTGTGAGGTGAAAATCATCAGAGCTTTATGAATTCATTGTCTTTGCTGAGGTATAAAACCTGCAAAACTAATTTTGCTTTGACTGAATACACCACAAAAAAAGCCAAAAATAAAGGAAAAGAAGAATTTAACTTAAAAATACCCATCAAATCTTTGTATTCTGTTGAATTTTCACATGGCTTTTCAACATAAACAGACTGATGAATCCACAGATATGTGCAGGCACGTATTTGGTGTGTTCCAGCCTTCCCAGCAGCTGAAACCCCATAGTTCACAAATCCTTGGAGCCCTTGAGATGGTGCTGAGAGAGGCAGGTGGAGCTCAGCTGGGGGGGGCACTGGGGGTTCAGGGACCCAACCCAAGTATGAGTGGTGCCTCCTTCAGCAAGAATTCACAGAAAGGAGTGAGGGAGGGACCAGCCCAGGGTTTGTGCTGGGTTATCTGTGCTAAAAAAAATCCAGTGTGCTAATTCAGGAGCTGGACTTGATCCTGGTGGGTTCCTTCCAAGTCAGGATATTCTAGGATTCTATGAAATACTTCTTGATTTGAAATCACTGTCAGCTGCTTGACACAAAACCGAGAGTCTCAGGAGTGAATGGAAAGAAATGGTTTTTGACCACAAAAAACAATTACCTTTTTTTTCTGTTTAGCTTTGAAGGAAAGAGAAAGCTCAAATGTGTTCAAGTGAGAAAGTGCTTTAGCTGGAAGAGCTAAGTCAGCATCCTCCTAATTGTCATCTTTTCATTCTTACAAGGCTTTTTCCAGGCCTTTCTTCCTCGGAAAAAAAGAATGGGGCAAACTTTTATTATTTTTTCCTATCACCAAGGACCTGCAAAACTCTTCAGTGCAGGAAATCTGAGCCTGGGGAAGGCTGGCATCTGGTGGGAAAGAGCCAAGCATCCCACCAGCAGTGATGTTGCCATCACAATTTGTCTCCTCCAGCGTTTATTTGCTTCCCACGGGCCTGAAGGTGTGAAGAATTTAAGACAGCAATCTAATCCTAAATTCTGCTGTAAAGGACACAAAAGAAATGCTGCTTGAACTTTTTATTGGAGTGCTGAGTTGAATTGCTGGTGGTAGAGCCAGTCTCCCATCAAGGCCATGGGCTGGTAGGGCTGTTCCTGCCTTGTTCCATTGCTCTGCCAAGTGTGCAAACACAAAGCATCTATTTCTTTTAGTACTTTTTTTTTTTTAATCTGGACTATTAATCTCTCTTTGATGGGGAACTTTCAAATCCCAGTGCCAAATTATGTAGCCATTAATTCAAAGCTCTTTTTCTAGTTCACTGCTTTGTTTTTCTCTCAGAAGAAACACCTTCATGCCAGTGATTGGAGTTGTAGATGGTGTGGGTGAGCTGCTGCATCTGATCTTTTATTCTTTACAGGGTGAGCCCATCTCCTGAGCAGAACCTCTACTTCCACACTCCCGTGGTGGCTCAGGGCTCAGGAGCTGGGCCCTTGAACCTGGGTGGGTGCAAATTGTCCTCAGCTCGTGCATTGCTCACACACAGGGTTTGGGGTTTGTCTGTGCAGCTATTACTGCATCATGAGTCAGTTAAGAAGACATGAAGCAGGTTTCAGGGGAATAAGGCTTTTGGGCTGAACTCTCTGGCAGTAAATTTAATTTTCATACCAGCAAAAAATGTAATATTTTGTACTGGGGTGGTTTATGTTAGATATGATGAAATTTTTGGTCATGGAAAGGGCTGTCCTGCCCTGGCACAGGCTGCCCAGGGCAGTGGTGCAGTCACCATCCCTGGAAGTGTTCAAATAATGAGTGGATGTGGCACTTGAGGACGTGGTTTAGTGGTGAGCATGGTGATGGTGCTGGTTGATGGTTGCCCTTGATGATCTTAAAGGTCTTTCCCAACCTGAACGATTCTGTGATTCTTTGATTTACCAACAGCTTCCCGTGTTCACTCCAGGTGGTGCCTCTGCAGTTGTTTGTGCTAGTGGGCCTTTTGAATTCCCGCCTTACAGGTACCTTTTAGCTCAGCAAATCCCTTCAAGAGCTTGTGAACATCAGAGATTTAGGAGACTTCCCCCATTCCACAGAGCCCTATCCTGAAGAAACAGCCTCGTGCACAGATTTGGGAGCCAAGAGGAGAAAAACGGTCAGTGTTGGGGGCAAAATGAAACAGAACTCAAAGATTTTGTAAAGATTTTTCAATTTGAATTACGAGCTGGTTCATCTCAAAAACAAACTCCATGCTTTTCTGGAGCTGCTGGTTGCAAAGACATGGCTGTTTTGAGGTCTCAAAATACAGCCTTTTGAAGACACAACTTGTTTTTCAGAAGAGAACAAATCCAGAAAACATGAAATTTGTGAAGCTGTGTTTTCAGAGTTGAGAGGAGCCACTTGTGGAGGCAGAAGTACAGCCAGGCTGGCAGCAGAGGCACAGCGACTCCCTGTCCCCCACTCAGATGCACAACTTCCAGCACATTAGGTGAATTGTCAATAAAGGAGAAATAAAACACCCTTGGAAACAGAGTGAATCCCTTTAATGAATAAAAAACCTTGTGCATGAGAAAGTGAAATGTTGTTTAATGCGGCTGAGGCCCATTAAAGGAAGAAATCTGCTATTTACCTCTCTCTGTACTGTGAAATCTCTCTTAAACAAACACCTGCTATAGGCATAAAGCTGCTAAGTATTAAATTGGCTGCACATTATACCCAGACTATTATCAGTTATCTAAGGAAAACATTGCCTCCTTTTCAAAGCTTTTTGCTGGAGACTGCAGTAGACAAGAACTTTATTGTTGGTTCTGTATCACCAGTTTTACCCTGAGTGACTGAGGTGTTAATGTCCACCTTTCCTATCTGAAAAGCTGAGATTTCCTCAAAGTGTCCCAGAAAAAAAGGACCCCTTCTGTGATTACCTCTGATAGCAAGACCACCCATCCCAGGGATGAAGTCTTCCTGGAAAACCTGTTCAGAGGTCAGAGCTGGACGTGCCTTGGGGGTTGGGATGTGGACTTTCAGGAGCCTCTCTAGGTCAATGTAAAAAAATCAGTTATTGTTGTAAAAGGTGGAGGGATTTCCTGTTCCTGTGCCAGGGATATCAGAGAAAAAACTGAGTGGAGGGTGGATATGCAGGAAAAGACCAAGTCTCTGCCCCTAATGGTGTGTGTGCTGTCCAAGGGCAAGGGGTGGTAGATGCTGTGGAGCATCCCACAGAGACCGCCCTGGGAGCAGGAGATAACCCTGCTGGATCATCCCCCAGCATCACACCGTGCCCCAGGGACCCAGCCAATGCCACCTGAGCTGTCTGGTGTGGCTCCCAAGGTGAGGAGGGTGATGGTGGCCGCAGCCTCCTTTGCTGCCTGGCAGGAAGGAAGCACTGGCAGAGCACGGGGTGATGCCAGGGCAGCACTGCCTGCCCTCCCAGGGGACGTGCAGGGACACGGGCAGTTTCTAGCAGAGGTCAAACATTTGGCTTCGGGACCTGAGTGATGGGTGCATCAGCATGACCTGGAGCTCCTGGACATGTCCCACAGCCCCAGACACACGGCTCAAACACAGCACAAGTGCTGGTGGCCCCAGGGCACTGCCTGGCTGCTGCCCCAGCCCAGCTGTGACACCTCTGCAAGCACCACAAGGGACCAGGCAAAGATGTTTTGGCTTTGGAAGGCTGTGGTCACAGGAGCCAGCACTGGGACCACGCTCAGGTGGCACGGGGACCATGCTCAGGTGGCACTGGAACCACGCTCAGGTGGCACTGGGACCATGCTCAGGTGGCACTGGGACCATGCTCAGGTGGCACTGGGACCACGCTCAGGTGGCACTGCACACTCCAGGTAAGATCTCCATCAGCTCAGGGGTGGGTGGTGGAGGCTGGCAGACCCCTGCTGTGTTATCAGCCCCCACAGGGGTACTGGGCCTTGGCCTTGCTGAACCTCAGGAGGTTCCCACTGGCTCGCTCCCTGTGCTTGTGGAGATCCTTCTGGATGTCATCCTGTCCCCCAGGTGTGTCAGCTGCACCACAGAGCTTGGTGTCATCTGTGAAAGGGTGAGGGTGCACTGACCCCCCTGTCTGTGCCACTGGTGAAGGTGTTGAACAGTACTGGTCCCAGTGTGGACCCCTGAGGGACATTGCTCATCACTGAATCCAGCTGGCCATGGAGCCATTGACCACTCCTCTCTGAGTCACAGAATCACTGAGGTCGAAAAAGGCCTCTGAGATCATCAAATCCAAGCTTTGACTGACCACAGCCTTGGCAGCCCAGAGTACTGAGTGCCACATCCATTCGTTCCACCACTTCCCTGGGTGGTTCATTCCAAAGTTTAACAACCCTTTCCATGAAGAAATTCCTCCTGAATTCCAACCTGAACCTCCCCTGGTGCAGCTTGAGGCTGTGTCCTCTCGTCCTGTCTCTTGTTCCCTGGGAGCAGAGCCCAGTCCTCACCTGGCTGCACCCTCCTGTCAGGGAGTTGTGGTTTCAGGTAGGTGTGACTGTCCAGACAATTCCTGATCCACCTGAATCCACTGAATCCTGATTCCACTGAATCCTGATTCCACTGAATCCAGGTCTCAGCAATTCAGAGAGAAGGATGTTGTGAGGGACTGTGTTAAAGCCTGTACAGAAGCCCAGATAATTGCCAACCATAGCCCTTCCCTTGTCCACTGAATTCATCCTTCAAACCTACAAATCTCAGCAGCAAGTACTACACAAACCTTTCAGATTTGCTCCAGGCACAGAGGGGATGCTGACAGGTCAGTAGTTCTCAGAATTGTCCTTGCTGCCCTTTTAAAAATGGGTGCAATGCTCTGCTTTTTCCAGTCACCTGGGATTTCACCTGTCTGCCGTGGTTTTTCAAATGCCATGGAGAGTGTCTTGGCAACTACATCAGCCAACTCCCTCAGGACTCTGGGATGCATCCTGCTGTCTCCTGTGGCCTCATGTGTGTTCAGGTTAATCAGCTGAACTCAAACATCCAGGTTGTTGAACATTGCTGGAGAGCAGAGGATGCCTGGGGCTGGCCATGCACCCTGCTCTTGGCCCTGCCAGTTTCCAAAGGGAATATTGGGAATATTGACTCACACAGGATTATGGACATCCAGGTCTCTGTCCCCAGCTCTGCTGTGAGGTCCTGAATGAGTGACTTGTCTGTGATGATGCACAAACCTGGTGGGCAGAGAGGGTCTGCCTGGGTGCTGCGTAGCCCCAGTGCTTCTAAAATCAACATTCACACGCACACATTCTGGATTATCATATTATAGCCAGAAAGGGGCAAGTTCATTTCTACAGTGACATCGATATTTTTGAAATGTTCAGAGGAAACCAGCAAGACCGTCTGGGACTCGGAAGCGAAGATGAAAAGCGTTAATATTTTTAGCACGGCAGCCTCTGCTCCAGCAAGGTCATGACACCAGCCCATTATCATTTGAAAAGTGCACTCGTGAAAGGGGAAGAAGAACTGGTTTGGAGCAGGTAGGTGCAGTGGGATGAAAGGCACAGAGCTGCGTTTCAAGGCGAGAGCAGCCACTCCAGGCACTCGGCTGGGAGCTGCAACACCCAATTTCCTTCCCCCTCTGCCACTGCCCGGCTGCTTCATCTACCATTTCTGTTATTCAGAGGGGTGGAAACTGCTGCAATAAATATTGATGGGCTGGTGTATGGGGATGGCTACACCGAGCACTGCTGGGTCACTGGGCAGGCAGGTGGGAACTGCTCAGGAATAGGGAACTGGGAGCCCAGTGCTCTGCAGAGCCAGTGTGGGAGCGGGGCTGGGGTCTCCAGTCCCTGCAGGGAAGGTGAAGTGATGAGAAAACCCTCTCTGGGCCTTCCCAGCTATGGCTGCTACAGCACTGCTTGGAAATGGATGCACAGCTTTTGAATTTTTTTTATGGAGAAACCCCAAATCAGAGCGGATCTGAGCTGCACTGAAATCAGGTTGGCTCCTCCAGGTCCCCTGGTGCTGCAAGGTCCCTGTCTCAGAGGAGACAGGGACCAGGATTCCATATCCTGTGGGACTGAGCTCCTCACCTGGCTGCTGGGAAAGGAGAGAGTGCCTTTCCACGACCCCAGAGAACATCCCCAAAAAGCTGCTTGCAAATTATATCCGTCTTCAAAAAGCCTTTCAAGTGAAATGTCCAGAAATAAAGACTCTTAAGCACTTAAAAGTGTGAGGATGCTAATTAATTCTGATGATTTGTATGCCTTAATTATGCACTGACACTGTATTATTTTTCAAGCAGAAAAAGAACTTTTTAAAGTGTCACTGCCTCTGCTACTTAAAGCAAAGAAATGGTGTTTAATTAAACTGAGACCAACAAAGCTCTATTGTGTGACACTTGCAAAGCAGCCTGTGAAATAGGAAATGTCAAAGATTAAACAAACCTCTTTTAAAGCCAGCTAAGGGGAGAGGTGCCACTGTTTATAAAATCAGAGCCAGGAAAAATATAATAATTAGAAAAAAACAGGTCATATGGAAAAACAATATCCAACTTGACAATCTTTCATGCAGATATGATTTGAAGTTCATTACTCATTGTATTCCTGCACAGAAGGCTTTTTGTTATTCTTTGTGCTAAGTCATTTTTTAATTTAAATGGAGATGGAGATGTGTTCAAAGGAAATTTTTAAACAAATGAACCCAGATGCATTTCATGTCGTTTTTGATATAAAGGTTGAATGAAGCTGCAGGGAAGAAAAACTGCTTTTAATTAATTCGTAATTTTTTTTCACAAATAGATCTGTTTCTGACCACTTTTTTAATATTCATGTGTGGTTGGTGAGCAGGGAGTACATGAGGTTATTTCCTCATCAGAAACCTAGTTTAATTACTTTTGAAAAAACATAACAGTTGAAATTAAGCTCTAAAATGTAAATATGTGTATTAACGTAGAAGGAGATGATGGGAGATTTTTCAGTGGCTGGATTTCCTCACATGGTCCCCAATGATATTGTAATCTGAGATGCTCATTCAGACATAAGACACATATCATTAAAATGCACTTTCATTCTCTTCTTTGCTGCTTAGAGCTATTTTCCACCCCAAAAGGTTGCAGTGTAAAATATCCAAAGAGACAGTTCCCTCCTCCCTGCCGCCCCCACAGCTGAGTGCACTGGGATGAGCAGAGCATCACTCCAGAGCCAGCCCTGCCAGGTGTGTGAGGTCCAGGTGGGGGACCCCTGACACCCCCACTTGTCCCCAACTCCTCCCCAGTTGGGGCACCTTGGGTGAAATCCCAGCACAAACCTGGCTGCAGCGTCCTGGAGAGCGAGGCCTTGCCCAGCACCCTCCCCAGAGCAGACCCCAAGCTCCAGGACCAGCCTGGCCAAGGATCACGGACCCTTCCCTTGCTGGGAGCTGCTGGATGAGCTGCTCTGCTCATTTCTCCCCCACTTTTCTCCCCTTGTGTTCAGCACTTTTAGACAACACCGTCCTCTTCAGCACACCAAGGTGATCAGAGGGCTGCAGCACCACTGCTGAGGAAGAGCTGAGAGAATTGCTCAGCCTGGAGAAGAGAAGGCTCCAGGGAGACCTTTCTGTGGCCTTTCAGTACCCAAAGGGGCTTTAAGAGAGCTGGAGAGGGACTTGGGAATAGGGCTGGAGGGACAGGACACAGGGAATGGCTCCCAGTGCCAGAGGGCAGGGTCAGATGGGATTTTGGGCAGGAATTGTTTCCTGGGAGGGTGGGGAGGCCCTGGCACAGGGTGCCCAGAGAAGCTGTGGCTGCCCCTGGATCCCTGGCAGTGCCCAAGGCCAGGCTGGACGGGTCTTGGAGCAGCCTGGAACAGTGGAAGGTGTCCCTGCCCGTGGCAGGGGGGTTGTATCCAGTTTATTTTTAAGGTCCTTTCAATACAAACCATTCTGTGATTCTCCTGCTGACAGATTTTGGACCTGGGTCAGATCAATGTTGAGTGGCCAAGCCTTGGGCAGACCATATTTGCCTTACAGTGGGTCATTAACCAGACCCAGCAAGGAGATAAATGGCTGCACTGCTTTGTTCAAGGAGTTGCTTGGACTGAATTAGCTCACTTTGTACTCTCTAACATGCCACTGAGTTCAACTGTCCTGAAGCAAAACCTTTCAGAAATATAGAGGAAAATAACCCATGGGAAAATAACCCACGTTGGGATTCTGACTGCTGAAATCTGTCCTCCTTATTATCGGGTGTGCTGGGTACGTGAGTGGACAAAGCAGATGTCTTTTTCTGTTTGGGAGGTGTTAGAATTGACATTTAATTAGAAGCCCAGACCTGGAGAAGATCCCTGGCTGCTTGAGTCCAGCCCTGAAATAGCACCATGCCCGTAAGTCCTTCCCTAGGCTGACTTGGATAACTGGCTGGAAGTGGAGGGGTTTCAACCAGTTGCTGATGCTATTGAATGTGAGGCCAACAAATTGACAAATGTGGCGTAAATGATCATGACAATGGCAAACAAGGGCCCTGTGGCATGGCAATAAACGTGGAACTGCTGCAAGGGTGCGTGGCACTGATCCCCACTCAGCCTTGGGTGATGATGATCTCCTTGCATGTCTAAGCAATCAGTTGATTAATTAATTGATCTGTCCACCTACTCTGTGTAGAAAGTATATTTTAGCCCATAAGTCTAATTTTAGCTTATAGCTCTCTCATTTAAAAATTATTTTTACAGCATCTAATGGCAGAAAATGAGTTGTTGCTTCCTCTCTGAGATGAACCAGGTGCCAACCCCCCAGTACCCAGTTGTACCATGGAGCAGCAGACCATGGCACACCCACGAAACAGAGCCAGGCAGAGCCTGCCAGGGTGAGACACCCAAGTGCCTGCACTGCTGACTGTGAAAGGGTTTGGGCTGGACCAGGCAGCTCACCCCAAAGCTGGACACAGCAGCTGGAGCGTTCCTGGGACTGTCTTCAGAGAATCACAGAATGGTTTGGGTAGGAAGGGACCTTAGAGATCACCCAGTTATCACTGCTTTGGATGGCTCCATCCTGCTGCAGGGACTGGGCAATCTCGTGGGGCAGTGTGGGCTTGTGCTTGGCCCCAGTGCCTATTTCCAGAGCTGTTTCATTTGCTGCTCAGGCCTGGGGTGACACTGACATTTGAGGTGTCACCCCAGGGTATCAGCCTGGGCTTTCCCACAAAGCTGCCTCGTTCTTGCTCCACTGCCCTTCCACCTTTGGCTCCTGTAGCTGTGCTGCTCTGTACAATGCTGTCTCACTCCCACTGACATAATTCCCACCTCTTGGTCCCTCTGGATCACGAGAGTGCAGAGTGGTGAGACCTCCCTGGCACCTCCAGGAGGGCCCTTCCTGCAGGGAGCTGTGGCAGCTCCAGCACACCTCCCCTCACCTCCCTTCCTCTGCAGAGCCATCTCCTATGATCCAGCATTCACTCACACTCCCTGTCAGGGCTGTAATTCCCTAACTTTGGCGCTCCTGCTATCCCAAACACCTCTTGGGACTGGACCATTACCAAACTGTCACCCTCGACTTGGGTTAGGAAAATAGAGACCTGGTGGCCCTTCCTTCTCCTGGGCCATGTCTGAGCACCTTGTCCAGGTGCCAAAGCTCTCAGTACCCTGTATCTCCTCAGCATCCTCCCCCTGTCCTGCATTGCTCTGGAAGGCAGAGCCACCCACCTGGGCTAGGATGGAAATAAAACAACCAGAAAACAGTGTGTTCCTCACTAGGACAGGCTGGTGCTTTGAGACACTTCAGTGGGTCTCCTACATCTCCGAGGCTTCTCCAGGAATGCAGCTGGGACTGAAAGGGCTCTTCCCTCCTTGCCAGGGGCTGTTCTCCTGCTGCCTCTTAAAGCAAAGTTACTTGGTCATGCCAGCACTTCTGCAAGGCAGGGCTCTGTCAGGGCTTTATCCTGCTGGAGAGACAGCTGAGCGTCTTCCATCAAAATTATTTCCAGCCAAATCTGATCCTCATCAACACAGAAAACCATGTAATCTTGGGGGAGGGGCAAAATGGCAGAATCTCATTATGCAAATGAGCCTAGAAAAGAAAAAGAAGGAAAAAAGAAATCTCACTTTTGGTTTTGATAAAAGCCCTGGCAAATCTTGCAGAAAATCATCAGCAAAAATATTTGCTGGGAGTCTGTATAAATTGCTGCTGTGGATGTACATTGGCCTGAATCCAGGCAGCTCTGGGGAAGGGGTGCACAGCCCTGGTGCTGGTGAGCCCTAATGGACATGTTCCCTTCATGTTCGCTTCATGTTTCCTTCATGCTCCCTTCATGTTCCCTTCACGTTCCCTTCACGTTCCCTTCACGTTCCCTTCATGTTCCCTTCATGTTCCCTTTGTTCGTTTGCTTGAGGTGCCCTGGAGCTGTCCTGCAGGCAGAGGATACACGGAGATAACACACAGATTCATTAGTGTCCCTGCTCATTAACCCAGACCTCTGTGTCACTGATGTGGCTCCCTGAATTGGTGTCAGTGGTGCAGAGGGTGAGGAGCAGCCCCACTGCCCACCCAGCCCGTGACACAAAGGTGTCACCAAGTCCTGGAGCTCCTGCCACCACTGCTCAGTGCTCCTCTCCAACCCTGCCACGATGTGTGCCTGGACTGTGCTGATCCCTGGGGTGCTCCTGCTCCACATCAGATGGTAAAGAAGGGGGTTTGGTGCCTGGATGAGGAGGAGAAGTGAGGAAGGCTGAGCATTAAACTGGGGACAGGAGTCAGGGGCTCTCTGGGTTTAGGGAACACGGCACCAGATGTTACTTCTTTCTTGCAAGGCAAAGCCCTCAATCCTCTCCCCTCCAGAAGAAACCAATCCTCCTAATCAGAGGTGTCTGTTTGCAGGGATTAAGTGAAGATCAGGCCGTCTGAGGACCTTACTCCCTTTCCTGAAGAGGTCCTGGTTATTTAAAGAACTCTAATTTGCTGTCCTCATTAGCAGGGGCTGTGTGGTGCTGGGCAGAGCCTGGGCTGTGCTGCTGGGCTGGGGCTGCTCTGTGGCCTTCCCTTGCCCAGCCCAGGGCTGACCCCACCCTGGGGTCAACACTTTGTGTGCCTGTGGCAGGGAAGGGGCTCCTCTGTGCTGTGCTGGATCACTTCCAAACCTTCAGGAAGACTTTGCCTGTAGCAACCAGCACACAGCCCTGCTGGGATGCAGGACAGGTAGCCCCAAACACCTTTTCCCATTAGGCTGTTGTGTCACTGAGCTGTCACCCAAAGGACAACCAAGGGATGGCCCTGGATCACTCCCCTGTGAGTTCCCACTAATTCAAAACTCCCTGCTGGGATTGGGTACACGTAGTTAAAGTATGTGCCTGGAATGCTCCTGGGAAGTCAAGGTTCTCCTGGATTGGCAGCATGCTGCTGCCTTTCCCTGGTGCCTGTGCACCAGCTGCCATCAGCCTCGTGCTCCACCAGGAGCACTGAAGCTGTGAGCTCCCAGAGCTAAACTCCCAGATCCTGGCAATCTCCCCTCTCCAGCTGAGAATGGAGATCACAGAATATCCTGAATCACAGAATATCCTGAGTGGGAAGGGACTCACAAGGGCCATCAAAGTCCAACTCCTGCAAGGTGCAAGTAAATTCCTCAAGCTGTGTCCTCTGCAGCAAGCCCTGCTCACCTCATTTCCTCGTGGCACAGTTTGTGAAAAACTGACTCAGTACTGACACCTTCTGCACTCAGCTGCAGGGACGGGCTCGCTCTTCCCAGAGCTAAGAAATTGAGAGGCACATCCTTTTTATTGGGATGATTTGCTCGAATTCCCTTTATCCACCTGGGCTGTCCAGGGCACAGGGAGCAGAAGTGCATGGGGAAGAGGGGCCCTGCCTTTCCTGCTGATGGGGACACTGGAGGTGCCGTGATGCTGTGTTGATCCTGGACATGGTCCTTGCTGCGCACTCAGGAGATGGAGCTGAGAGCAGTGGGACTCTCCCTGTGGGGCAGGGATACCCATGGCCCCACAATCTACAGCCCTGGCAGGACAAGGGGGAAAGGCTTCAAACTGAAAGAGAGGAAATTTAGGTGAGGGATTAGAAGGAATTGTTCCCTGGGAGGGTGGGGAGGCCCTGGCACAGGGTGCCCAGAGAAGCTGTGGCTGCCCCTGGATCCCTGGCAGTGCCCAAGGCCAGGTTGGACGGGGTTTGGAGCAGCCTGGGACAGTGGGAGGTGTTCCTGCCCATGGCAGGGGGTGGAAGGGGCTTTAAAGTGCCTTCCAACCAAAATAATTCTGTGATTCTTTTATTCTCTGATTCCATGTTTCTATGATTCTCTGATTCTACGAATCTGTGATTCACCTGCTGCAGTTTGATCTGTGCCAGTGTGGTTAAAGATTGACCCTTTTGGGAGCATTTCCTGTCCCTTCATTTCACACCATCAGCCCTTTCTTTGGCCACAGGCTCTGCTCTGGCTCCTCTGCAGGTCTCAGTAGGCTTTCCTGGCTTTTCTGAAGGGTGGCTGTCACCTCCCTGTGCACATGGCACTTCACCTGGTCAATGGCAGCTGCTCCTCTTTTATCCCATAGAGCCATTGCACTGCAACTCCCAAAGGAATTTCCTTATCCCTCCAGGCCCTCCTGCCACTGACTCCTTGGACTTTTTGGATCATAGAGTGCTGGACATGCCTCTTCAGTGGCCAGAAACACAGCCAGGGAGGCTGATCAGTGCTGGAAAAGGTCCTGCTCTGAGTGGGAGGTGGACTGGGGGCTTCTAGAGGTCTCTTCCCAACAGGACAGGGATGATGAGAATCATGAAGGAGCAGGAAAGAAACGCTGGTGAGAAGGTCCACAGAGCACAGGCACATTTCTAGCGCTTCAGAGATAGATCCTGTAGAACCAGAACAGTCTGAAATCTGTGCAGGACAAGGAGTGGACACTACTTCAGCACACAGGTATCTCCTTCCAGCTGATAGAAGTGATTGATGTGCATTCACTGCCTTTAGGTATCTCCTCAGCCCCTGGAACTGTGGCCTTTGAGGGGTTGGAAAGGTCCAGAGCTGGGCTCACTCACCAGCAGCAGGTGAGCAGCAATAGCTCCTGTGGCATCATTCCTCCTGGACTTTATTTTCCCCCTGTGTGTAAATGATTAATGAAGGACATTGTGGGAAGCAGATGTACTGTTACCACAGTAACTGGGACGAGTGGTGGGCAAGGCTTGTGCACACGGTGAGTGCTGAAGTGAGGAGCTTCGTGCATGTTGTAGTTATTTTAGCTTTCATAAGATTCTGGTTAATTATTAACACCATAAGCCCTAACCTGGGGAAATATTTATAAGTGAGGATAAGTTCATAATAAATCCCTTTCAATTTTCTCTCCCTAGCCCCTTCCCTCCCTGGATACCATTATAATTTTATCTCCCTAAAATCTCCCATTATCTCACTTTCCACTACAGTAACCTATTACCATCTTTAATTTTTAAAAAGGATAATAACACAGAAGAAAATGTGGGGATTATTCACGGTCACTCACCTGCAGTGGCATTTCCTTGCTGTGTTACCTGCTGTTTTCTTCCACTTTCCAGGATTTTTACAGAAACTGTGACACAAGAGAGGGAATCTGGATTTTGCTTTTCACTCCCTGAAGTGACTGCGCAATGCTGGGAGAGAAGCAGAGGGGTGGGATTGATTTGAAAGACCTAAAGTAAAAAAAGAAGACCTACAGTAAAAAAAGAGCTACCCCTGCCCCACTCCTCTGCTGCAGGACCCTGGTGCTGCTACGAGCAAGAGGCAGGGCCAAGCCTCACTTGGTGAGGCAGCAGGTACCAGGGAATTGGCACATTCCCACATCTCAGTGACAAATGCAGACCTCATCTTCCTTCAAAAAACAGAGGTCTTGCATTGTGCAGCATCATTGTCTCCTTGGCTGCCCCCAACCAGCCCTCTGGGATGGGGTGGGGTGGG
>VZRZ01001336.1:162712-195963 GCA_013398175.1 Climacteris rufus
TGGGATGGGATGGGATGGGATGGGATGGGATGGGCTGTGGCTGCCCCTGGCCAGGGGCTGTTGAGGAGAAGCCCTGGCTGAGCACCCTTGGCCTGGGGCATCACCCCAGTGCTTGCCCCACCCCTGGAGCTGCCAGGGAGTGCCTGGGGAGGTGTCAGGCAGGCCCTGGTTTCTTGGAGGGGATTCTGAGGCAGGGACAAGTGGTGCTTCCCTCTCAAGGGTACCCCAGGGCTGGGAACTCTTCCTTCCCACTGGAGTCATCCATGGTGCCAATGAGAGGGCAGGTCCCTGGGAAGTCAGCAGAAGCCTTCCTCCCCTCCCACCCCTCCACACCCATCACTAACCTGCAAACACCTCACTAAGCCTGACACAGCACAGCTCCCACTGGCCTTTCCCTGCCTCATCCCCTCCACCTCCTCCCTCTTGCTGTGTGCCTCCTCTCACCCCGCGCTGCTCCGGTGACCTGCTCCTCACCAAGCCCTCTCAGAGCCTGCTGGACAGAAGGGAAGGGCCTCTGTCCCTCCTCCTCCTCCATCAGAGCCCTCCAGCCTTGCCCACACTGTACCACTGATGGTCCTGTTGGCTTCTGCTTGTGAAGGTCGGGCCCAGTCTGAGGGCACCTTCTGTTCCTCGTGTACTTACAAATCCCATTGATGCCTCCAGCTGATGCTTTTATCTGGAGCAGATGCTTTTATCTGGAAGCAGTGCTCAGACTGGGCTCCCAAACCCATTAAATGAAGGTTGAGAGGGAACAGTGAAGGGCACGTTGGGCGGTCACAAACGGAGGGAGCTGGGAGCGCTGCCAGCAGCAGAGGGGCTGGCAGGATGGCTGGGCCCTGCCTTGCACAGCGCTCAGGGAGAGACAGATGGCTCCAGGCTCCTGGTTTACTTTGCTTGCAAACCTCAGTGCTGCCCACCTTTCTCCCCTGGACACGGATTTTGGCCTCTAGGGTTGGGAGGGCAGGACTGTGTGAGACCAAGGCAGGGATGGAGGGAGGTCTGTGGGACTAAGGGGAGCAGGGGCTCACACTACACCGTGCCTGCCCTGTGTAAAACACCAGAGAAGCTGCACTGAGCGATGACCCGTTGTGAGGAAAGCCCTTTCAGGAGGTGCTGCTCACCCCAATCCTGCCACTTGGCACTCAGGGTTGTGTAGAGGGAGTGTGTGCTCACAGGTGAGCCTGCCCCGTGCCCGCCTGGGGACTGCCCCCGCGTTTGCTTTGTGCCCACAGACTCCCTGAGCTGACAACAGCAGCAGGGTGAGCGTGCCAGAGGGACAAGGAGGAACAGCTCCTGCACTGCTGGATTGGGCAGCCACCCCCATCACTTTGGTCCTTCAGCCGTGCTGTGCTATAAAACCACAGTCCTGGGCTGCCAGCACCAGTCTGTCCAGGAAATGGAGTCCTGCTGTCCCCAGGCCTGTCCCTGAGGGCTGTGAGCTCCTCACACAGAGCAAGTGCCACACACACGGCCCAGCTCCTCCAGGTCACAGCGGCCACAAGGTGCCAGAGCCCCACAGCAGCAGATCCAGGACATTTCCTCCGTGTCAAGCACCAGTCCAGTCTCTGCAGATCAGCTTAAACGAGGTTGGTTTAGGCCCTCAACATCCCTGCTGTGTTTGTCTTTGCTGGCTGTTATCACAACAGGGTATTCCTCATGTGCACGAAAATGTTCGCTTCCTTTCATGAATGTTCCTAAATTATTGTTCTCAAAGATAAGCAAAGTTTAGAAGGAGATGGGATCTTTAATGGCTCGAAGAAAACTGTGGAAGATAGGAATTAAGAACAACACTTCTCAAATGGGACCTTTGTTAGGATGAGGCACAGCTAATGCAAGATAAGCCTCCTTTGTGAGTGATGTTAAAAAAAGTGGTGGGAAAGGTCACTTGAAGAGAAACAAACACAAAGAAGACATGAGAGGAGCTATTTTAAACCCTTCACCACTTGTTCCTCCTTTCTGCACGCAGGCATTGCCAGGCTGGGCTCAGCCACCAGCACAGGATGTCCAGGGTGCCTCTGGCAGGCAGGTGGGTCAGCACAGACCACGCTGAGGGACCTGCAGCAGGAGGAGCTGGAACCTCTGACTGGCCTCTGGCTGGTCTTTGCTGCTCCAGAAGGATGGAAGGATGGACCCCATGGACCCACAGCTTGCCCCAGGTCTGCAGGCTCCAGCCTGGCACCTGAGCAGCTTCCTTGGACAAAGGGAGCTCCACCTGCTCTCCAGGGATGCTGAGGCTCAGCTCCTGGCTGCCTGGGATGACTGCAGGCACCACTTAGCCCTCCTGGTGTTCTGAGCTGCAGAACTGGATGCCAACCAGGCCAGCAGCTGAGGGAGGCACAGGAGGCCCCTGCCCACACTGCAGCCCTGACAACATTTCCATAAAAAACAGAAAAAGGCCCATCTCCAGGCAGCAGGCAGGACCAAGAGCAGCCTGTCAAGATGTCTTTTCAAAGACCGTTTTTTGTCATGGAAAATGTGATTTCATCAGAACAGCCTTTTCAGAACAAGCCTCTTTCCTGGAGCTCTGCAAGAGTGCTGGGGAACTTTGCACAGCAATTCTGTGCTTTAAACCTAGGAAAAAAAAATTGGCAATTTGATCATATTTTCTTGTCTCTCACATAGTTTTTTTTTATTTTTCCAAAACTGTCCTGTTTTTTCTCACTCGAAAAATGTGTCTCTGGGGTGCATTGAAAGCAAAAAACAAGAAGCAGGGAAAGTGAAGGGAGTAAAAAAAAAAAAAAAAAGATTAGCAAAAGCAATATTTTAAATATATAATGCTTCCTGAAGAAGTAGCACATTTAATTTTCAATAATCACGTGCTTCCTTTAAACTACCTGTGTCTTTAAAGGAGTAAAACTAAGACAAAGTACAGATCTTTTCCTGATTAAATAATTAAAATGTGGTGAGAGACAGTGTTTGTCTTTTAAACCTCTCAGTTCAAGCCGCTCTTCCAGTGGGAATAAAATATGATCTCAAAACAAGGCAAACCAGGAGTTTTCATAAAAAGCCTAAAGCAAAGGAATCCATCCCAGAGGCGCAGCTAAAATGGGTTCTGAAGTGCTCAGAGAAATTGGGGTGAACCACAAAGCCTCTGGTTGCTCTGTCCAGGGTCCTCCCCAAGGGATGGGCAGGGGGGCATCACCTGTTCCCCCAGCAGGATCTGCCTCTGCCCCTCCTCGAGGAGGTTCTCAATGTGCCCACCCTCAGAGCGCTCCCAGGAGGAGCACGGGCTCTGGAGCCCACGCCTTGTGTCACCTCAGCCTTCAGAGACACCCTGGGAGCCCCTTTTGGGTGCCAGCTGATCCAGGCTGGGCTCCTCACTGCTGTGGGCAGGCCTGAGCTCTGCTGGCGGGTTGGAGCTCCATGTGCACCTGGTGGGCTCCCCTGCTGCTCCTCTGGCTCCCAGCTCCTGCCTCAGCCACCTCCCTCCTGGTGGGCTCCCAGAGCGGAGCTGGGGTCCCTCCTGCCCCACCCCGCTGCTCCCTGCACCCAGGGGACAGGCAGGAGCACAGGGAGGCAGCAGGGACACAAGGTTGTGGAAGTTGAGGAGCTGCAGCTTCTAAGCCCAGGCAGGGTTGGAGAAGGGGTGTGGAGAAGCTCCACCTGCGGTGGAAATCTGCTGGTTCTTCATGGCTGGGTTTTGAATGCCTGTCACCTTCCTGGGTGGGGAAGGCACTGCAGGACACACAGCTCTGGGAGTGATCCCTTGGGTGATGCCATCAGGTGAAGGTGCTTGTCCTGCCCATGGATGGACACAGCCATGGCTGATCCACGATCCCCCACGGGTGGGATCCACAGGTGGGATCCACAGGGCGCTGCCAACAGCAGGTGCTGTGCTCAGGGCTGGAAAACCCTCCTGTGCTGCTGCTTGTTGCTTGGGTCTCAGGCTGGCCACAGCTTTGTTTCTGCTGCCAGCATCTGGCCTCAACTAACCATGGAATTAATAGGAGCAGAATTTGTCCCTCAAGCCTCAAATTGCCAAGTTTATTGTGTGTTGGGTCCTGTGTGTCAGTGCTGGCTGGGAGCTGAGGGAAGGCACAGGAGGGATGGATCTGGCTGACTCTGCACTCCAAGCAATGCTATCAAATATTTGCCAAGACAATCCCTTTGCTGGCTTAAGGGTTTTACGCCTGATTTATACCATTAGGAGGAGGAATTACAAAGTTACTGCTGCCGTGAGGAAATGCTATTGTAGTGGCTATGCCACATTTTTGAAGGAGCTCTTAGGCCTCAGAGCAATTTTTTGTACACACTTCCTTACTAGAGCAGCAGCTCTGATTCAGCTCTTCCCAGCTGCTGCTTTTAGGATTTGCTTTTAGGCAAATCGGTGCCCTTCCCCGTCAGAATACTGCAGCATCAAAGTGCTGGGGGGAAACAGCCACTCTGGGAATCAGAAGAGAGAAAGGAAGAAAAAGGAAGAAGGAAGGAGTCAGGGAGTTATCAGCACCCCCAGCTTGGCTGGGGACAGGGCACGAGAGACTCAGAAATCCCATGAATCTGCCCTTGTCCCCTTTTCCTGGTGCGTCAGGGCTGGAATTCGAGGCATGCGGTATGTGAGCACTGCAGATACTGGAATGAAAACAGGAAACGTGGAAAGGCTGCAGGCACTCAGCATGCTGGAGATAGCCCCTGCAGAGCTCTGTGAGAGAAGGGAAAGGGTCATTTGTGCAGCATAACATGCCCTTCTGAGGGGGTTTCTGCCTGTGGTGTGTGTCGGTGCAATGCTCACCATCAGCAGCTCCCAGGGGCGCTGACACCCAAGGGCACACCCTCAATGTCAGGGGAGATGCAGGGCTGGATTTCCTCCAAGCTGATCAGGTCAGGAATACAGCCACAGCCATGGCTCCTTTAGGTGACAGGCAGGTGAGAAAGGGATATAAAGCTCTTCCATGTCATCCAGAGCAGGAGCTAGGAGATATTCTCAGCTTGGGGAGGAGGGAATTGATCCTGGATCTCTTACTACATGTCCATGCACAGGGCTGGGGTCTCCCATTCCCCCTGTGGATGGTGTTTCCATCACCACTGGTGCAGTTATGGTCATGGTCTGGCCACGGGCAGTCAAAGGAGCTCATCTGGGAAAGCAGCAGGGAAGGGAGGATGTACAGGACTCACAGCAATAACTCAGCTCCCACCAGACACTGGTAGAAAGGGCTTTATAAACCTCCCAGGTGGAATTATAGCTCTAGTCAATTCCTCCTGTATCTCCATGAGGAACAAGTCCCTTTTCACAGCACCAGACAGGTTTGTGACACACCCAGTACAGCCCAGAGTGTGTCCCCACTGTCCCCACTGCCCAGTGCTGGTGAGGGCTGGTTTGAGCCAGGACCACACAGCCCTGCTCCTGTCTGTGGCCTGGTGCTGAGGCTGTGGGTTAGAAAAGCACAAATGCACATGGAATGGAGACTCCTGAAGCTCCAGGTTAGGCTCTGACATGTGGATTTCAAAACGCAGCTGCTGGGAGACATCACGAGCTGTACCTTGTTCCCTGTCCACTTCCCATGGAAAGGTGGGTGGGTGTAACAGGCTCAGGGATGGCTCAGCAAGGTGACAATGACATGAATCACTGACCCTCATCCAGTTCCACCTGCAGGTGTAGCCTCTGCTTGTGGGGTTTCTGGGCTGAGGTAGCTGCAGCACCCAGAGCCACAGAGCCTGGCTGGAGAGCTGCTCCCATGGCAGGCTGGGCAGGAGCTGCTGAGCTACCTAAACTGACCATTCCTGCAGAGACTGTGGTTTCAGACTGTGAGACACCTGCCCCCTGTGACTGTCACCACGTGCAGCACCAGAGCTCTGGGTGGGCTGGGCGAGCTCCTCCTGAGCAAGGTGCAGCAATGGAACAGCAGTGCATGTGCACCCCAGGGCTCCTCAGGAGCCAAAAGTGAGCTGTGCAGGGAAAAGGTGTGAACCCAAGACATTGTGTCATGCAGAGGATGTTGTTGTGTTTGTCCTGACAGCTTCATGCCATGGCCAGTCCCCTCCCTGCCTTTCTCCTGCTGCAGCAAGAGCTGTGATGTGTTCATGTGCATTCCCTTGCTTGTTCCTCTGCTTCCATCCTGTGCACTCTGCTCCAGACACAACCCTGGGCTTCTGGCAAGCAGGGGAGGATCCTGCAAACACTGAGGCCAAATGGCAGGAACTGAGAAACTGAGACATCTACCCAAGAGAACGTGGAGAAAAGGCAAAACACGAGGCTCCAGAGCCAAAACTCAAGTGGGTGTTTCAAGCATTCCTTGGATTGCTCAACCTCTGCCACAGCTTCCTATTGCACAGAGCAGCCAGTGCTGAGGTCCTTGGTTGCTTTCTCAACAAGGAAATTGTAGGGAGATAAACTCACCAGCATGCCGAGATCTCCAGGAATGCCAAGCAGTTATTGACATCTGATTCAGGGTTCATTCATCTGGGTGAAAAGAGATAATAAAGGGCTGCATGTTTGCATTGCCTCATGGCACTGAAGGTTCCTGAGTCACGAGCTGCCAGGTGGGTTGGAAGGAGCTGTCCCTGTGCAAGCTCAGTGCCATCCACTGCCAGGGACAAACAGGGAAGGGAGTCCTCGTGATGGATAAGGAAACCAAGGCACCCCATAATTACACCTGTGCAGGTGCAATCAAAATGTGCCAGGCCAAAAGCTCTTTCTTGGATTTCTCTTCAAGAGCACATCTTCCCAGGAATGCTGCAGGGAGGGCTGTGATTACACACTTCTTCACAAGCCAGGGCACCTGATTGCCAGGGCTGAGGCACAGCACTGCCTGCTGCTGAGAACGTCACATCAAGTCACTCCAGCTCCAGGTGATGGGTTTGTGGAATCACTTCTCCATAACTGGCCCATTTTCAGTGACCAGCTTGTGAAAACTACTGCCCTGGTCACAGTCTGGGGTGTGCTTCAACTGAAAGTGATGGGGCTGACCCCTGAAGCTGCCTGCTTGATTCAGACCATTTTGACTCACAAGTGTGAGTGCCCTGTCCATAAATCTACTTTAAGAGGAAGTTCTGTTATTACTCCTGATGACAGTTTCTTGGTCCTCTCTGATGAAACCTCTAGGAACTGTGGACGTGAAGTCATTCCTGCTGGCCCCAAACCAACCTCCCCACAGGCAGATGTGGAGCACCTCCTCACCTGCCTGGACTCTGCCCAGTGTTTTCATGGGCAGCACTTGAGAGCCACATCCACAATCCACACTGCTATTCCTTCTTGGGAGGAGCTCCCCAGCTGTGGCAAGCTTGCAGTGGTTTGTGGTGACTACGGCCTCACTGCCAACAAGTATTGCAAGAATCCCTGCTCTTCATCCTCTGTTTGAGACTCCTGGGCTCCTGGCTGTGGTGGCTGAGAAGTGACCAAGCAGTCCTCACCTCTGAGGAGTACCTGGACAAGGTGAAATGTGTCTGATTTGACCTGGCTCCAGTTTGTTGTGTTATCCTCAAGGAAATCATCAGGCTGTGTGAATGAAATTCAGAGACAACTGTGGCTTAGAAAGGGTAACTGTGGGTGCTCCCTGGGGTGCTGGCCTGGTCCTTTATCACATCAACTCACTGCTCCTTGCTGAACTCTGGTCAGTTTAGCTGCACTGCTCTTGGACTGAATCTGAGAAGCCAGCTCAGACACCCTGCTGGAGGCTGCCTCTCATCCCAGACCAGCTCAGCAAGGGCAGCAGCACTTCTGTCTCCCTGGAAGTCTCAGGAAGTCTCCAGTGATACCTGTTCTGCATGAAACAGGGGGCCTGTGAGGAGTCCAGGGTGCTCACACCATGGAGGGGATAACAGGATTTTCACATGCAGAAAGTGCTGGGATGTATGGTTGGATTTCTCAGAGCACAATCCCTTTCCTGCACTGGAAGATTCCATGTCATACCCAATTCTTCTCTCTTCATTCCTGCAGCAGCAAGGAAGACACTGTTGTCCATGTTGCTCTTGCTGAAATCGTGGAGCTCATCTGCCTCTGCTGTTCTGTCTATTTTGCCCCACAAGCACAACTGGGGACACTCAGTTTGTAGGATAAGGATGCTTTAAAATAATAATTGAAAATTCATAACAAATAAGAACTTCTTGTTCTGAAGAGTTGAATATATTATGAACTTAGCAAGTGATTATTTTAACCCCCCTGAAATAACTTGTTTGCAAAAATAAGCTTAAAATTAATGGTGACTTCTAGAGTACAACACCCTGGTTTCAGCAAAAAAATAAATAAAGATGCCAAGACATCCTGAGCTTTCTGCTGTTTTTCTAAGTGCAAAGAGTTCAGCAGAACAGACCTATGTTCTTCAGTATCTGGTTCCATCCCAATGGAGGACATGGGATGGAATACAGAGCAGCAAATTTTAGTCTGAATATCTTCAATCAAAAATAATTGGCAACATGGTCTAGAGAAGCTCTTAAAAGACACAGGGCATGCTCAGCACATGGGGCATTTACACCTGAACCAGACAACCCACAAAAAGCCAGCCCATACCTCCCCAAGAGAGGAGGATGAGGATGTCTGTCTGCATCCCTGTCCCTGGCACTGAGGCTTCAACCTTTTCCCAATGCCTACAGGAATTCAGCACCCACATCATTCCCCTTCCCACTCTCTTCCTGACTTTCCCCATGCTTAGGTTTCATCTTCATTGCTTCCATGACACCACAGCACACAATTCCTTCCCTAGTTGTGCATGTCCTTTCCAATCCTCTGTTGGAACCCTGAATTCTGAGAATTTCACTCTTTCAGCTCTGACAAGTTATGATCCTCAGAAATACACCTCGTTTGATCTTAAACCTTGGAATAGGCTCCCATGGTTGTGTGATAACTCTGAAATTGCTGCTGTATAATTAAGGTTATGTCACTGGGTGAAACAGATAAAAAAGTAGATATTTAGATTTATGAAATATAATGGTACAGGTATTTCAAGATGGAGGATTCTAGGTGTAGGTTTGTACTTCATCTTTCTTCTTTTTCTTCTTCATATCCCTGTGTTTCCTACTATTGGCTCAAAAAGTTCACAATGTGGATTATGAACAACTAGTTATTGGATTATAATTAAAAATAATCTACATGGCATTTTTTAATTGGTCATCTTGGAGTATAAATAACCTTTAGAAACTGTGTTAGGGGCCATTTTCCACCTTGTTAACAAGAGAACAGCCTCTGTGCAGTGGTGTTATACATAAGATTTAAACAACTAAGACTGAAGAGTTTTTGTTACCTCCTGAGTTTTTCTATCTCAAGTGTCTGTCAAAAGAACTCCCAAAAGAGCAAAAATATCACAAAGAGGCCAAAAAGCCTCACCCAAAAACGTGATTCTCCTCCACCTGACTCACAGGGCTGTGGAGCAACTGGAACACAACTTTTCCAGGCAGCAGCCCAGCCTGGCTGGCACCAGGTCAGCTTCCAACAGCTCCTGTCACGCTGAAGCAGCAGCTGTGGTTCCCCCAGCTTTGTGGTTCCCCCAGCTTTGTGTTTCCCCCACAGCCCACTCTGGGCTCCAGTTCTCCCAGCAGGACAGGCAGCACAACCCCTCACTGTCCTGCACCGCCGTGCCCTGCTCAGGAGTGACATTCCCACCCAAGCTCCTTCCTTGAAGAGGTGCTGAGCTGTGACATCTCCTGTGTCCCACGTCCTGCACAGGCTGAGTGCTGGGCAGAGTGTGTCCTCTGCTCTGTGGTGTTTATGGGCAGCTTTATGTCATGACACCCTAGCTAAGATTAGGGCTACCAGTCTCTAGGCTGGTAATTAATTCATTCATTAATCTTCATACAGCAATGCACGAATTCACAATGATCCTCCCTGTCCATGCAGTCTGCAAGATCCTGGCTGCTGACTGGTTTCCACCCTGTGGCATTGCTCTCCATGACTTTTCCATTTTTTCCAGCAGAGTCTTCTCAAAGACACCTCAGGTGCTGCTCTTGAAGCACAGGAGAACAGGACACACTGGGGGCCATTTCAGGATGTGAAACCCATCAAATGCAGGGTAATTGGTACTTTGATGAGAAAAGCACATTTTCTGGACATCTGAAGCACTCAGCTGCTGTTCTGCAGCTCTTCCCACCTTAGAGCTTCCAGAGCTGGCACCTTTTGGTACCTGTACGAGGTTGTTCTGGAGGGCCACAACCTCTTCCCAATGCCATCCCTGCATGAATCCAGCCACCATAAAGCAGCCATGGAACAATGCCAGGCCCTGTGCATTTCAGTTCCTGCAAAACCTGATCTCTTCAGTGCAAAGGGCAGAGCCCAACCAGCTGCCTCATTGACTAAACAAATGTCTGAGGGTCACCTGGCCTTCAATCTTCCCAACCCCCAAAGTGACCTTGCAGCCAGGTGGGCCCACCCCTCGCAAACACATGTTCTGCAAACTGTGTCCCTGTCTCTGGGACTTCTCTGTTTTCCCCATGACTTGGTATTTCAGGGGTTTGTTTCACTCTCTGACTCACATTCTCACTCTGCCGGGTTGCCTGGCCCTGCCTGCACATCACCTGAGTGCCCTGACTGAGTTTGATTTGAGTTTGTGTGTGTTGCTGTTTGATTCCCCTCCTCTCTGCATTGTCACTGTCTGTGATTACATAGAGTTGAAAATGTTGCATATATTTGATTCATGCTCCTTTCTGTGGTGGTTGCTGCAGAATTCCCTCTTTGCAGGACACATTCCAGGGATATTCAGCTCCACAGTTAATAAAGTGCAGGTCTGGATTGATTTTTTTGCCAAACTGCTGTCAGTTTTGCCTCATTCTGCGATCTCTGAAGTGCACTCTTGAGCACCCCTTCTCATGTGCAGTTCATGTCAAGTGTGTTGGCATTGCCTTGGTGGGGTATCTGCCTTTTGTTATTTAACAGCTCCTGCATTTCCACAAGGATCTGCAGCTGAAGGGAAGGTCTCACTCCTTTCACTTCGGGAGATCATCCTCTGCATTGGTGCAGCCTCACCTCGAGTCCTGGGTGCAATTTTGGGCATCACAGTATGAAAAGGATCTAAAGCTATTACAGAGTGTCCAAAGAAGGGTCACAGAGATGCTGAAGGGTCGGGGGGGCCACAGGAGGAGCAGCTGAGGGCACTTGGTGTGCCCAGCTGGGGCAGAGCAGGCTGAGGGCAGAGCTCAGCGGGGCTGCAGCTCCTCCCGAGGGGCAGCTCCGATCTCTGCTCTCTGGGACAGGGACAGGACCCAGGGCACGGCTGGAGCTGGGCCAGGGGAGGCTCAGGCTGGAGAGCAGGGAAAGGTTCTTCTTTCCCCAGAGGGTGCTGGGCACTGCCCAGGCTCCCCAGGGAATGGGCACGGCCCCAAGGCTGCCAGAGCTCCAGGGGCGTTTGGACAGCGCAGCCAGGGATGCCCAGGGTGGGGTTGTTGGGGTGTCTGTGAAGGGACAGTAGCTGAACTCAGTCCCTGTGGGATCCTTCCAGCTCAGGGATATTCTGTGATTCTGTGATTTGCCTCTACTTAGCCTGAAATCTTTCCTAGAATTAGAGAGTTACCCAGGCTGGCCTCACTGACCATGTGGTGAGATTTTGAGAAGAATTGGTAGAAATTTGGTTAAGTGTGTGTCACTCAGTTGCTCTGATGAAGCAGAGTGTTTTCCAGGCTCCAGATCAGAGCTGCTCTGGCTCTCATGGGGGGATAGACAAGGTCTCTGCTCCACTGAACTCCCAACACTCGGATGGTTGGGCTGGTGATGAGTCAGTGTCTCATACATTATGTGTAACAGCAAAATGAAATAAACTGATTTATGTGTAGCAGGTGAGAGGACACTCAGGGAGCAGTAGCTTTGTCATCAATCCTGGTATCTGCTGGCCTGGCTGGCTCATGAGTCTGACACCTCTGGTCCAGGGGTTCAGAACCTTACAAACTACAGAATGATGTCTCTAAGCAAGAGGAAGGTGCTGGGACAAGTCACCTCACCAAACACATCCTCAATCCAAAAGCTTGAGAAACTCTGCTCACAGCAGGGAGGAGACCCAGCTGCACTGGTGCACCTTAATTCACAAAAACAAATCACAAAACTCTTGCACAACCTTCAGTGCAGGAGATCAAAACACCGTCAATAGGTGGAGGAAGGCAGTGGGTGGAAGCTGCAAATGGCACCATCAACCACATCTGTGAAGGACAACTTGCAGCATCAGCGTTCACTGTAACCACCACCAGCTGCCTAGCCAGTTTGCTAGGGATCACTCTGGGACAAGTGTTTCCTATTCCAGGGAAAAGGGGTAGAAATGCTTCTAATTGCATCAAAATATTCTAATGAAGCCAGAGATGTACATGAGCGTAAATGTGAAGGGTTTGGGGGACTTGTGCTATGTAATTAATGAGAGACGTTACAGACATACATTGATAGGATGAGGGGAAATGATCTCAAGTTGTGCCAGGAGAGGTTCAGGTTGGACATCAGGAGGAATTTCTCCATGGAAAAGGGATTGGAAGGGACTGCCTGGGGAGGTGGTGGGGTCCCCATCCCTGGAGATGTCCAAGGAACATCTGCATGTGGCACTCAGTGCTCTGGGCTGACAAGGTGGGGCTCAGCCACATGTTGGGCTTGATGATCTTGGAGGTCTTTTCCAACCTTACAGGTTCTGTGATTCTATTCTATGATCCTTTTGCAAAAAGAGAAAGACAATGCATTTCAAAATGTTCAATCTGGCAGCAAGATATTCCATCTCTAAATGAAACCATTTTCCAATGGCTGATCTTTTTATTGTTAGATCAGTGCTCAGAAGTCCCACAATGTCCAGGTGAATATCCCAGATTTTACCACTGGAAGCCATCCCAGCTGGACCCAGGTTGTCACCAACCCCACAGAACAGCACCAGCCCTCGTGGTTGTGCCTCAGGGGCAGCAGGGAAGGAACCAGCATGGGGAGATGTCTCAGGGTATCAGCAGCACTCAGAGCGGTTTTCACTTGTTCTTTACATCAGAAATGATTTGCACCTTTGGAAGGCACATGAGTGAAGGTTCAGCAAACCCAGGACAGACCATTCCTCATTCCCAGACCAGGAGGAGCTTCCAAATGCTGCAGCAGAGCCACTGCACAGCAGCCTCTGTTCTAATGAGAACACGAACCAGCCCAATTATCTTTGCTGCTTTCCAATTAAAAGGCTGTTGCCGCATTGCCTGATTTCCTGCCCATCCCCCTGCTCAGCCCCACAGCAGGGTCAGACCCCAGTGGGCTGCAGTGTCCTGCCTGGCACAGGCACCACTGGGAGCAGGGACAAGGTTGGCTGGTTATTTGCTTTGCTGATGGCTCTGCTTAATGTCATTTTGTCTGACTTTAGGTCACATGTTGACTGGAGAGTGTGGGAGGATCCGGGGAACTCAGGCCCAGTTTAACTGGAGTTTTATCCTTAAAATAGAAGGAGGAAAAGGAGGATGTCCTTCTACTCCATAACCTAGGGAAAATCTCACAGGACCATGGGTGCAAAGAATGATGGAGAGGTGATGTGTAGCAAAGCCACCAAAGACATACAACTCCCCTTTCAGAAAATCTGTGTTACCACAGATCTGTTCCTGAGCTCCATTTCCCAGGCTGGGTGAAAGTCCTTCCCAGTCCCTTTGGGATCCTTCACTTTGCATCAGCAACCTCCAGTACACCTCAGAGTGGAGAGGAGAGCTGCAGGGAAACCTCAGGTGGTCACATGGGGACAAGTTCTTTATGCCAGGAGTTACTGCTGTATGTAGGACCAGCCTTGTACTCAGTACTTTAAGGAGCTGGTTTTATAAAGCCATGAGTCCACAGCCAACAAAGTTTGTCTCTCTTTCCTCCATGTCTTCTTGCAGAGGTTCTGGGATGTCCTTGGCTCGTGCTGGTCTTGGTGGGAGTCACAGGGAATGTGAACAGGGATTATTGCCTATACAATCACCAGCCGAGGTTGTCTTTTCATTTAAATATTTCCCTCAGATATTTTTTAGGCATCAGAGCGGAAGAGATGGTCCTATAAAGCATCTGATTAGCATTTGGCTCAAAAATTCAGCAGCTGGACTTTCACTGCCCCTGGTTCAGCACCGAGTGTCCCTGCTCCAGGAGCAGCCTCCCAGCACAGGCATAGCCCAGGTAACATGGAAAAAACCAGGAACAAGCCACCATTTCAACAGGTTTTCTTTATTTTCTAATGATTACACTCTCTGCAACTTTCCTCCAAGCCATGAGAGACGGCTGCTTGTTTGCTGTTCACTTCCCACAGCTGAAGGGTGGCAGACCTGGCCGGTCCTCGCTGCCCAGCCTGGCTCGGCAGGGATGCTCAGGTTGCTGAGCTGGGTAATGCCTGTGAGCACCTGGCCAAGGCCTCCTCCAGCTAATCACATCCCCCTGATTAAGGGGAGAGAGACAATTACCCTTATTTGTCTTGTCAGAGCATGGATGTGATGTGTGGCTGATAGTAACCGGCAGCCACTTTGCCTCAGGGCTGCCCCGGGTGATAATTTACATAGTGCAGCTAAACCTGAAAATCCCACTAACATCCTCTTCTAATGAAGCTCCAGGTATCTTCCTCAAAGCCCCGGCAAGGCAGTATCCAGGCAACAAAGACGGCTGTCCCTCCACGAGGAAGTGCTTAAATGAACAGCTCCAAAGGCAAAGGACGCTGCTAATTAACCCTTGGGGCAGTGATGAGCTCTCTGCTCCATGACAAGGGCTTTGCATCCCTCGCAGCCTGCAAGGCTCGTCGGGCTCTGCCTCAAACCTGCACTCCGGATTCCCTGGCAGCCCTGGAGCAGCTCTGCTCTGTGAGGGATGCTCTGCTGACATGGGGAAGGAATTCACCGGGGTTTGCCTTGCTGCTCCTTGTGCTGCCAGCTCCTGGGCAGTCCCAGTGACTGTGGAAATTTCGTGTGAAGTTGTTAATGTGAGAGGGAAGAGGAGCAGAACTTCAGGGTCAGGCAGGACTGTCCCAGCAGCAGGCAGGGAGCAGGAACAGCCCTGTCTCTCAGCCCAGCTGTCCCACCAGTGGCTCCTGCAGAGCTCCACGGCACAGCTGAGACACCAACTCCTGAAGCAGAGGAGCGTCAGCCCCCACGAGCTCTGACACTGACAGGGCTTGGGTTTGGGATTGACACCCAGAGAGGATTCAAGAGGTAACCCAGTGCAGTAACCAGTCAGGATGGGGGTGTTGCCTTAGGTTTTAACCCTTATATTTTTCAAATTCTGTATTGCTTCGTGTGTAACTCTGGGATGCTTCACAGCCTGTTGGCTGCTGTTCTCTATAGACAGAGCAGGGCCTCTCTGGGCTGCTCTTCAAGGACACTCAGACTGCCCAGGCCCAGCTTCTAAAGGGGGGGGAGTGAGCTAGGGGAACTAGGGGGAAATTGCAAAGTTTTAATTGGTGAATTTATGCTGATGTGCAAATGGACCAAAAGGTGGTCCAAAAATGGACCTATAAAGGTGTGGAGAACTCGTGACTCGCTGTCCATTTTGGGTGATGCCCCTGGGTGGTTTTATCTGCCCTAAATGTACCTTTGAAGGCCTTTCCAATAAATACCCACCTTTTATTCCCTTACTCCTGACTAGTCTCAGTTTTTTGGGCTAGACTTTTCAGACAACAGGGTCTCCAGATTTCCAGAGACCAGCAGGAATTAGTGTCTCTGCATTGGAAAAGCCTCCCAGTGCACACAAAGAAGGAAGATAGTGAGGCTCAGTGCTAAATAACCCAGAGGAACTGGGCTCAGGGAAGACTGGCATTGGGATTTGGGGCTAAAGAGAGGCAATGGGGGCAATTAACTTTGGAGCTGAGAACAGAACTTGCAGGTACTTGTGCCTTCAGGCCCTCCACAAAATGATTCTCAGTGAAACCATCAGAGAGCAAGCACACGCTGAGAGGGGCCCTGAGCCCTGGGTGCAGGGAGGGCTCAGCCCTGGGTGTCCCTGTGAGCAGGGAGGGCTCAGCCCTGGGTGTCCCTGTGAGCAGGGAGGGCTCAGCCCTGGGTGTCCCTGGGTGCAGGGAGGGCTCAGAGCAGGGCCCAGCAATGGCCCCAGAGGAACGGGCAGGGACTGATGCCCAGGGAGCTCCCCCTGCACAGGAGGCAGAACTTCTGCCCTGGGCACTGCCCCAGCCTGAGCAGAGACCAGAGAGGCTGTGGAGTGTCCTCCCTGGGATATTCCAGAGCTGTGTGGGCACCACCCTGTGCCCTGTGCTCTGGGATGGCCCTGCTGGGGCACAGGGGTGGTACCAGATGACCCCCTGTGGTCCCTTCCACCCTGAACCAGTCTGTGATCCTTTATCCTGTTATCTAGTGCTGGTTTCTGGCCATGAGGATGGAGGAATTCAGAGCCCAGGTATGTTTTTGGAAACACTTGTGATTTTTAGAGTAGGCAGTCAAAGGTGTGAGTGGACCAAGGACATGTGTACAGGGAACCTTCAAGTTGGCCATCTCCAGGTGAAAGCCAAGCCCCAATCTTTGTGGATTGTTTTTTCTTTCAGTACTGGAGGAGAAAAAAAGGTCAGGAATTACATCTGCAGTCCTGTCAAGTCTTCAGGCCTGGATTTCGGTTACAGGCATATATTTAGAGCTCAGATATTAAAAGTTTTTCCCTGAAATCAGATAATGCCCAGGTGAATCACAGATGGAGGAAGAGATGATGTGATTAGGCTGTGCAAGTCTAATGCAGAAACCAAAGGGGCAAATGAAGCTTGAACAACTTTCCAGTCGGCACCTCTGCACTTTCCCTGCTTGACTTCGCAGCCTTGCTGTTCTCAGTACAAACTCAATTTCTTAATTTGGACTCCACAGTGCAGACATAAGGTACGTAGGTCCCAAGGAAAGATCCAGCATGTGAAGGTGAGAATTTGTAAAGGTGCTCAGACTACAGGAACGATCCTGCCGTGGGAGGTGTTCCAGTTACCCTGTCCCCACATTTCTCTTGGCGAGTGCTCCTTGGAACTCCTACCACTGAAGTTACTCCTGACTTGCAAGGTGACTTATTAAAGGCATCAGTAAACTCCTTAGAGAGCCTTGGGGGAAATCACAAGCAGCAGTTCACTTCCTCACACCTGGAAATACCTCCAGAGCTCAGCAAACCTGCAGTTCAGCAGGACTGGATTTGATGTTGGTTTTGGGAGGGGCAGCCTGGGGGCACCTCTGCATGATGGAAGCTTGTAGCTCTCTCTTTAATTGGAGGTGAATTTAATTTCAGTAATGAGCCTGGCACATTCCAGTTCCTGATTAGATTTGCACAGTGATTAACCCAGCAGATATTCACTTGGCAAACTGCCCAGTCCATTCCAGTTGCAGTGGACTGAAACCACTTCTGCTGGTACTCTCACACTGGGAAGCAAGGTCACCTGAAGGTCATTGTGGCAAAAGAGGTATAGCAGGGTTCAAGCCTATGGTTTTCTACCATTCTTCTTGGGAAGGGCCTGTCCAGCTCCTCCTGATGGGTCCCACTTGGATGTGATCCACAGTGGACAAATTCTGGTGCTCCATGAGACAGAAGCAGCTCCTCGGAGAAGCTTCCCAAAGAAACAACTGGGTTTGCCTGAGCCCCTGGGGATGCTGAGTATCTCCCAGAAAGTTCTGGCAAGCTCTTCCATGTCCTTAAGGTGTGCAAGAGGATTCCTGTTGTATTCTGTCCTCATCTGAGAAGAGCTGGAGCTCTTGGTGCCTCCAAGGACATTCACACCTCCGTGCTGACCTGGGCTCCTGGCCTTGAAGCAAAGCTGTGTGGAAGAAAAGGAGGAGTTACCCAGCATGTTTGGCATGTAAAGAATCCCATCCCCAGGACTGCCAGGAAAATGTTCTTTACCTTCAGTAAATTCACTCTCAGAAGAAAAATCAACTGGAAGCTACTCTAAGATGAAGAAGTCCCCTGTTAGTTGGTTAGAGCTTCCAGGTGATTTCCACATGTCTCCTGAGGAGCTCCCACTGCTGCCCCAGAGCAGGACAAGGTGGGGATCAGTGCCCTCGCTGTGATCACTGCCCTGTCCCTCTTGGCCAGCAGGTCCAGCTCTGGGCAGGTAGGGCCATGTCCTAGAGCAAACTGAGAAGCACAGAAAATATCAAAGTATTTCCTCTTGTAATTCCATTTACTGGTTATTGGGTGTCTTCACTATGATTATTTCCAGGCCAGAGAGTGAAAATGGCCATAAACACTAAATCTATTGCAAAAATCCATAGCTGGCTCAGGAGAGACACAGGGTGATGGCTCCACCCTTCCTCACATGTGGTTTATAATTTTATTAGGCTCACAAAACACGTTTTTTTCCTTCTTCCATGGACTGTCTGAAAGGGAAATAAGCCAGAATCAAGAGATTAGCATGCGTGGTTCATGTTTATAATTTGGCACTGATGGGATATTATAATATAGTCCAGATGCCTGGGAAGATGTTTAATGTAAGCCAGAGTGATTGACATCTCTCCATACAGGATCTGAAGGCTGTCAGATCTCAGGTTATTGAGTGCCCCACTTACTGACAAATATATACACCAGCTAAGTAGGGCACAGATCTGCAGTTCACCCTGCTGAGCTCAGGCTGTGAGGTGCTGATGGCATTAGCAGAGGATATTGGCAATTCCTAAAACCATTAACGGCCCCAAACCTACAACTTCCTGTTGCGGGAAGGAGGTTTGCTTTGGAAAGGGCACCGAGTCAAGTAAACTTCAGTAACTCCCATTAATCCACGACCTTGGGCTGCAGGAACAGCACGAGGATTTGCCTTTCTGGCAGAGGTTTTGGTGCAGCAGCCAAGCTCCCGGGAAGGGGCAGCAGGGGTGACAGCAGGCACAGGTCACGCCAGGCTGCCTCCATCTCCCCTGGCCCTCGGGCGTGTGCTGTTGGCCGGGCTTTGCTCGCCTTTGGAGAGCCCACTGGAGTGGATCACCTGTGATTTCCACCGTGGGCAGCTGCTCCAGGTGGCTCAGGAGAGCAGTGGGACAGCAGGAGGGGAGCTGCAGCACCCACTGACCCTTGAATGTCAGGTGCAGGGGGGGACCAGGAGGGAACAGGGAGACCTCGGGCACCCAGGAGCTTCTTGGGAGCACCCAAAACTGTGGTGCTTTGGGAATATTTCTGCACCAGCAAAATGCACTGAACCTGGGCATAGAAACATCTCTGTTAGCATTCACTTGCTTGTCTGCATTATAGAGGCCAAAGTGAGTTATACTGCCACAGGGATGCTTTTGCCTGCATCAGCAAAGCTTTTCCAGACCTGTCTGAGCAGCTGCACAGCAGGAGCAGTGAATCCAAACAGCCAGGTTGGATTCTGCTCCCTTTGAATCCAACCAGATACTTGGGCAAGGGATGTGGAACAGATTTGAGAGCCATGTCCTAAGGCTGAGCTCAGACAGGATGAACTGACCAGGGCTTGGTGGCTTTAACAATGATTTCCAGGCTGACTTTGCCTTGCTGCAGCTCCCACTCAGTGGTTCCTGTAATGATTCTACTACTGGTTAACAACCCAGCAGAAATCAATTTACATTTTATCCACCTATGTTTGTCATGAGCTGCATCTCTCTCATTTCTTCATTAAAATGATTTCGTTAAGCAGTTGCACTGCCACTCTAAGTCAGCTTTCCTCAGCCTTGAATCACTCTAGAAAACCATACCTGAACACTTTCCATTTGGAGTCAGTGCCTGATGTCAAGACTTCTGTGAATTCCATCAGAGTCAAAAAATAACTGATATTCCCCTTCTTGAAATGCCAACACTGTGATGGTCTCTGCCCTTTGTGCTCTTCCCCTACTGCTGCCAGGAAACTGCAGCCCCACAGACTCCAGCTTCCATCTCTCCTTCAGAGCCTCTTCCTCAGCCCTCATCCAAACCACTTGCTGAAATACCTCTGGGCCAGGTTAGTGCTCAGTTCATCCTCAGGTCAGGCTCTCCCATTTCTTCTCATCTTCCAGCTGCAGGACCCATGCTGAACCTTCTTTGCCCCCTCCTGGTCCTCAGATCGCTGCTCAGAGCTCTTTAGAATTGTTGGAGTAACCTGCAGGGGTTGTGGCCCTACTCAGCAGCCTCAGCTGAAGGCTGAAGTTCCCTCCCTGTGTGCTCAGGAGCTCCTGCACTGGCTGGGAAGGCAGCAGTGGGACGTGGAGTGTGGGTCCTGGGGGGAAGACCAGGAGGAATTCAATATCTGCCTTAAGGTGTTTACAAGCCCAAAAGATTTATTCACCCTTATTAGCATATTTCAGTCGATTTTATGTCACAGTAAAAGAGAATAAAAACCAAAAAGACAATAAGAACTAAAGCACATATCTGCTTATATACATTATCTGCAAATGGATTTGACAAGATCTCTCCTACAGTCTCTTGGCTACCCTTTAATTTTGACAGAGAAACATCAAAACAAACCTTTCCTGACCATCCTTTGTTTTGCTCTTCTTGTTCCTACGAGCCATCTTGGATTTGTAGCTGGCTTTTCGAGCTGGACCAACTTTGATGGATGTGTTCTCAAATGGTGTGGTGGAGATGGACACCTCATTTCCACTCTGTCAGGGGTCAAACCCACTGGACCAGTACTTGGTAATTCTGGCTTTACTCTGGGTTTGTAATGACCCCAGAGGACTGAGGAACAGCTCCCACAGACACCTGCTTTGATGTGCTCTGAAAAGTCAACCTACTTGACTCAGAAACCTGCCGTGGTAAAGGGCTTGTGAGATTGTTAAATCATGACAAAAGATCCTTTCACGCTTTTCCTGATCACCTTGAAAGGGAAAGAAAATATGTGTGGGAAGGACCTCGTCCATCTGGAAGAGCACAGAACCCAGCTGGCTCCCTGACACTGCCTTTGAGCCCCCAGAAGGGAAGGTGAGACCAGCCCCACCATCTCCATCAGCACCGTCCCACCAGGGTCGACTGTGCTCCCCCAGGGAGCTCTGGAATCAACTCTCACAGGGAACAAAAGGCTTGAGCAGCATCTCTGCTGTCCCTCTCCTGGGTTTGCAAGGCACACACCAGTGCCCTGTCCTCTGGATCCAACTTAATGGGCTCAGGCAGCATTAGCTGGGAGCGGCGTCCTGGGGATAGGGAACAGGTGTCAGCCCAGACTCGGGGTCTCGTGTTGCGCGAGGATTATTTTATTATAATTAATATTCTTATTTCTTATATTGTTAATTACTGGCAGAAGCTCAGCGCTTTAGGGAACCTGCAGTAATGCCTCCATCCGTGCTCCAGATGATCCTGCAGACTTGGAAAGGCCTTGTCAGAGCTCATCAGGTTTTGCAGATGACTGGCTGCATAGCAGCCAGAGGTGAGTGGAAATATTACAGACACACGGGGAAATCTTCTTTCAGACTAATCCCTGTGAATCGTTTTGTTTGCTTTCATGACCTCTTTTATATATGAATATTTGGTAGAAAAACACTTCCTTCTAAATAAACACTTGTGAAAAACAAACATATCCTAATTACTCGTGCAAATATTCTCATTTGAGTATTTATGCAAATGTATTTGTCCGTGTGAGCTGATGCATCAAACTACCATGAATGTGTATTTTCATGAGAAAACACATAAGTTGGGAAAAAACCTTCTGAGTGGCTTTTGTTGGCTTAGTAAGGGAGCAGGACGTGCTGTGTGTCACCTCTGACTGTGGCTGAAGTTGGATTTGCACAAGCACCAGGTTGAAAACACTTAAATCAAATGACAATACTGCACTCTACAAATAGTAAATTCACCCCCCAGTGCAGAGTTTCAGGGAAAGAAAAATAATTTCTGCACATCTGAAATAAATCAGTGGATAGTTTTACTTAGGAAAAGAGGATAGCACCAGCAACTCCCAGTGAAAAGCATCCCAAATCCAAATGGTGCAAATCTGGGCTCCCCAGCACAGCAGGGACAGGGAGCTCCTGCAGCAGGACCATGGAGGGGAAGGAGATGAGGAAGGGCCTGGAGCATCTCCCTGCTCAGGAAAGGCTGAGGGAGCTGGGGCTGCTCAGCTCCAGAGGGGCCCTGAGCCCTAGGTGTCCCTGTGAGCAGGGAGGGCTCAGCCCTGGGTGTCCCTGTGAGCAGGGAGGGCTCAGCCCTGGGTGTCCCTGTGAGCAGGGAGGGCTCAGCCCTGGGTGTCCCTGTGAGCAGGGAGGGCTCAGCCCTGGGTGTCCCTGTGAGCAGGGAGGGCTCAGCCCTGGGTGTCCCTGTGAGCAGGGAGGGCTCAGCCCTGGGTGTCCCTGTGAGCAGGGAGGGCTCAGCCCTGGGTGTCCCTGTGAGCAGGGAGGGCTCAGCCCTGGGTGTCCCTGTGAGCAGGGAGGGCTCAGCCCTGGGTGTCCCTGTGAGCAGGGAGGGCTCAGCCCTGGGTGTCCCTGTGAGCAGGGAGGGCTCAGCCCTGGGTGTCCCTGTGAGCAGGGAGGGCTCAGCCCTGGGTGTCCCTGTGAGCAGGGAGGGCTCAGCCCTGGGTGTCCCTGTGAGCAGGGAGGGCTCAGCCCTGGGTGTCCCTGTGAGCAGGGAGGGCTCAGCCCTGGGTGTCCCTGTGAGCAGGGAGGGCTCAGCCCTGGGTGTCCCTGTGAGCAGGGAGGGCTCAGCCCTGGGTGTCCCTGTGAGCAGGGAGGGCTCAGCCCTGGGTGTCCCTGTGAGCAGGGAGGGCTCAGAGCAGGGCCCAGCAATGGCCCCAGAGGAACGGGCAGGGACTGATGCCCAGGGAGCTCCCCCTGCACAGGAGGCAGAACTTCTGCCCTGGGCACTGCCCCAGCCTGAGCAGAGACCAGAGAGGCTGTGGAGTCTCCTCCCTGGGATATTCCAGACTCACCTGGACACAGCCCTGTGCCCTGTGCTCTGGGATGGCCCTGCTGGGGCAGGGAGGTGGCACCAGCTGATTCACTGTGGTCCCTTCCAACCCGAACCAGTCTGTGATTCTGTGAAATGCACTGTCAAGTGATGCTCATGGGGATTGCACAGACTGCAGTGGCTGAGCACACTTGTTTGTGTGTCTCTGATTCTGGTGAAGAAGATGACACAAAATGATGTCTCAGAGCATTTTCACTTGGCAGTTGAGTCAGAACAGGCTGGGCAAACACCAACAGCTCTCTGGGGATTGAAAACAGGCTCAAATGGCAGTGAGCAATGGACTGATGCCTGCTCTGGGACTGGCAATGGGTGATATTTGGGATCACATCGTTCAATATCTGGACCATGAGACACAGCCACCCTCTGCAAATATGCATATGGTACAGAACTGGGGAGGGTAAGGGGGGCAGATGATACACAGAATAGCAGGACATAAATCCGTGTGGGCCTTGGAAACTGGATCCTTGGAGTGGGTCAACAAAGGCCACACCTTCAACTCTGCTTCTGGTATTGTTCTCCTGTGCCAAGAGCGTGTGGGGAAACCAGAGAGGGGCCAGGAAAGAGTGACCAAGATGGTCAGGAACCTGAGGGAAGTTGAGGGAGCTGGGCTGAGCTCACCTGGTGAGGAGGTGACACGGTGGCAGCCTATAATTCCTTTATAGTTTGGTTTGTGATTGGATTTGAGTTTAAATGTGTTTTCCAACATAACTGATTCTATGATTTTGTACTTGGGAGGGAATTACAAAGGCACTGGAGCCAAATTTGCAAAGGAAACTTCCCTTCCTGACCTTCCAGAGCCACTCACTGTCACAGCAGTGGAGCTGGACCAAGGCCCCTGTGACCACCCCACAGCCACAGTCAGACCTGGTACCCCCAGTGGTGCCACCCCAGGTTTCCCGTGGCTGAGTCTCAGATGTCCAGATCCTTCAAATAATTTAATCATGGCACAATAACTAAATAAGAAAATAACAGCCCCCAGCTGGTGCCTGTGAAGGAGAACCCCAAACAGAGGAACCCCTGGGCTTTTATCCCCTCACAGTCCAAGCACAGGAAAGGCTGGGGTCATCGGCCTCTTGCCTTGGGCTCAAGCTTCTGCTCCCCAGAGCTCAATTTTTACACCAATTTCCTCCACTGAACTCCTCAACAAACCCTTCTCAATACCATGAGGTGAAGTAACTGGGGCAGGAGCTCAGACCCAGGCTCAGGAGGCCCAGGATGGACATCAGGAAATCTTTCCTCCCCAGGGGGTTGTACAGCCCTGTGCCAAGTCATGGGAGAGGCAGGAGGTCTCCATTCTCAGAGGGTTTGATGTTCAGCTCAGCAGAGCCACAGCCAGCCTGATTTAGTGCTGGGGCTGTCCTGCTCCCAGCTGTAGGTTGGGCTGGAGACCTCCCAGCCCATGGATGGGACACAAAGCCCTGGTGGCTCCCATGGAAATCCTGCTCCTCCAGCTGCACTGCTGAGGCCAGGGGCAGAGCTGGTGGAGAACAGAGTTCCTCTGGTTCCTCAGAGTCAGAGCTCCAACCTTCAGTCTCGAGCCACGGAGTCACACCTGACCTCACACCTGACATTTTGTGGAGGAATTAGACAAACTGTTAAACACAAGGCCAGGAAGGCCTGCTCAGCCACCAGACACTTGGATTCCCACTGAGTGAGTGGCACTGACCATGTTTTAACAACCCCAGGCTATGACACATTTTGGTTGTGACTGCCACACTCAAGCAGTGCTTGGACAACACTCTCAGGGTGGGATTCTTGGGGTGTCTCACACAGGGCCAGGAGTTTGACTTCAGTGATCCTTGTGGGTCCCTTCCAGCCCAGGATATTCTCTGATTCCATGGTCAGTGGCACCAGCAGGACGCTGATCTGTCCTCCAGACCCCTGCTCAGGCCCAGATGCTCTCTCTGTCTCTGTGGCCATGGGCAGGCCCTCAGAATCACTTTTAGTGCCTGACAAATTGCTATTTCTTTGCTGTTGCACTAATGAATCTCCAGGCAGGGCTTCCTCAGTCACACCTGTGCAACACCCAGCACAACAGGGCTCTGTTCTGCTGCTTTTCAGTCATTTTCTTCAACAGCATACAGTTTCCATGGTCTTGTGTAAATATAGCTGCTTGACCAACTTCCCTAAAATTCACTCAATTCAAACATCATTCAATTGATGTTAGCATTCAACAATGACTGAATTTAATATTGATAAACCACAGAGTAAATTGTGATTATGTGTGTATATCTCTGTTTAAATGATTGTGCAACAGCAAGGGGCTAACAGGGACGTGCCAGGAAATTATCAGGGTACCTTTTAACCAGAACTCAGTCCTGACTGTGCAGCTAGAAACCTATTCTGAAGAAAGAATTCCTTTTCTTGCACGGGCCTGTTGGCATAGCTGAAATGCACTGCACCATGCTGATCACAGCCAAATGGCCTCATCTGCCCTGGAAATGAGATTTTGCCCTGGGTTGGCTTAGTCAGTTTTCTGACCCACTTCACGTGAAACCTCTCCAGACCCAGTTGACTTCCTTGCATCATTTAGGTTGGAAAAGACCTTTAAGATCACCAAGTCCAACTGCAAACCCAAGACTGCCCAGTCCCACTAACCCACGTCCCTAAGCCACACATCTACACATCTTTTAAATCCCTCCAGGCAGGGATGGCCCTCCCCACTCTGCTCCCCACCCCTGGGTTCCCTAAGAACAACTGCTCTTACATGAAACTCGACTGCCCAGGAGAGTGGACTTCCACCAAGATCAATGATACCTATAATATTTCCTAACCTTGGAAGAATCCACTGCCATTCTCTAACCTTCTCCTGCTCTTTTCTCATCTCTTCTTAGTACCTAGAGGTACCCACTGCACAACAGTTCCTCACAAAATGGACAGGTTGCCATGGATAATAGCCACTTTGCAAATGAGGTGCTGTCCCCACACTGCAGCCCACTCAGACTTACTTGAAGTTGTTGGGTTTGGCCTTAAAAGGAGGAAACAGGCTGGAGTGCTTTGATTTTTCCCTCTAGACTACAAATCACATTATGCACTAAGCCATTTTTACCTTACATCAGACAAGGGGGTATTTTCCAAATCCTATGACGAGAATGGCTTTAAGAAGCACACAAGTGATGTCTCTGAAGATTGACTGTGGGTAAAGCATGAACAAGAAGTCATTCACCACCCCTAAATGATAACACAGTGGTGATCAGAGCTCCTGAAGAGGCAGCAAACGGTGACTCTTTAATGACAAGCATAAATTTAATTTGATTGCTAGGAATAATTGAGTGTTACAGCCCTCCGCTTGTTGCAGTGGATTTGAGCAAACCTAATTGAAAGGGACATGTGTTTTTCCCTGAGTACTCCCTTTGCAGTGTCTGATTAACCTCTCAGCTGCAGCATTTGAGAGTGGTGCCAGCTCTGGGGGAGGACAGACACACTGACCCAGCGAGGACAGAGCTCAGCCTCGGGGACAGCCCTCGGCATGGGGCACTCAGAGCAGTGCAGGGAAGAAAGGCTACGAGCTCGTGCTGGGCCTCACCTGCCCAGGAGAAAAGGTGTGGGATATTCCTGTCAGCCTGATCATTATTTCATTGTGAGGATTTTTATCAGAGGTGTCACTGGCTGCTGCAGCTTCGTGTCCTCCTGTGGTGGGTGGCTGCTGACAGAGAAGGCAGAGCTGCTGACCAGCACCACCTCTGTGCTGAGATGTCCCCACATAACCCAGACATCCCAGTGGGAATGTACATCCTACAGCACAGAATCACTGAAGCATAGAATTGATATGGTTGGAAAAGATCTTTAAGATCATCAAGTCCAACCACCAACCCAGCACCACCACCCCATCACCACTAAACCATGGCCTGAAGTGCCACTCTCATCATGTTTTGAACAATTCCAGGGATGGTGACTCCACTACTGCCCTGGGCAGCCTGTTCCAATGCTTGACAACCCTGTCCATGAAGAATTTTTCCCTACTTTCCAACATAAAACTTCCCTGGCCCAGCCTGAGGCCGTTCCCTCTCCTCCTGTCCCTGTTCCCTGGGAGCAGAGCCCGACCCCCCTGGCTGCCCCTCCTGGCAGGAGCTGTGCAGAGCCAGCAGGGCCCCCTGAGCCTCCTTTGCTCCAGGCTGAGCCCCCCCAGCTCCCTCAGCCCCTCCTGGGGCTCCAGACCCATCCCAGATCCATTCCCTTCCCTGGACACACTCCAACCCCTCAGTGTGTTTCTTGTAGAGAGGAAAATATAGAAAAAACTATAGAAAAACTATAGAAAACCTGTAGAAAACGGCTATAGAAAATCTCTAGGTAGTTAGATGGCAGCCATGGGGGCTAGAGATGGGCTGGGCAGTGAGGAGAGCAGCCTTGAACCCCACTGGTTTCCGTGCTGCCTTCCCTGATCCTCTGCCCTATCCAGACACTTCCTCCTGCTGATGTGCACACCCAAAAGCTTTTCCTGCTCAGCTGAGGGGTGGAACTGAGGCCTGCTCCAGCAAGACAGTGCTTGTTGCAATCTGCAGAAATGGGGAGAAGCCTTTCCAAAGCCACCTGAGGGGCTGATGCTCGCCTGGCACCTGCAGAGGTGACTCAGGCACCTTGGACTTTAAAGCTGGGCAGTAACTATGGGTGCAAAGGGCCATGGCACAGACAGTGTCCTTAAATCACACCTGCAGAGAGGAGCAGGGATCTCCCTCAAGGTCACAGAAATCACACCAGGGGCCTGGGGACGAGTGAGGGTCACCAGCACTGCTGTCTGCCCACTTTCCCCCTTCCCACTGCAGGTTGGGAGGCACAAAATTTAAAGATCACAGGTTGAGATAAGAACAATTTACTGTAAACAGCAATGAGATAAGTAAAGGAACAGTGACAGCAACAACAGCAATGACAGAGGGTACAAAACCAGAAAGAAATCCCAGGAAAATGCTCCCCTGACAACAGACAATGTTGGCATTCCCCAGCCAGGTTTCCTTGCCTGGAAGGAACCTGCTCACCTCGGAAAAGCCTCCCTTCTCCTGCCCCTGGCACTGGCTGAGGTGGTACAGAACAACCTCAGCGTCCTGGCTGTGCCTCCTCTCGGCTACTGCAAAAATGAACCCTGTCCTGGACAGAACCAGCAGCCCGCCAGAGGAACAAGGTCCTCGGGAAGAGCTGGAAGTGTTTAATGAGTCATTGAGCATGATGAGCTTATTCAGCACGACCAGGGTACACGGTTCTGCCACTTCTTTCATTGCTTCTGGCCCAGGAGAAGGTGTTTGGTCCATTAAGAAAGGACCCTTTGATCCCTACAAAGACCACGAAGGGACAGGATGGGTTTTGCCTGCAGCATTTTGCTGCTTTGACAGGAATTTCTGCAGGTGTTGTGCACAGGGAGTCCCTCTGCCAGACACAAGGGTGGTGTGGAAATAAAATTTAGTGTTTTCTTGGCTAAACCCTGGTGCCAGGCAGGGGCAGAAAGGAGCAATCACAAGCCAGGTAGACCTCAATGCCTCTGTGCCCCTGCAAAGGATGGCTGAGCAAGATATTCCCCTTCTGGGGAGGACCTGACATCTCTGTGCCTGAAGCAGAGCTGGCTTTTATAAATAAGTCTTGAGCTCTTCAGAGGTGACAGTTTCTCTGCTGGGTGGGGAATATATCAGAAGTACAAGATTTGCTCAACAATCAATGTATTTTTCAGTATCCATTGGAAATAAGTGACAATCGCAGGGAGGGTAAGAGCCACCTCTTCTTCCACAAGATGTTTTGAACAGCAAAAATCCCTCATGGAGAGCACATGGTTTTCCCTCAATGCATTGCCACTGGACTAAAATACAATTAAATTATGTCAGGCTTCGATGTATTCCTGTAAAGGCATCTTCATGTCAGTTTGTTACATTTCAGAGCACTTATTTTCCAGCTAATTCATAAAACTCCACGCTGCAGAGGGGTTGTGTCTGATTTGTATCTTGGTGTTAGTTGAATCACCCCGAGCAGGTTTGCATTCCTGACAAGGGAGTGTCATTTCCACCCCTCGTTGAGATAAGAATGAACACAAGAAGGTCCCTGTGTAAAAAGAAAGGGGGGTTTGAAGTGGAACATACACAAAGGAAATGCTCCCTGAAAACCAAAGTCCATCATCCTCATCTTTGTTGCCCTCTAAAATAACAAAATGATGACTGGGCAAGACTCAGTGAATATAGAAAAATGCTGCAACAGTGAGAAAATAATGTAAAAGCTTTTCAACATCACAATCCAGAAAAAGCTGTGGGCTGTGGTCATTGGGACAAGTGTTGGACCAGGGTGGGATTGCTGGGCTGTCCTGCACAGGGCCAGGGCTTGGACTCCCTGATCCTGATGGGTCCCTTCCAACTCAGCAAAGTTCTGTGATTTCCATGTGCTAAAGTCTGAGTAATTAAAATTAAATATAAATCTGTAAAAATGTAAATCTGTAAAATTAAACGCTGGAAGTCTGGAGAGCTTGGGAAAATAAGAAAAGGAGATGACAAACTGGCATAACAAAACACTGGAAATCAAATGGTAACTTTTCTGTGTGTTTGCAGTGCCTCTGCATTGTGTGAGCTAAAGGCAATATTCATTCCCATTTTCCAGTAATTACTGGATATAACTTTTCCAATGGCAATGTTCACATCCCCAGTTGCAAATACCTTATTTTTAGGTTGAATACATTTTCCTCTTATTCACACCCTAAATTTTCCAACATACCCCTTCCATTGCTACCTTGAAAATAAGCAGCAGATGATTGGTAATTTTTTCTTTCAACCCTGCAATAACAATTTCAAATATTTTGATATTTCTGTGGTTTGAGGAACCATTGGCTACAAGTAAAATCATAGCTTTTATAATGGAATCATGGTTTTTGTCAATGGAAAAAATAATCAATGCATTGCTAAGCACAAGGTTCTGCTCCCTCTGTGTCCAACACACAGATTTAGCTCCACAAACCTGCTGAAAACCCTGGAGCTGTGGGAAGCCTTGTCGGGAGCAGTGCCAGCACTTCCCCACCTCCATCTCCTCCTTGGTGCCAAAACCTGCGTGAGGAAAACAAACTGCAGATGCTTCTTAAGGAAACATCCAAGGTGCCTTCCTGACTGCCCTGGAGCCTTTCCAACAAAAGCCAAGTGGCAAATAGTGTCCCTTCTGGTGGAATCTGCCTGGCTGGTGGCTTACCAGGGATTGTGAAGCCACATGTCCTTGGTACAATTTGTCCTGAAGTGTCCATGGCATGGGAGTGCAGAGGACTTGAAGGGAAAACTGGAACAGAACGTGAAAAAGACATTTTCTTAAGGGACATCACATCAAGGGGTGAGAAGTCAGGTGGTCTGAGTAGCTGAGTTATGGGTCTGAGTCAATGCAGATGAGAATTCAGAAATATCTGGTTATTCATGGAGCAACACTGAGCATCTGTGGTGCCTGGATCAGGGACAGATGGGACTCAGACCCAGTCACCCAAGCAGGGGGTGCATGAGACGGTAACTGGGGTCATCTGCCAGGCTGGCTCATCAGGCAAGCTCATGGTGCTGATGCTGACCCAAGTCTGAGCCAGGAAATCAACTCTCAGCTCAGGAGCTGGCTCAGAGGGACCCATGGCCTGGGCTGGGCATGGCTGTGGCTCAGCTGGGTGCTGGGTCAGGCTGGGCACAAGGCTCAGACCCCACTTTGAAGGCAGCTCCCAAGGACAGGGGTCCAGCCACTGCTGAAGGCTCCAGCTCTCTTCCCAACAGCTTTCTTCAAGGTCACCATCCACGCTCTGGCCAAGCCGGCCCAGGGAGCCAAACCTCGAGGGAAGGTGTCCAAGGCCCTGACAGCTGCCCCCCCATGATCTTTGGCCCTTTGGCCACAGGTTCCTCATGCTCCTCTGTTCCTCAGCCCCTCTGTTCTGCATGGGACCCTGGGCCTCTTCCCCTGCCTGCCCTGGCTGTTAACTCAGCTCCACTCCTGACCCAGCACTGCCTTCACTTGTCCAAGGGTCTTTATTTTTTTTTTTTTTCTGATGTAAATCATGGCTCTTCCAGGGGTGGGCATGTGCTGGTTTGTGGTGGCAGAGAACACAAGTGTTAGAGCCATGCACCTGGGGCACAGATCTCTGTGTGTCGCTGGAGGGTGTGAATGGGGCAGCCCAGAGCCCGTGTCTGCTCCAGCACATTCCTGGCATTAACTGAAGAAATCCCACAGATTCCCCAGGGGAAAGTGGTCACACACTGGCTTCTATGCCAATGCTCCTGAACAGAAAGTCATTAACATTTGTGACCTTGAAGTGGCTAAAGTGTCCCCAACAAGAACAGCTTGACTTGTCTGGAAGCCCAAAGAGCAAAGGCAGCCCAAGGGGAGGGCAGGCACTCAGTTCCACCATCTGGGCCTCACTGCAGAATGGAGAAGTGGCAAGAGATTTCCTTCCCCTGTTAACACAGCTCCACTCCTGACTCCAGCACTGCCTTCACTTGTCCAAGGCTCTTTATTTATTTTTTTTTTTCTGATGTAAATCATGGCTCTTCCAGGGGTGGACATGTGCTGGGTTAGAGACAGCATGTCCTGGGAACTGAGTCCCACCGAGCCTTGTGATGCCCAGGGGGATGATTCACCCTCTTGTGCTGGAGTATCTGGGTCTGTCTGAGGGTGACAAGTTCCACTTAAGGCTTCTGTGTCTTTGAGGTGCTTTTCAAAATGAGAGCACACACCCTGCACACTTCTGTTCCCATTGCTCTCCCTCACCAAAGGTTCGTCCTCTGCTTTTGACTGAAACCCATTGTCCATTTATAAAAGGATCTGCTGTGAATTTGTCATTCAAGGATTTTTTAAAACCCAGGTGTTTGGCAGAGAATCCAAGGAAATCTTACAATAAATGGGGAAAACCAGCGTTGTGATCTCCCCAATTTCCAGCAGCACAGTTGTCACTCATTTTCCACCTTGCACACAGGCCTGGGACAGTGACAAAAAGGCAGTGAGAGGCTCTAGGTCAGGAGTGCCTGTCTCCAGCACCTTCACTGGGACACCATGGGAGGTTCCTATCCATGCCTTGAAACAAGTTGCCTGGAAAAGAAAAGGAAGATTAAGTGAATATTTGAGAGGAAAAACCTACAAATGGAAAACAAGAAAAAAAAAATGTGTTTAAATGCAGCTGTGTGTTCATAAAAATGGGAGGGTGTTGTCAGCACCCTGTAGCCACTGCACAGAGTCAGCACATGCAGGGCACTGCTGAGGGAGCAGAAATTCCATTCTGTGAGGGGTTGTCTTGGGGGGCAGGTGGGGGAGAGAGTCAGAAGGATAAAGGGGTAAAAACTGGTGGTTTGACGTACAGTTTGACAGGCAAAGCAAAAGCTGCAGGTGCCCAGCCAAGCCAGAGTCAGTCACTGCTCCCCACCACAGGCTCAGCATCCCCAGGAGAGCCCAGTGCACCCAGGGGACGGGGACTGGGGATGGCAAACACCATCCCTCCATCCCCTTCTCCCCCTGCCCAGCCCCACGTGCTGAGCACGGTGCTGGCTGCTCTGGGCCAGCCCTGGGGCAGGGGGTCCCAGCTGTGCCCCCTCCCAGCTCCCTGTGCCCACAGCCTGAGGCTGCCCATGGGCACAGAGCAGGGCTGGGCACAGGGCAGGCCCAGCCCAGGCCAGCTGGGGTGTTGGCAGCCCTGCCTGGGGCACAAAGCCCAGCACTGTCACTGCAGGAAGGGAACTCCAGCCCAGCCAAAGCCAGTACAGATACCCTGGGGTGACTGGTCTGGCCAGTGTGGGAAAGAGGACAAGAAGATGCTTTGTTTGTGTGTCTGTGCATTAACTGGAGTGTGTTCACAAGGGCCAGGCTGATGGGGAAGCAAACATTTTCCTGGGCTGCTCCGTGGCTGGGAGACGGGGTCTGGGCCAGATGCAGAAGCCACCAGCCCATCCCTCAGGGGACGAGCAGAGTGGGCAGTGCCATGAGACACCTTGCACGAGCCCCGTGGCCACTGTGTTCTCAGGTGTGGTTCAGGGGGTTTCTGTGCTGCCAGTGTGGCCAGAGGTGTGACCACATCTGCACCAGCAGCTGCCTGGGAGGGGAGGCCCACAGAGCTGTGACAGCTGAGCTCTGGCTGGTGGCACTCGCTCTGCAGTCAGCACATTGTGCAGGCTCACAAAGGCTCACAAAGGCTCACAAAGGCTCACACCCACCCTGTGCCACAGCCTTGGCTCTGTGTCTTGCAGGGATGTCCTGTGGGCACTTTCAGAGCTGCAAGAACCACGCACAGCAAGTCCCCTGAGCATGCAGGGGTGATGTGGGATGTGGGAGCCCAGAGCTGGCCCTGTGGGCAGGCAGCACAGCCCCCTCTGCACACCCCGTGTGGGAGCCCCTTGGCTCTTGCACACCCATGTGCCAAACCTGGCACTGATGCCAAACCTGGCACTGACCCCTGTGCCAAACCTGGCACTGACCCCTGTGCCAAGCTCAGCACTGACCCCTGTGCCAAGCTCAGCACTGACCTCTGTGCCAAACCTGGCACTGACCCCTGTGCCACCCCTGGCACTGACCCCTGTGCCACCCCCGGCACTGCCCGGTGCAGGGGACAGCCCGGTGCCCGTGCCAGGCTCAGCCCTGCCGGACGCGGTCCCTGCTCTCCCACCCCGCTCCATCCCCGCTCCATCCCCGCTCC
>VZRZ01001336.1:196417-218683 GCA_013398175.1 Climacteris rufus
ACTGACCCCGGTGCCACCCCCGGCACTGCCCGGTGCAGGGGACAGCCTGGTGCCCGTGCCAAGCTCAGCACTGACCCCTGTGCCACCCCTGGCACTGACCGCTGTGCCACCCCCGGCACTGCCCGGTGCAGGGGACAGCCCGGTGCCCGTGCCAGGCTCAGCCCTGCCGGACGCGGTCCCTGCTCTCCCACCCCGCTCCATCCCCGCTCCATCCCCGCTCCGTCCCCGCTCCATCCCCGCGCCTCCCCGCAGCCTCTCCCTCCCCTCCCGCCGCAATGAGCACAGCGCTGGGGCCGAGCGGGGAAGTGGAACAGGAGGAGAAGCTAACGAGGTCAGAAGCCAGCATGTGGCATCCCCGCGAGGAGAGGGAAGAGGATTCAAAACCTGCTGCAATCAAAGCCGCACCTGCCTGGGATGAATCCCCGGGGCCAGGAGAGCGAAAGGAGAGGGAGAGGATTTCATTCTGTAACATACGGCAGCGAGTCTCTCCTCCCGTTTGTTTCGCGGACTAATTAGGTCAGTGTTGCCCTCGTAGACCGAGGCTGCAAAGCCGAGCTCTGCCTGCACTGCAGGTCCTGGCAGGAGGGAAGGGACGAGCTGCACCGCGGAACGGGGACAGAGCGTTCTGGGGCTGTGCGTGGCTCTGCCCCTCGGTGCTCGCTGGATTTAAGATGCTTTCCACCCCAAACCTCCTGGCAGAATAACATCACCATTTCCTCAGCCCCACACTGGCGGATTTACTGAGATTTTACTGATTTACTGAACCCACAGCCAGGCACAAGGGTACCCAAGGCTGCTGTTCCCACCTCGCTGCCGGCCCTGTCAGAGCTCACAGGCTGCTTTAGTCACAGCCTCCTTCACCTGCTCTGGGTTCCCTTCATATCACAGATATTCTGGGAGACTTCTTAGGGATCAGCTCCACAAAACTGAACTTTTGGAGCATTTTGCTTCTGTGCTTGCTGTCAGTGGTGGAATGCTGAGCTAAACAGTGCAACAGCAGGTCAAGGAATGCAGCAAAAGCAGGGCAGGCCAGAAGGGATCAGCATGGAAGAGAGAGCAAAAAGATCCATCACCACTCACCACACTGCTCCCAGGACTTCTGCAGACAGAAAAAATAAAATCAAGATGTTACATATATGAACATGTTTCATAATTTTATTTGACAGCAATACACAAACATAAGCCCTAATTCCCTGAGTATGAAGGTGTGAAGCAGCTTCAGAGGGAAGAAGAGAGGAAATTCTTTCTTATGGGGTTTATTATTGCCCAGAGAAGCTGCTGAGCCCCATCCCTGGAAGTGTCCAAGGCCAGGTTGGATGGGGTTTGGAGCAACTCAGTCCAGTGGAAGGTGTCCCTTCCCATGGCAGGGAGTGGAACAAAAAGAGCTTTAAGGTCCCTTCCAACCCAAACCTGTGATTCTGTGATTTCATTACCCAGCACAATGAAATCCTTCCTGGAGCACAGTGGAGAGCAGAACTGGTCAGTCACTGGACACAGCTTTGATGAAATATATTGGCTTCTATGTCCAGAACAGTATCATATTAACCCCTTGGGATCCAGCAGCTCCCACATCTGTGTTGGTGAGGGACAAGCTCACCACAGACAGGCAGCTCCCAGCAGCCCCATTCAACCAGGAGGTGACAACTCCCTGGGCAAGTGCAGCACAGCCACACTTCCTGGGGGAAAGGAACTGAATGCTGAAACCACCCAGGGGAATCCCCACGGGGACTGAATCCTGGGCACCTCTCTGTGCCCCTCTTGCACACACCCCATCCTCTCTCCCACTTCAGGTAAAGGCAGCAGACAGCCCCTGTGTGACCTGTTCTGTGCCTTCAGCACCTCCCATGCTCTGTCTGGCTGTCACTGCCCCCTGCCCTACCAGCTCAGCCTCTGTGGCCTCCCCTGGGACTGAGGGAGGTTGGTTCCTGCGAGAGGCTCACCCTGGGCTTGCTGGTGCCGTCCCAGCATCTCCATGCAAATGACTTCCTGGGAGCTGGCAGCATCCCTGTGGCTTTTCCAGATCAAAGGTGCTTGCTCTGGAAACCAGAAGCAGCTTTCCTTCCCAGCCAGCTTGGCTGGTTGGCTCTTGGTGAGAAATACAGCCCAGGTGCTGGCAGAACCTGCAGGGTCCAGGCAGGAGCCCTTGGGCTCCCACCCAGCCACATCTCAGCCCCTGGGCAGGTGGTGGCTCTTTGGGCAGCAGTGCCTGTCCCCTTGTCATCACTGTCACCCTGAAGGAGAGGTGGCTTCATAATGCAAGGTCTTCTCTGCCATCCTGTTACGAATATGAGAGAGTTTAGATGGGTTTTAATTCTCTTGGAGTGGCCTGCACTCCAAAACCACATGTTCTCTCTCTGGTTCTTTAGTTATGATCGATCAGGATTATTACAACATGGATGGATTTATTGTAATAGTCACAAGAAAACACACATGAGACCAGAATTTAAGCAAAACTTCTTACTACACAGGATAAACAAAGAAATACTACCGGTAAAATAATAGTGCACAAAAATAAAGGTACCTATAGCAAAGAAATAGTAAGGTTAGAACTCAACGTAACTTACCAAATCTTTTCACTCAACTTCTAGAAGAGAAGCACAGACACAGCATACTCTGACGTCTGCGTATGTTGAAGAAAACAGTTTGTGCACTTCGAGAAGTAACAAAACTGTGGTCTGGGTTTTTGAGTTTTACAGTGCTCTTTTATATCCGTAAAATCCTTGTGTCTGTCAGTCACTTTACCTTGGATGTTCTGCCTTCCCAGCACAGAGCTCACCGCTGGCACCAGGAAGTTTAGGGGAAGATGGTCCTCTAATCTTGGCATCAGCAGATGAGATTTGGCAGAGAGAGGGGGGCTGAAACCATCCTGCCACACATCCCTCTCCTCCAGGACAATCTCCTGCACAGTTCTGCTCCTCTCTTCCTGCCACATCACCCCAGGGCTGATGGCAACAGCAACTCACTGCCTCCACGGAGAGAGGGAGAGCAGGACTCCCCCTTCACCAGAGAGCCCTTTCTGCACTGCACTCTTCACTTTTACTCCCTTTCTCTCTGGACTTTTGAATCCTGAGTCCTTCCTCTCTGGCTGACAGTGGGGACTGGGGAAGGGAAGGCAGGCTGCTCCCTCACCACCCTACTGCCCTGCCCCAACTTGCAGGGCAGCCCCAGGACTCGGCTCCTGGGTGAGGAGAGTGTCCCTGGTTGAAGCAGGATGTCTGTGGGAACACCTTGGGTCCCCACAATGATGCTCTCTCCCTGGTTGAAGCAGGATGTCTGTGGGAACACCTTGGGTCCCCACAATGATGCTCTCTCCCTTCTTTGCTCCAGGCAGGACCCACAGATCTCTCAGGCACAGGGTGGGATTGTTGGGGTGTCCTGTGCAGGGCCAGGAGTTGGACTCCATGATCCTTGTGGGTCCCTTCCAGCTCAGGATATTCTGTGATTCTGCCATTTGCTATTTTTACAGTTTAAAACTTTGATTTTGTAAAACTCTTACTCATGGTTCTGGACAACACAGACTTTGCTGGTATCTCACATTTCCAGGAACTTTGACAAGACCTGTACCACACTCCTGGCCTGGGTTGTGCCCTCGATCTTGTGTTCCAAGTGCCAGTAACAGTCGGGTCACCCTGTCCCAGGAGGTGTCACACTCTGCAGAGCTCAGGGACTGTGCCAGGCTCACTCCCATATCTGACCATGCCATGGCTGAGGACATGGATACATCAGGCACCCAAACATCACCTTCTGCAGCTGCCAGCTGGGAGCTCGGCTCTCTCTGTGCTGCTGCTGTGGGTACTTCACTCCTCCACAAGTGCTGCCCAGGGAGCTGGGGTGGGATTGCCAGGGACAGTCCCATCTCCAGGGACAGTCCCATCTCCAGGGACACAGGCACACGTGGCAGGGGCAAACCAGAGCAGTGATTGAAATGAAGTGATCACCAACCTCCTGGAGCACTGCCTGGCACAGCGAGCCTGTGGCAAAGGAAGGCTCTCCCCATCCCTGGTAGGCTCAGGCTCCTGTGCTCACACGGGGCCCATCTCATGTGCGCCCTCCTGCCCCAGCCAGGACCCAGCTGACATCCCAACCTCCCAGCCAACCACCTCTCCATTTCACAGCCCTGAAAGCCCTTCAGGCACAGACTCAGGACTCCAATACAGTTGTTTCAAATCTCATCCACTCACCCATGCTGCTTTTCATCTGGTGATGGTTTGTTTAGCCTGTCCCTAGCAAGTGACCCATGAGGAGCCTGGCAGTGTTTATGCTACTGCTGATTAGCAAATAGCCGTGTGACCTGCTGGGAAAAGCCCAGTCAAGTCCTTGTCTAGCTACTGACCCATGTAAACAGCAAGAATTACTCCTGTGGCTGCAGTGATACAGGGCTGGGGTCAGAGGATTAAGCTCCAGGGAGCGAGTGCTGCTTTGCTGCTCAGTGACAGCATCTGCACTGAGGTTTGGTGCCTCGCACTGACAGGCACCACCTTCCCCACCCTGTCTAACCAGCTCTCCTGACCCTCAGGAGACAAGCCCAGAGCACCCATCTGTTTGATCTGCTCTCCTCATGGGCCTGGGAAAACAGCAAGGGCTGCAAAGGAAACAAAGAGGGGCTGGAGAAGAAGCGGAGAGAGAACACAAACACAAAGCAACAAGGGTTTCTAGATGCCAGGTGTGGGACATCACTGCTTTCTGTAAATGCCACTTTGGAAGGAATCCAAAGGGAAGAGGGCATTTCCAACCCCCAGTGCCTGTCCTGCAGCAGCTCTGGTCACCTTACAGGTCAGGAGTGAGCATGGTGGGGTCACTGGGGCAGCCAGACAGTGAAAGAGCAGCACGAGTGATGTGATGGACTCTGTGTGACAACCCTGCTGCCCCGCACAGCTCAGGCCACAAATGCTGAGCCCACTCAGGGTTTCTGCTCAGGTCTCTTGAACAGTTACTTCCAACAAGTTTCCAGCTGTGCCTCTGGCTGTGCCTTCCATCCTTTGCATGCTTGGAAGCAATTATTCCAGCCAAGGGGCAGCCGTGGTCATTCACAGCACCCAGGAGCTGCACATGTGAACTGACAGCTCTCAGAGGGGATGCTGCACCAGGGACACACAAAGAAACAATCTCTGCTCCTCCTGCTCCTTCTGTGCCTGCTCCAGTTATTCCATGAGAGGCACAGGAGGAAGGAGAGCAGCTCCTCTGCTGTTTGCCAGCAAAAGGGTGAACAGGGCACACGAAGGGCCAGGGTGCCCCAAACTTCATGGACACAGAGCAGGAGGAGAGGGAGAGCAGGTGAAGCCCTGAGCTGCATCTGGGCTGATGGCAGGGGTACACCCCTCAGGATCCATTGGATCTTTACTGATCCAGTGGGGCTGTGGGGTTCCAGCTGGGCTCTGTCCCTTTCTCCAGAGGGTGATGGTGTCTGGTGCCTCCTCCCAGGGCCAGTCTGGTAACACTGAACTTGAACTCGCCCAGGAGAGGGGTCAGCTTGGTTTATGCTAATCTGTATTTCTGGGGTTTCTTCACACGGGAGAAAGGAACACAAAACATGGGCTTATCAGCTGAAATTCATGTTTTCTGGGGAAATTCCCTCACTTCCCCATGACTGCAGCAGGAATTGCAGGGGAGCCAGATGCTGTGACACAGCCGCTCCTGGCATGGTGCCTCAGACAGAGAGGATGGATTACTGGGGTTTGGGTAACATTAATAAAAGATAGTTGTTCTGAAGAACAGTTTTGCCTCTATCTCCAAGCTCCACAGAGAGGGAACTCTCCCTCCCCAGGCAGTGTGTAACCAGGTGTCCCTAACAGAGCTGGGAACAGCTCACACCATCCCGTGCACAGCTCTGGGTCCTGCTGGTGGTGGCTCTGCCACACACACTTTGTGCTGCCCTGGGTCTCTGGGCTTCTCACTTGAACCTCCAACCCCTCCCCATACCCAGGGGATAATTAATAACTCATGTTTTCCTTCATCTTCCTTGTAAACTGATAACCCACCAGTGTCTCTTACAGTGGAAATCCATCCTTCACCTGCCCCGTGGGCTTATCTGATACCTGGCTCAGCACAGGACCTGCCAGCGGGACTCTTCAAGGAGATAATTCCTGCGTTTTGCCGATCTGGGTCACTCATAAATTTAAATATGAGTTAAAAGCTGTCAGCTGTTTTGCCTGATAAATACATGCACATGGGATTTATTTCAGTTCAAGAGAAAAAGTAGCGATTTCTTTGACTAAAAGTTGCTTGGAAAAGCTGTGGCTTACGGAAATTAGTCTCGCAACATTCCCAGCTCGGAGAGCTGCTTTATGCCCTGGTATCGCATGGCTTTGTTATTCACCTCAGCACTCCGGAGTTAATTGCAGAGCTCACACTTTCTCTTGGCTCGTTCGCTTCCTGCTGTTTCATGATTCATTACTTGTAAATGAGTCCCTGCGGTTCGCACAAAGCTGATTCCCATCCTCACAAAATCCTCAGATCTGTCCTTTGGCTGAGCTTTCGCTGTTCACGCCCGTGCTGCTACTGGGGAAACTGTGGCCGACTTACAGGTAGTGGCTGCCATTTGAAGAATTGTTTCATCTTCTTGAAGAAAAGTCATTTTTTTTTGCGTAGGTCCCAAAGTTTCTGTTGACTTTGGGGCTGTGAAGTGAGCTCCCTGCTGGGCAAAAGCTCCAGGGCAGAGCCTCCAGTCAGCTCCAGACTCCAGACAGGGAGATGGGAATAAGAAATACAGACAGAGTGTAATTGCACTTCACCGTGATCACTGTGTCAGTCCACTCGTGTCCAGGGTGGATCCTGGCCCACAGTTCCCCCATCCAAACCATCAGTGCCCAGGGACAACCTGACCCTGTCTCTGGGAAGAGTAATTAAAGCATCACCTCTGAACTAGAACAGGGAATGCTGTCATCTGAGATGGACAGAGAACAACCAACCCTGTCTGGAAATATGAATTTTGCTGCAGTTTGCAATGAAACCCCCAAACTTCAGGGCGTTTCTCCTGGAACAGATGAAGCACCTGCTCCAGGACTGCACACACAGAGAGCTCCTGCCAGGGCAGCACAGCAGCTGGGATGGACAGGCCACCCAGAACTGGCTGCTTCTGAGCAGGTACCACGTTCTGAGTGGGAAAAGCCTCCCCAGGGTTTGTGTGACAGCCCCAGCAGGACAGGCACTGCCTCCTCCACGTGCACCACCCTCCTGTCCTGGGGACCCTGGGCTGTGTGGGGATCCCTGACCACTGCAGCTCCTGGTCTCCAGGGCTCAGTCCCAGGATCCAACCCCTTTTCTGCTCCCTGGGAGGACATTGCTACAGCAAGAGCTGCAGTCAGGGTGAGCTCTTCTATCTGCCACAGTGGCTGCTGCCCTCTTCCCCTCAGAATAGCAGAGTTTAAATTTCTGGAGAATCACAGAGTCACAGATTGGTTTGGGCTGGAAGGAACCTCAAATCTCATCTCATTCCACCCCCTGCCATGGGCAGGGACACCTTCCACTGTCCCAGGCTGCTCCAACCTGGCCTTGGGCACTGCCAGGGATCCAGGGGCAGCTACAGCTTCTCTGGGCACCCTGTGCCAGGGCCTCCCCACCCTCCCAGGGAACAATTCCTGCCCAATATCCCATCTGACTCTGCTCTCTGGCACTGGGAACCCATTTCTCCTTGTCCTGTCACTCCATGTCCGTGTCCAAAGTCCCTCTCCATGAAGAATGAGGCAGTCATGGTACGGATCACACAATTTTTAACTCTTCAGAGAGAAGATGTACAAGACACAAACCAAGCAGGACTCCTTGGATCACCTTCCCTGGGCTCATCTCAGACTTCACAGAGGTGAAGTTCAATGCACAAATAGAGAGCAAATCACCTTGTGAAAGGTCCTCACAAGCAAATGGACCCCACAGAGAGTGTGAGCACAGGGCATGTCCAGCACTGGCAGGGCACCAGTCAAGCCAGCCAGGCACTGGGGTGTGAAAACAGGTTGGTACCTGCCCAGAAAAGGGGAGAATTGAGCTGTGGGAGCATTTAGGAAACAGCCAAGTCCTTCCAGAGGAGCTTTTGCCATTTCAGGGCAGGTATTTAGTAAGTGTTGTGTGTCTACAGCCCACGGGACAGCCCTCATGGGTGTTCCAGCTCCCAGCCTGGAGTCACTCAGGGCAGTGGCTGTACCTGGAGTCACTCAGTGGCTGTACCTGGAGTCACTCAGTGGCTGTACCTGGAGTCACTCGGGGCAGTGGCTGTACCTGGAGCCACTCAGGGCAGTGGCTGTACCTGGACTCACTCACATGCTTCCAGGCTCCATTTTTGGTAGAATTTGTTCAATGTGACTGTTCTCTGACTCCAGCCAGCGGCTCTGAGCTGCACCAAGAGCAGGGCCATAAGTGCTGACCTGCAGGAGAGCACCCATCCTGCAGGACATCACCAGCCCTGGTGGGTGCCACCACAGCTGCCTGCCATGGATATGACTGTAGGGACATCAGCCGGACCACGGCCCCCCGAGACCTCCTGCAAATAAAAGGAGGAGGAATTTGTGTTTTCAACAGACAACAGTGCAAGGTAGGAGCGATCTTTCCCAGCCAAGGGGTTAGGACTGCTCCCAGCTACTCACCAGCAGCGAGTGAAGATTAAGGATCAGCCAGGAGCTTGCAACCCAGCCTGGCAGTCACTTGGAGCATCCTCCCTCTTCCTGGGGGGACATTTTAAAACAACCTGCCTGACAGAGAGATATGCACAGCCCTGATGGGGAGAACCACGGGAATGGACCCTTGAAGCAATCCCTGGACTGATGGTGGGCAATGCAGCCCTCTGTGCTCAGCCGTGTCCTGTTCCAGGAGAAACTGCTTCCCCCTCTGGAATGAGCCCCAGGCAGCAGGCTGCACGGCAGGAATCTTCATCTCTGCACCCCTTCTCCTTTGTAGTCAGACAATGACAATGATTTCATTTTTGTTTCACTTTCTTCCTTGTCACCAACATTTCTTTTGTCCCTTTCTTCCTTTACAAATGTTAATTTCCGTCTTTGTCTCGTCTTTCTCGTCTTTGTAGCTGTTTCAGTCAGAGAAGTTTTGCCAACTGAAATGAAATCCTCCTCGATAGACAGATCTGAGAAAATTAACATCATGCTGTAATTTGGAACAAGCACAGCTGTAGCAGCTGCTCAGCTGAAGAGAAAGAGACACAAGAACAACAGGAGTGTTGGTTTGAAAAGCACCTCCAGCCCAGAAGAGCTCTGGGGCCACACTCTGCCTGTGTCCATCAGAGTGGCATTCCTTTATCACTTGAAGCCAGAAGAGATGCCTGGGACAGAGCTGGGAAGGATTTGACATTCCTGCTGGATTTGCATCAGCTGGGGCAAGAAGAGGACTGGGCACTGTGGGCCATCTCCTGTCTCTGCTGTGTCATGGAGCACGTCCTCTTGGACGTGTGTGAAGGATGGGGAAGTGACCACAAAGAGTCAGAAATGGTTTACCAAGGGCAAACCATGCCCAGGCACCTTCACTGAGTTCCACTACTACAGTCCAGGCTGGGCAAACCTGCACGTGGGGGGTTGAACACTGGTCAGAGCAGTGGACTCAAGAGCCCTCAGCACAGACTGGCAGCTGGTGGCAGTGCTGGGTGTGTCCCCAGGGGACAGCAGGGTTCCCATCTTCAACATCTGAGCTGTGACAGAGGGCTCAGCCCCAGCAAATGCACAAGACAGAATGAGGGGTTGTGGCTGCTGTGACAAATGAGATGGGATCAGCCACAGGGACCTTGCAGTGGGTGGACAGAAACCTCACCTGAGACAGCAGCAAATCTGTGGGCCAGGATAACCCAGCCCTGAGCCCATTGCAGACCCAGCTGGAGAGCAGCAGCCTGGGGAGGGTCTGGGTGTTGTGGTGGGCACCAGGTTTGGTGTGAGCACCCAGGCTGAAGTCTCACTGCAGACAAGGGAACCCCTGTGCCCCCCTGGTGCAACACAGCCACTGCTGCAGAGCCCAGGAACCACCCCCTGCCTCTGCTCTGCTGAAACCACTCCTGAAACGCTGCCCCTGCTGCTGGAGAGGGTGGGGGGAAACCAGAGAGGGGCCAGGAAAGGAGACCAAGGTGGTCAGGGCCTGGGGCACAGGAGCAAGGAGAGGCCAAGGGGGCTGGGCTGCATGAGACCATCTGATGGCACTGGGGGGACGCCTGAATTGAGCTACAAAACAACAGAGCCAAAATCTTTTTGCTGGTGGCAGATGAGGGTGGGGAGGCCCTGACACAGAGAAGCTGTGGCTGCCCCATCCCTGAAGTGTCCCAGGCCAGGTTGGATGGGGCTTGGAGCAGCCTGGGATAGTGGGAGGTGGAAGGGATGGTCTTTGGGGTCCCTTCCAACCCAAACCAGCCTGTGATACCATGATATTACAAGGGGCAACAAGGAAAACAATAGATGGTATCCAGCTAAAATTGCTGAGGGTCCATAAGTACAGGCTGGACCCTGAGTAACTCACCCTGCTGTAGGAACAGCTGGTTTCTGAAATGGTGTGGCTCCCTGTGGGTTCTCTGCTGTCCCAGTAGGATTGTGAAACTTTTGCCATGGCAGGAGCATTGAGAGTGCAAACCTGGATTCCCTGGCATGCCACCACTTGTCTCACTTCCTTTCAGAGTTAAAAATCCGTTTAGTTTAACTTTCCAACTGAAGCAACGATAAAGTCACAGCTACCCGAGAAAGGCAAAGCTCTGTTTAGGCAGAGGAGGGAAAGGACACAGAGTCATCTACCAAACTGGGACAGGTCAGGTGCTCTGACTTCTGGGCCAGCTGGACCCTTGTGTCCACATCTGTGTGATGAACAGCAATGTAGATCCCTGCCTCTGCCTGGAGCCAACCTTCCTAAAATTTATTGGCACTTGGCATTTTCTGGAGACCAGAAAACTGTCGACTGTGGATGGTAAGTTAGCTCTGAGGAGTCTAGTCCCATTTGCCCATGTCTTGGCTCTCTTGACAACAAATAACAGAAATATGGAAGAGAACAACAGTCCAGAGGCTGGTGGAGGTTGTTGTGATGGGATATCCTTGATAAGGATAATATAATTGTTTATTATTTGGCAAGATAAAATACATTATGTCCATAATTGCAATGTCAAATGCCTGGACTTGTAAACAAAGTCACAAATTTTTCAGTTGCTTTTTTTCTGCTTCTATAAAACTGTTAGTTTGGTTTTCTTGAGAGATCGGGCTTGACAAAGAGCTGCAACAGATCAGTCTGGCAACCTGTTTCTCCAGTTTAAATACAGAATGGAAAGGAAATACCACTTCTGTTGGATCTGGACCTGCCGTAATTCAGTGGGATCCTTCTTTGTGTGCACAATCATTGAGACAAAGATGCAGAACTTCAGCTCGAAGACTTGGCGAGAAGTTTGGTCTCACCCTCAGTAGCTCCAAGCCAAATCCTGTGTCACTCCCTTAGAAATCATCAAGGCTGAGGCTGATAATTTCACCACCTGAGCTGGGGCTCACAGCAAGAGCCCACAAATATTTCTGTCAAGGTTTTAATTTCCTTTTCCCACTTTCTGGAAGACAAAATGATTTTGGATCATTCAGATTCATGCAGCTGGGGATGGTGGCAAGAGCAGCAAGACCTTTATGTTGCTGGAAGAACAACACAGCTTTAGGTATGAAAAGCCTGTTAGCACTTTGAATAATGTACTCTCAACAAGGACATGGGATTTTTGTTAATGCTGACAAAACACCCCTGGGGTCAGCTTCATCTTAAACAGATGAGTTACCATGGCAGATCTCTGGTAAGTTCCAAGTGTCTGCTCCTTGTTTCCGGCTCCTTGGAGTACACTATTAATAACTTAGGGATGAGGGGAAAAAAATGAAAGCAAATATGTAAAAATTGTTTTGAACAAAATTCTGTAGTCGGCTACAAAAATCTAATGGGGCGGAAAGGGGGGCCTTACAAGAAGGCTGGAGAGAGACTTTGGATAAGGGCATGGAGTGACAGGACAAGGAGAAATGGGTTCCCAGTGCCAGAGGGCAGGGTCAGATGGGATATTGGGAAGGAATTGTTCCCTGGGAGGGTGGGCAGGCCCTGGCACAGGGTGCCCAGAGAAGCTGTGGCTGCCCCTGGATCCCTGGCAGTGCCCAAGGCCAGGTTGGTTTTGGCTTAGAGCAACCTGGAACAGTGGAAGGTGTCCCTGCCCTGGATGAGCTTTAAGGTTCCTTCCAGCCCAAACTGTTCTATGATTCTATGAAAATGCAGACCTGCCTCTGCCCCCTTGTCCCATGCCTATCCCATTACCTTATTCCCATTCACACCATTTTTGAATAAGACCAGAATGAGCCCCAAAGGGTTTGAGATAATCCTGTCAAGTTTTTGGCTTAAAATGTTCGAGTTCAGGAACTCAAATTGAACAAAAGGCTGTTATTACCTTCCAGCTGTATCACATCTTACAGCTCCAATGTGCACAAATGCACTGAACGGAGATGGAAATCTCTCTGGGTATTGTAAGATTTTGAGAACAAAAGCTGAGCAGCTTCCTAGACCGCCAAGACAAACGCCAGAATCAGCTAATGAACAGCACAACCAGCTGCAGCTGCAGAACCAGGACACCAAGGAAAAAAAAGACTTTTCAGCACTTCTGCTTCCAAAGTGAACTTTCTCCCTTGAGCTGAGCAGAGCAGCGCTCAAAGAAAGGCTGGCAAAAAGGATACTGATCCCTCAAGTTTCCAGCGGCCACCACTGCAGAGATTTCCGAGGAGGGTGATGGTTTTTAGTTGTTTACAGGACTGAGTCCAAATGGACTGGAAAGCTCCGACTCTGGGAAGCTGACTGATAATGTTGTGGTAACCAGCAGAATGCCTCAATTAATTCCTCAATTAAATCCTCAATTAACTTATCAGATGCAGGACAGGCTGAGCTGGACAAGGCAGTTGATGCCTCAGCAGAATCCTTTGCCAGGCTGGAAGGAATGTGGAAATCATTCAGGATTAAAATTCCTCTGGCCCATCCAGTTGCCCCTGTGTGAGCACAGCAGGGCCACAGCCCCGGGGAGGCGGCAGGGACAAAACCTCTCTCTGATCTGCCCTCCTGGCACAGCCCCTCCTCACCCTGGACTCTTAAGGCCATGCTCAGCCTTATGCTAGACAGATCAGGAGATAGCAAATAAAAATACCCAGTGGTTTCCGTGGGGTGAATATTGCTGAGTGCGCTCCCCATGCTCCCAGGGCTGCTCACTGCTCTCTCTTCTCAACCACAGGAGATGGATGGCACCTGCAAACATCCCAGGGGTGCTTGCACAGAGCTTCCCTCTCTTCCTCACCAGCTCCTTCTCCTCCTGACTGCAAGAAATAAATCCTGTGAGCCCTCACACCCAGGGTGTGTAACTCAGAGTCCCTGCCTGGTGTGGGAGCTCAGCACTCAGGGACCACCTCTGCTCACACCCTCAGCCCCTTTGAGCTCTTCATGCCTTTCACAACGCTGGGCTCTTCCCAGCAAGGAGTTGAGTTTACAGGCTGCTCACCCCCACAAGGTCCTGTCTGAAGGTGCAGGAATGTTCAACAAAATGAGCTGGAAGCAGATTTGGTTCGGCTGCAGCTCAGCAGGAGAGGCACTCAAACCCTTTGACTCCACTTGAAGGTTTCTTCTGTCACTCACTTTGTGCAAGGAAATGTAAATTGAGGCAGAAATTTGTAGCACAAGCGTGTGAATATTTCTTTATTGTCACTTAAGCAAAAAAAAAAAAGTATAAAAATTAGCTGTGAAGTGGCCTCTAAATGAAAAACTCATCACATCTCCGTCAGCCCAGCAGAAATAGAGTGCAATGGGTTTGTGTCAAGAATATAAATGGTTTTATTTCAGGAGTTTTGATTGAATTAAATGGAGGTTCAAATTATCCTGCAATTGAATTAACTGAAAGTCACTGTATTTCTCACACATTTTGTAAAGATTTTAAAGAGCACTTACAGCAGGGTTTGGTGTCCTTAGGGCTGTATGAACTATGAGTGATTTGTCCTTCTCCATGAAGAGCCTTCTGAGTCATCTCACATTGGTTGTGTGACACTCATTACCAGCCAACAAAGCATGTGTGCACCCAGAAAAGGACCGAAATCCCTCCAGTTTTTCACCCCTTCAGAATTAGAAACTAAATGGCAGAGCAGGAGGAAGAGGCCACCTGCAGAACTGGGGTCAAAGGGTAGGAGTCCGGAAAAATCAGTGTAAGAGAGTAAAAGACATTTGGGGCTGGGGGGATCCCAGTGCACACCCCTGCACTGTGGGGCTGTTCTCTCCCTTGGGGGTGGGCACAGGGATGTCATTGATTGTCACAGGCTGTTCACAGGGGCTGTGCTGCTCACTCATAACCTGTGCTGTACTACCCTGTAGTGCACACAGCCAAATGTTTCACTCACATTTGAGGTGTTTGACCTGGTGGCTCAAAGCCCATCCAGCTCCTGAAAGAGCCACCTGAGTTCTGTGGATACCCTGTTCTGCTACCTGCTGCAGCCAGGGGCTGGCTGTTAAAGTGTTGCCTAAAAAGGCAGCCCAAAAACTGAGACCAGTCAGGAGTAAGGGAATAAAAGGTGGGTATTTATTGGAAAGGACTTCAAAGACACATTTAGGGCAGACAAAGCCCCCCAGGGGCATCACCCAAAATGGACGAGTCACGAGTTCTCCACACCTTTATAGGTTTGGTCCATTTGCATATCAGCATAAATTCACCAATTCAAACTTTGCAATTTCCCCCAGCTCCCCTAGCTCGTTCCGCCCTCCCCGTTTAGAATCTGGGCCTGGGCAGTCTGAGTGTCCTTGAAGAGCAGCCCAGAGAGGCCCTGCTCTGTCTGTAGAGAAAGCATACACACCAGGCAACACAGAATTTGAAAAATATAAGGGTTAAAACCTAAGGCAACAAGAGGCAGAGCTCTTTGTTGGATTTCTTTGACTTTGGGCACTGACAAAAACACCCCCCTGGACGCTGACCCCAAGGTGTGCCCCTCTCCTGTGGGACAGCAGACCTGCACATTGGGCAGAGCATGAGCTCAGCTGCCCTGTGAGGTTTCCTTGCCAGCTCAGCTTTACCTCTGTAGAAGTCCATCCAGGAATCCCCCAGGGCATTCTTCCTCTCTCAGGGTTCAGTGTCAACCTGCATTTCCTTCATCCTCTCTCTGGAGCCTTTGTGTCTTTCCTCCTCTCACCCAGCTTGCCAAGAAGTGGCTCACAGGAGTGACACTGTGGGACCTCAGCTTTCTCAGCCTAGAAACTCTTCTGCCCTTGCTCCATATTTCACCAACCCTCTGCTCATTCTGCTTTCCTCACAGCAGTTCCTCTGTTTGCTTAGCACTTTGTCACTGGAGCTCCTCCTGCCTGTGCTGAGCTGTGCTTTGCTGCTCCCAGGCCAAGGCTGGGTCCCACGGCTCCCACACATCACCGTGCTGGTGGCACACGCTCTCCTGCTGCTCATCACACATGCTCTGCTCCTAAAATGGAAGCATTCCACCTTTTTTACAGGCAAAAGAAAGCCTGAGGGAAAGGGACATGTGGGTGAGAGTCTGTGTCATCTGTGCTCCACATGAGAGTGATCTTGTCAGATTCGTGTTGTGGAGTGAAACGTGGAGATTCAACCGCACCCCTTAACTCTGCCAGAAATCCTGTGGGACCTCCAGTAAAACACTGGGTGTCTTCATCCCTAGATCAGAGAATCACAGAACCATGGAATGGTTTGGGTTAGAAGGGACCTCAAAGACCATCCCATCCCACTCCCTGCCCTGGGCAGGGACACCTCCCACTGTCCCAGGCTGCTCCAACCCCATCCAGCCTGGCCTTGGGCACTGCCAGGGATCCAGGGGCAGCCACAGCTTCTCTGGGCACCCTGTGCCAGGGCCTGCCCACCCTCACAGTGCAGAATTTCTTTCTAATATCTAATCCAACCCTTCCCTCTGTCACTGTGAAGCCATTGCTCCTTGTCCTGTCACTACCTGCTCCTTTTTCAAAGAGGCACCTACAAACTTGTGGGAGAACCCAACATTCTCCCAGAGCTGCCTGGCTGATCCAAGTCCCTAAAAGGTACTTCTTGCACCCCATCACCTCTTTGCAGCTCCAAACCTTGCCCTGTAGTGTTGGGGAAAAGCAGCTCCCTTATGCTTTGGATAGAGCTGAATCCCACCCTGAGGTGAGACCATGCCCAGAGGAAAGGGAAGACTCAAATGTTCTCTGGTTATGCAAAAATCATCTTTGCTAGCAGGCAGGTACAGGTGAAAGCAGAGTTCAGTCATTACAATGCAAATATTGTCAGTACAGGTTTAAAGACAGAAAAATGAAGCATTTGAGCAGAGCTTTAAATGAGTTCCAGCAGGGCTGTTCCCTGTGGTCAGTGAGCTGATGGGACTCTCACAGTCAGGAGGCAGAGAAACAGTATTTAAAAAAAATTCCAGTCTTTGACAAATCCTCAAAAGCATCCTGAATTAGAGACAGGTACAGTTTCACATCCCCAAAGCTCCTGTGGGTTTCTGGTGTTCCCTCACAGTGGTTTGCTGTGACACACAAGTCTCCTGTGGATGGTCCCAGCTGCTTTTCCAGCAGTGGTGGCCCCTGTGTGGGATATCCTGGACTTGCCCAGATGGCCCCAGCCCCTGTGTGAGGAGAGGGCTCAGCTCTGGCCTGGGCTTTGTCATATGGTACTGAATGTACCATGTGGATAAACGCCCTTTCTACCTGAAAATGTCCTCTTGGATCAAGGTTGAGACATGTTGGGAGCCAAAAAAGTGCTGGGGTAACACTGAGCCTGGTGTATATTTTAATTCAAGGAAAAATGCTTCAGAGGATCACGTTTATTCTTTTCTCTGACTTTTCTGTGGAGGATATGAACTGTCTGGGGGAGATGTGACCCTCCAGTGTGTCTGTGCAGTGCCTCACCTCCTGCCCTGGGCCTGGCACACCTGACTGGCCTTAAAGGAAACCTTGGCCACACTCTGTTTGTGTGTTGTACACTGCAAATAACGAGGCCAAAACCTGTTTTGCCTCTTGGCACCTCAGTGCTTTGCTGAGTGTTCCTGCCTGCAGAGCTCTTCAGGTTGGCTAAACCTGACCCTTCCTGAGTGTCTGCATTACCTGGCACAGCACTGAGCCCCTGCTCTGTGCCTGGCAGTGACCTCCTTGTCCCCATCAAATCCCACCACAGCAATTCTGCCATTTACCAAATGCCCAGACAGGAGCCCTGCACTGTATCACAACAGCAAGACATGCATGACTGACAAGGGCACAAGCAGCATGGATGGCTTGGGTTTGTTTTAGAACCTGCAGGCACACCCTGACATCCCAGAGCAAAGTCATCTTAACAAATGTTCCTGCAGATCTCTCACCTTGTCCTTTCAGCTCTCTGGACTAAATCTCTTCTTGAACACTTGGTTCATTACCACAACCACGGAGAGCAGCTCTGTGAGATAATTTTATGGTGGCTCCCTGTTGCTGCTGAGAGGAATGGGAATGATCAGTCTCCTTGGTCAATAAGAACAGAAGGTGTTACTTGACAGCAGATAAAATTTAAGACTTGAAAATACAAACACAACAGTCAGTCAATGAAGATTTGGGCACCAGAGAAATTCTGCAGATGGTCAGGCTCACAACATCAAAGAGGCAGATGAAAATGGATCCATGGAAATATGACAGGGTAAAAACATTAAAGGCAGATGATGGAGTGCCAAGCCCAACCAGCAAGTTTCCTGTAATGTCTCTTTTCCCTACCCCATTCTTGTTCTTGGATGACTCAGTCCAAAGTCCTTGTGCCAGCTTTCCCTGGTCTCTCCTAGAGGCACCTTACCAGGCTGCAGCACTCCCAGACCTGTGGCAGCACTGCAAATTGTCAGAAACCTACATCTCATGGTTCATGTAGCAGGGCCAGGCAGCTCTCTTGGGAGCAGAGGTAATTAAATTTTGCTCAGTCATGCAGGTAGAGAAGCAGCTCTTGATAATCCTGCCTCTTGTCCTTGCATGCCTTCGTAACACACTGGTGGCAGCTGGCCTGGCCTCTCCAGCGTGCACGAGCTGAAAACCCAGAGTGCTGCAGGAGCTGAGGACACTCCTTAGGCTTCAGGTGGTCTGTCTGGTTTCTCTCCTCAGAAAAAAGGTGTCATAGAATCACAGAATCACAGGCAGGTTTGGGTTGGAAGGGACCTTAAAGGTCATCTCCTTCCAACTCTCGTGGGCAGGGACACCTTCCACTAGACCAGGTTATCTCCTGGCAAATCTCCTTCCTCAGGGAAGGAAACTTCATTTTTAAAGGAAAATATCTCAATCTGTTTCTACAACTTTTCCACTGATCAAATCTGCACGAGTCTTTCTGCAGACACGAAGGCTTGCAGGCTGCACCCTCACCAGGCTGGCCAAAGAGTGACAGCAGCTCGGCCAGCATCCGTCACCCCTTCACAGCAGCTGCCTCTGGCAGGGCTCCCTTTGCTGCGTGCAGGAGATGCAGTTTGAACCAAAATGAGGGAACCAGGACAGGGCAGGGTCAGGCACACCCTGGACAGTGTCACGAGTGGAGCTAAAGCCTCATCTCTCTGTGACTCCCAGTACAGATGACACAAGCCCACAAGTCACCAGCAGAGTCAGCAATGAAAGCAGAGAGCTCTGACACCCATTCCATTGTAGAGAACAAAAGACTCTCCCAAAAGGGTCAGACTCCTTGACTCCACCTCACACAGGAGAAACTGAGGCCCAGAGCTGTGACATGACCTCCCAGGGCTGAGAACCAAGAGCTCGTGTCAGCCCAGCACTCTGTCCAAGGGCAGCACAGCCTTCACCACACAGACCTGAGAGCTTTAATCCCCAATCACACACGTCTTCTGCATCTGCAGAACTTTTTGTTCCCACCCAGCCCCTCTCTGGTGACACACTGTCCCATTCTCATTCACAGTCCTCCAGCCAAAGCATTCCCTTCCTAGGCTGGCTGACTCTGCAGCACCTCACTGGGTTCACTCCTTGCCTCCTAGGAAAAAGGCAGCTCTTCTCCATGGAGAAAAAGAGGCAGAGGCATGAGGGTGAAAAGCCCCCTGCCTGAAAGAATCAAAGCCTGCGAGGAAGGATCACAATTCCTCAGTGCCAGTGGGTTTGGGATGGCTCTGCAGAGACCGATGCAGAGGGGTGCTCCCAAATGCCCCCCAATTCTGCAGGACCTGGTCCTGAGAGCAGCTCTGGGCTCCCCAGGGCTGTCCCCACGGCCTGAGCGTGTCCCTTTGTTGCTGCAGGAATTCTTTCACTGGTCCACTCCACCATCTAGTGGAGATCTCTGAGAGCACAGGGCACAGCCGGGGAGAGGGGAGAGCTGACACAGAACACGGAACCATAGCACAGCTAAGGTTGGAAAGTCCAACCCTTGCCCGAATCCCACCACGTTCACAAACCATACCATGAAGTGCCACGGTTACTCATTTTTTGAATCGGGGATGGTGACTCGAGCACTGCCCTGGGCAGCCTGTGCCAGTGCCTTTGCTGTTCAGCAAAGAAATTCCACCTCATATCCAACCTGAACCTCCCCTGGCACAACTTGAGGCCATTTCCCCTTACCCTGCCACTTGTTTCCTCAGCCTCTCCTCATCAGACCTGTGCACTGCACAAGTAGCAAGAGCTCTTGTTCCTACATCATCTTGTATCTTACTGAAGATCTGCCCAGAGCCTTTGGCTGCTCAGGGTAACAGAGGTGTTTACTTTGCACTTAGATGAAAACTCGATCAAGTTCAGAGCACAAGTGTAGACTTGTGAAAGGATTTGAAGACTTCACACCAACCCTGATGAATCCTGCACGTGGAGACCTCAAGGAGCCATACAGAAAACTCCCAGGGAACATCCTGGGAGCAGGTGGGGATGGACAGGGCTTGACCCTTGCCAGAGACTCCACAGCACCCCTGGGAAGCTGAACCCAGTGATCAGCACACAGTGGAAACCAGAGGTGGAACAGCTTCTCCAAGGCCTGGCTGGCACTGCAGTGGCTTTGATCCACGTGCTGGTGGGAAGTGCTTAGGAGAAAATTAAAACTGGGGATTTTTACAGTCACCTCTGTAGATGAAAGACCAGCATCACCCTTCAGGTAGTACACACCTGCAGTACTAAGAGCTTCCACCCCAAACCACTGAAGAAGCCTTTTAGAAGACACTTGGATCACAGCAGGAACTATTTCATCACCACTTCAGCAGTCACAGAGGAAGAACTGAGGGTGAATCTGGAGCAGGGCAGATGACAATCACCCTCATGCTTTGAGTTTTAGCTGCCTGCAATATTCTGTACTTAAAATTCAAGCCAGGCTTTTCACAGCTACTCAGAGGCAGAGATGCCCGGGGCAATTCAGCAGCACATGAGATGCTCCACCTGGAGGTGCTCATGGCCAGGCTGGACAGGGCTTGGAGCAACCTGGGATAGTGGAAGGTGGGAGTGGAACATGATCTTTAAGGTCCCTTCCAACCCAAACCATTTTGGGATTCTGTGATTCCAAGTGTCCTTGGTGATTCCAACATTTCCTGCAAAGCCTGTTTTCTCTGCAGTGCTGCCCAGCCCACAGAGCTGCCAGACTCCACGGGCTCTGCAAGCTCCTGGGTGTCCCCTCCCTGTCAGGAACACTCCAGCACAGGGCCATCCTTAGCCACTTCTTTCACCAGTCACAGAGAAAAGAGTCACTGCCTGAACTGCTATCCCAGTCTCAAAATCTTGTTACAGTCACACTGTCATCTTCAGGAGGAACCACGCTAAGAGGAGGCTGTGAATGTCCTAACTGGAATAACTGCATAGAAAGATATAATTCATTATTATCACTGTCATTAATATTATATACGTGTAACATCACAATAAGCCTTTTCCTGTACCAATAGGCCCCTAAGCAACAAGGAAGTTCAAAAGAGTATTTGAGGATTCCAGTCTATTAATTCCTTGCATAATCCCAGTAACACATTAACATTCCCCAGAGCTACGCCAGCCTTCCCAGTAATGTTTTCCAGTTGTTTTGTTGTGAATCAAATCCTGTTAAATAAACAGAGCAGATCCATTTCATCTCATCTGACATTTCTGGAAAGGAAAACATTCAGTCTGTATTTTTCTGAGAGCTGAGAACAAGGCACTGTGAGGGCAAAACTTACTGAGGGCAAAATGAAGGGTAAAACACACACACTTTCCCCCACTTCTCCTGCAAAAAGTGGATGTAATTTTGCATAACTTGAGACATTTGTGATCTGACTGTTCTGGGTCACTGTTGTTCCACACCATTTGATGCTCACAATAGCTCCCACTGAGTGTAGTTCTCTCCTGAGCACCACGGGATGCCCGACCCGAGGCCTTAATGAGGCACTGAGAAAGGGATTTGTGTGTGCAGAAGGAAACGCTCGCATCGAGGTTTCACAGTCCTCAGCAAGCAAGGAATTCCCTTCAGCCACAATACATGTCTGATGCCCCACTCATGAATGGGAAAAGCTAGGATGTCTAAACCCACTCCTGGTTTTTCAGGATGTGCCTGTTCAGGCTGTGCCACGACAGCCCAGGCACACAGCAGGGCACACACAGCCCTTGCCTGCTGTCACCCATCTCACTGTCAGCACACCCAGTGCCACCATGCCTCAGAAAAGGGACTGGAAATATCTTTTTCCACATAGGAGCTATTTGCAGAACAGAAGAAAGCAAGAAGAGCCCTTCCTGGAGGAACAAAGCGTGGCCAGGCAATTCTGAAAGGAAATGCTTCCCCCAAGAAGGCAGCAGGCACTGGGCACTGCTGAGCAGGGTCAGCGTGTGGCAGCAGCGAGGGGAGAGCCCCGGCCAAAGGAAAGCCACCGACAGCTCTGTCCACAGAACGATCAACAGCCAGGGGACCATGGGCACGGAGAGATGTGCTGGCAGGCCCGACGGACACCGGGAGAGGAGAGCAACGATGGCAGAATCCACCTCAGGAGCAGCTGAGGGAGCTGGGGGGGCTCAGCCTGCAGCAAAGGAGGCTCAGGGGGCCCTGCTGGCTCTGCACAGCTCCTGCCAGGAGGGGCAGCCAGGGGGGTCGGGCTCTGCTCCCAGGGAACAGGGACAGGAGCAGAGGGAACGGCCTCAGGCTGGGCCAGGGGAGGCTCAGGTTGGATATGAGGGGAAATTTCTTCACTGGCACAGCTGCCCAGGGCAGGGGTGCAGTCCCATCCCTGGAAGCGCTCAAGGATGGTGCGGCTGTGGCACTTGCGGACCCGGGGCAGCGCTGGCACTGCCAGCGGCCGGGACCGACTGCCCCGAGTGCCCCGGGCTCCGTGAGGCGCTGAGGGGCCGGGGCGGGGCGGGGGCGGGGCGATCTCAGGGCCCGGCCACGCCCCCGCCCTCAGGCGCCGTGCC
>VZRZ01001336.1:219177-244329 GCA_013398175.1 Climacteris rufus
GAACTGCGGGCACCGGCCCTCAGCGGCGGGCGGGGGAACAGCCTGGGGGCCCCTGACCGGGAGGGGATGCCGGGGAGCCGCTGTCAGGAATGTCGGGGCCCGCGGCGCGTCCCCCTGGCAGAGCCCGCGCTGAGGCGGTGCCGGTGTCTGTCGGGGCCAGGCGCGGGGCAGATGAAGTACATCCTGGTGACGGGCGGGGTGATCTCGGGCATCGGCAAGGGGATCATCGCCAGCAGCATCGGCACCATCCTCAAGTCCTGCGGGCTGCATGTCACCTCCATCAAGATCGACCCCTACATCAACATCGACGCCGGCACCTTCTCCCCGTACGAGCACGGTGAGCGCCCCGCGGGCGGAGTGTGGGGCCCCGGGTGCTCCCGGGCTGCCCTGAGCCGCCTCCTTCGCAGGAGCCTTTGTGGCGGCCCTGAGGCGGGAGGGGCTGAGCCTGTGCGGCTGCGGTGCCCACAGAGCTGCTCTCGGGGCTGTTCGTGCCGCCTGTGCGGGAGCTTCGGCCCCCAGTGCAGTGATCCTCTGGGTTATCTGCGCCTTTTGGTGTTATTGCTGCTCCTAAACTTGTTGTGGCCACAACTTACATTGAATTCTGCCACTGCTTGTGCGAGCAGGGGAGGTGTTTGTGCTGGATGATGGAGGGGAGGTGGACCTGGACCTCGGGAACTACGAGCGCTTCCTCGATATCCGGCTCACCAAAGACAACAACCTGACCACTGGGAAGATCTACCAGTATGTCATTAACAAGGAGAGGAAGGGAGACTATCTCGGCAAAACGGTGCAAGGTGATGCCAAGCTTCTTTGCTGGTGCTTAGAAATGTATTTCAGTCCTGGCTGGATGCTTTGTCTTTCCTCTTCACTGGAGGCTCTGCACCAACCTGCTTGTGTTTGGACTGTGCTGGACTTGGGTCCAGCTGTCTAACATAGCCAGTGATAAATGTGAACAGACTTTGAGTTGTTTGTTCTTCTGGGGCTTGTTTCTTAGCTGGTTAAAATGTTTAATGCTTTTGTTAACTCATCTCATTAGAAAACCCAAAGGTTTTGGGAGTATCAGATCAGTGCCTTCCTTTTTTAACCATCCTCCCCAGCTGGTTGACATTAGGACTTCCACAGACAGTTAAAAGCAGAGTAACTCTCTGCTTAGAGCAAAGAACAGTTTGTACTTGAATCTTTCAGCTTAAAGGAAACGTTGCTTACATGTGTTTAAATTGAGGCAGGGTTCCATTTCCTGCCAAGGCACTGGAAAATCACAGCCAAGAATAATCACTTCAAAAATGCATAGTTCTTTGAAGACACATATTGCTGCTCAAGCCCTATGGAAAGCACTGGCTAGTGATCGTCAGTAATTTGCTCTGTAATGAGTTAGAGAAGAGGGAAAAGCCTGTATGGTGGCTTTAACCCTTGCCTGGGTTTCTTTTCCAGTTGTTCCCCACATCACAGATGCCATACAGGAATGGGTGATGAGGCAGGCACGGATTCCTGTGGATGAAGATGGCATTGAACCCCAAGTCTGTGTGATTGAGGTTTGTGACTTTTAAAAAATACATAGTTCTGTTTCTTGTATGGAGTAAACTGATCTATATGCGTATTTTGCATTATAAGTTTTCTTTACAGAAATGCTCAACTTAGCATGTTACTGAATGGGTTAAAAATCCCCCTTTTAACTTGATTTACTTGGTCTAATCTGGATTGCAGCCTGCAGCTGCCTCATGAGGGGGAGCCCCACAGGACCCAAGGGAACAGCTGGAGCTGTGTCAGGGGAGGTTTGGGTTGGATATCAGGGAAAGGTTCTTCTTTCCCCAGAGGGTGCTGGGCACTGCCCAGGCTCCCCAGGGAATGGGCACGGCCCCAAGGCTGCCAGAGCTCCAGGGATGCCCAGGGTGGGGTTGTTGGGGTCTGGGCAGGGACAGGGCTTGGACTGGATCCCTGTGGGTTCCTTCCAGCTCAGGACATTCTATGAATTAACCTACAGAATGAATTTTAGCTCTTGTAACTTAATATGCCAAAGTCTGTTAATTGTGCTGTGCCCTGTTCTTCCTTGGTGGGTGGAAGGAGAGGTAAATCCCCCTCAGGAAACTGTTGTCTTTCCTGACAGCACTAAAAGGAACCTTGAAGTGACCAGTTCAAGCACAGCCATGGGCCAGGGAGTGGCACAAGTTGGTGGTGACAAACCCTGTGCAGTTTCCAGTGTGTTTATGGGACATTCTGCTGCCAAAGGAGACAGAGCAGGGCGAAGGCTCTGCCACTGCTGAGCTGGGATGTGCTAACACAGGGCAGGCAGCTTGTCACAGAGCCCAGGTCATGGTGACTTGGGACTCTGCCTGCAGCTTGGGGGCCACTGTCTGTGCCAGGATCACAAGGCCAGATCTGAAGTACCGAGGAGGCTCTGTCTGACAGGGCCTGGGAGGCTCCAGGGGTTGCCTTGTCCCTGTTCCTGCATGTGTCCAAACCCCTCTGTAGAGTTCCCAAAACCTAACAGAAATCTTGCTTCTCAGTGCCACCTAATGTTCATAAATCATAATTTTAACATCTGAATCTTTTCCCTGAGGAGAAAACAGAGGTAAAGCTGATGTCTCTGGAGAGGTGCTGCCTATATGAGAAGCCGTTTTTCTTACAGCTTTTTCATTTGTGGGGAAATGAGGAAGGTAAAACAGTTTCCAGTAGTGCATACAGCTGGCAAATCCTGGTACTTCATATGCAGTGACATCATAGAATCTCGTTGGAAGGGACCCCCAGGGATCATCCACCCAGCCCTGTCCCTGCCCAGACCCCACCAACCCCACCCTGGGCATCCCTGGCAGCGCTGTCCAAACGCCCCTGGAGCTCTGGCAGCCTTGGGGCCGTGCCCATTCCCTGGGGAGCCTGGGCAGTGCCCAGCACCCTCTGGGGAAAGAAGAACCTTTCCCTGCTCTCCAGCCTGAGCCTCCCCTGGCCCAGCTCCAGCCGTGCCCTGGGTCCTGTCCCTGTCCCAGAGCAGAGATCGGAGCTGCCCCTCGTGGGGAAGCTGTGTTGGAGCTGATGCTCCTTTAGGGAGTCAGAGGGAGGTGCTGGGGAGATGCTTGTGTGTTTTTACATTTATTTTCATGTTTCCCCATGCTTTGGCACTGACTTTACCCCTCACTGTGTGTGTGTTGCCAGCTGGGGGGCACGGTGGGTGACATTGAGAGCATGCCCTTCATCGAGGCCTTCCGCCAGTTCCAGTTCAAAGCCAAGAGGGAGAATTTCTGTAACATTCACGTCAGCCTGGTGCCCCAGGTAAGGCCCCAAAGGTGCTGGTGGTCAGAGGCTTCCTCAAGCCAAAAGTTACTTCCTGAAGGGTGTTTCTGAAAGGCTGTATCTCTCAGTACTGTTAGTTTTGTATTTCTGTGTATATAAACTTCTGGCAGAAATGCAGAGATTAAGGGGTTAAGTGTCTAGAGAGTCTCACAGGAATTGAAAAGAAACTTCTCCAAGTGCGTAAATGTGTAATAAAGGCTTGGGAGCTGCAACAAGTGCAGTTTTGCATCTTTAACTGCTGTTTTTCTCTCTGAAATTATCTTCTAGCATTTGAGGTAAACTTGATTTCCAGGGTGAAAACTTTCAGTTCCCCTTCATTTGCACGGCCTTTCCTTTCTGCAAAGCTGTTTCATGGCCATTTGAGCTTACTAATAAGACCATATTCCAAACTCTTCCTGGAGTTATTAATACTTTTGTTTCTGTTTCTCTTCCACCTGCAAGATTTACATTAGCTGCTGCTCATGAAATATGCTGAGTTACTTTTGAAATTTCAAAATAGAATACCATATTTTGAAACATCATCTGTTTTCTTTTCCCTAGACAGTGTTTTTAATTTGTTTTTTGATCATTTCATAGACTCTCACACCTGACTGCCATGTGAGCTGTAACAATCTGAGGGGCAGTCACCTTCAGTTCAGAGATTAAATTAAGAAAAGGTGTTGGGAAGTGGTCCTCTGATAAGAATCAGTTAATTAGGAATCACGAAGAAAACCAAAATACCCTTGTGTGCCAAGCAGGTGGGGTGAACTCCAGTAATCTCAAAAGGATATGAAGCTGCTTTATGCCATAAAATGCCTGATGTGACCTCAGCTGTGTTATCTGCTCTGGTCTTGAACACAATTTTGCAGTCCTGTGTAAACAAACAAAAAATCTCCACTGCAGGAGTCATTTCTGAAAAAAGATTTCCATGACAGTTTGGCCATTCAAATGGCAGCACAGGGGGACACGAGGTTCATGTGAATTGTCCAAGAACTGGGTGAGATTCTCAGCAGATGAGTAGGGTGGGGAGCCCTGGTTACCTGCTGCACCCTTGCTGCTGCACCCTTGCTGCTGCACCCTTGCTGCTGCACCCTTGCTGCTGCACCCTTGCTGCTGCTCTGATGTGCTGCTCTGATGTGCTGCACTGATGTGCTGCACTGATGTGCTGCACTGATGTGCTGATCTGATGTGCTGATCTGATGTGCTGATCTGATGTGCTGATCTGATGTGCTGTTCTGCTCTGCTCTGCCAGCCCAGCTCCACAGGGGAGCAGAAGACCAAACCCACCCAGAACAGCGTCCGGGAGCTGCGGGGGCTCGGGCTCTCCCCAGACCTGGTAAGCTTTGCTGCCTGCCTCTGCACTGAACAGGCACCTCTGGCATGTTGGAACAGCATTCTGGTCTAAGGAATGCTTTAACTCTGAGCTCTTTATATTGCTGATAAATAAGGAAAAGAAACTGTTTGTTTTTTTCCTTTTTTCTCAAATCACACACCGCACAGACAGCTCTTCTTAGAGATTTGTTTTGTGAATGCCTGAGTATTTCTGTTCTGTGTCACAGCCCTGATGTTGCTGCTCTGTCAGATTGTTTGCAGGTGCTCCACTCCACTGGATACCTCAGTAAAAGAAAAGATTTCCATGTTCTGTCATGTTGAACCAGAGCAGGTAAGGATTGCTGTCTGTGCTTCCTTGCAGCAGATACTGGAGCTGTTTGTCAGATGCTGGGGGGTTTTATCTGAGCACAGCATTTCTTGCTCTGTGTTTTGGTAGCTGCATTATTCATTTGCTGCTTTGTCTTCCCCTGCCTTCCTAACACATGGCCCTGGTGCTAAACCAGTTCTTGTGCCAGCACTCAGGTTTTATTATAAGGTAGGTAGTGCAAACTTAGAGATTTCTTTGAAATCCAAGGTGATTTCTGAATCAGTTTTGACCTTGATTATACTTCCACAGCCCTTTTGTGAACATAGAAGAATGAGATTTTCCAGTATTTGAGGCCTAAGAGTTGCCCAAAATGAGGTTTAAAGCATACACAACTGTATTTCTTTCCTACACTGCTATTTTCACAATATTATTCTTCTGCCCAGGATTTCTTTGAGGAGAGATGGCACAGAGAGGTTGAAATGGTGTTTGGGAGAAGCATTGCTTCACCTGAATGTTATGTGATGTACACAAATTCCATGTTAGCATGATTCTTCTTATACTGGACTCAGCACAGTCTGAGATGGGGCTTGGAAAACAGTCAAAAAGCCTGTAGGGTGAATATTGGCACTTCCTGATCCAGCTGGAGCTTGAAAAATTTTGTCTTTTTTTGTGAGACTTGAGTATCACTTCACAATCCCAGATTCTGTCAAGTTATTTTTATTAATCTGCTCCACAGCAAGACCAGACTTGAGTCCTGCAATTTCAAGCACTGCACTGCTGGCAGTAATGTTGATGTGTCATCAGTAAAATATCTACCTCTTGTTGGCCAGGAATTCAGAATAAGTTGGCTCCTGTCACTTTCCAGGAAGTTTAATGCCGTTCTGTGTGGTTGTTGCTCTGACTGCAGTTGCACTTGCATTGAGAAGTAAAGAGCACTGAGGGTAAAAGAGGAAAATGTGCAGCCAAGGGGGTTTGACTGGTGCAACGTTGAACTCTGCTTTCATTTGAGTCAGTAGAAATGAGAATTTAAAAATAGTTGTGCATTTTGTTGTGTGTTTGGCTCAGGTGTCCTGAGCCATTTTTTCCCATTTCATTGAACCAGAACTGTTGATGCAGATTTTCCTCATTGACCTAAGAATTTGCTCTTAATTGTTTAATGCTAAATTTGTTGACAGGCACCCTGTAAAATGTCTTGCTGTACTGGTATCACAGATTTCCCTGGCTGAAAATCAGACTGGGAGGCCTGGTTAGGAAGGACAGGGGTGGGAAGGGGAAAGCTTCACTTGGGATTCTGCATCACAGGAGTCTCTCAGTGTTCTTTGAGCCTTGCTGGGTGCTCACAATGTGCTGGGCAGCTGCTTTTCCTGCTGGGTTACTGGGTTAGAGCCCTGCCCAGGGGAGCAGTAATACCTTGGAGGTGCTGAAGCCTTTTCATGTGCACACCAGTGTTAAGCTACTCATGGGTTGGTGTGTTAATCAACACTTGTTTCTGCCTGCAAGTTCAGGTGCTTAAATGTTTTCTCTGCTAGACACAGGAACACTGTGATTATCTGCCTAAAAAGAATTGCACAGGCACTGGGTTTGTGTTTGAATGGCACTGGTTTTGTGAACAGGTCATTTGTGTCCACGATGTCTCCTCCATCTACCGGGTCCCTCTGCTGCTGGAGGAGCAGGGAGTTGTGGATTACTTCAGGCACAGGCTGGACCTGCCCATCGAGAGGCAGCCCAGGAGGATGCTCCTGAAGTGGAAGGAGATGGCTGACAGGTGAGCAGCACTGCTGGCCACACTTCACTGCAGACTGCCTGCTCTTCCTGCCTCTTGGCTGTGAGGTGATGATGTTACTGCTTGTTCCTGCAGTGTTCTTACATGCTCATGTTGTTCTTTTCCTTCTGCTCAGAGTCCCATCCAAACCTTGAGTGTTTCCAGGGATGGGGAATCCACAGCTTCTCCAAACAACCTCTGCCACTCTCACTGTACAAAATTTCATCCTTATATCCAGCCTAAATCTCCCCTCTTTTACTTTAAGACCACCAGCCCATGTCCTAGCACAGGAGACCCTACTAAAATGTCCCCATCTTTCTCATAAAGCCCCTTACTGAAAGGCTGCCATAAGGTCCCTCTGGAGCTTTTTCTTCTGCAGGCTGAACCACCCCGATTCTCTCAGCCTCTTTCCATAAAATCCTGGAAGATAAATTCACTGAGATCCTTACCTTGTGTTGGGAGTGTACTGTGAGTGTCAAACCCAGTTTGAAGTGGGCAGTGGACAGCTCTGCCCCTCCCTTTTTATACAAAAAACTCTCAGTGACATTACAAAGCACTGAAATCCTTTTGTAGGTATGGAAAAAATCCTTTTGTAGGTTCCTTGGAAAGCTGTCAGGAGTGTTAATAAAAAGTACCTTTGAGTGTGATTTCAGGCAAGTGAGACAAATATTCAGTACCTGTTCTGTCTGAGACTCCTTGGACACTTTTTTCTCCTTGTGAGGAACAGACTCAGTGTTCATGGGGAAATAGTGGATAGAGTCTTTTCAGAAAGGGCCTGAATGTTGACTGAAGCCTTCAATATGTTTGTCCTTATAAGAAATGAATTTTCAAGATGTAGATGTTTTCCTTTATTTCTGTGCCTGACAGAAGCCAGCCTTGTCAGTAACGTTTCCTTCTGATGGGGAAAGCTCTTGGTCAGCAGCTGGATTGAAGTTATTTAGCAATTCTGAGATAAACTTTAAACAAACTCCTGGCTGTAGGCAGCAGTGCTGTGTGAATCCTGTGCTGCCAGGTGCTGGGGATTCAAAGTGTGGGCAGCACAGCCCAGGAATGCTTTGTGTGTTTGGAGCTGCTGATAGGAGCTCAGCCAGCATGGGAAGATGCTGTGCAGAGCAAACACACACCAAGCTGTGCTTTGATCCTCTCCTAAGAGCTCACTGCAGCCTTCTCACCTGGTAGAGCTGCCTGAAAAGGCAGTTTGGATCTGCTCAAAATGGCTTTTCATCATCAGGAGAGAGGAGTTAATTTGTGTGTGGCTTTCTGCAACTGTTCTCCCCTGTCATTGTTTTGGTTTTGATCTCGCTTTGATGTTTTCAAATCATAATTATTATAAAAGGTCACTTCCAATGCCATCAGCTGTGTTGGACAGACTTGGGAGAGCACAGCTGGTTGTTCCTTGGAAAGTTGAACAGAATGTCAGTGGTTCTCACCCATCAGAATGTCAGTGGTTCTCACCCATCACAATGTCAGTGGTTCTCACCCATCACAATGTCAGTGCTTCTCACCCATCAGAATGTCTGTCAGTGGTTCTCACCCATCACAATGTCAGTGGTTCTCACCCATCAGGATGTCTGTCAGTGGTTCTCACCCATCACAATGTCAGTGGTTCTCACCCATCAGAATGTCTGTCAGTGGTTCTCACCCATCACAATGTCAGTGGTTCTCACCCATCAGAATGTCTGTCAGTGGTTCTCACCCATCACAATGTCAGTGGTTCTCACCCATCAGAATGTCAGTGGTTCTCACCCATCACAATGTCAGTGGTTCTCACCCATCACAATGTCAGTGCTTCTCACCCATCAGAATGTCTGTCAGTGGTTCTCACCCATCACAATGTCAGTGGTTCTCACCCATCAGGATGTCTGTCAGTGGTTCTCACCCATCAGGATGTCTGTCTGTGGTTCTCACCCATCAGGATGTCTGTCTGTGGTTCTCACCCATCACAATGTCAGTGGTTCTCACCCCTGTGCTGTTGCTGGTGGAATAACCTGCGTGTTCTGCTGCTCTGCAGGTACGACCGTCTGCTTGAAACGTGTTCCATTGCCCTCGTGGGCAAATACACCAAGTTTTCTGACTCCTATGCATCTGTCATCAAAGCCCTGGAGCACTCTGCACTGGCCATCAACCACAAACTTGACATTAAGGTAAGGATGGGTCTGTGTGTGCGTGGAAAAAATTCCCCCCATCCTAAAAACAAGAAGGAAGGAGTGACTGAGCCAGTGAACTTCCAAATTATCCTTGGGTTACAGCACCAAAACAGCTTCAGAGCAAACCAGCCCCTCATCCTGTGAGCTGTGCCAGGTTTGCAGTGCCTGGGAACTCCTCAGTGCTCAGGGTGGTGTGCTGAGCTGTGACAGAGCAGTGCATGGACTGCAGGAGGGCACTGCCTGCTCTGATTTCTCTGACAGTTGTTGCAATTGATCCTTTTTAGGGTTATTGCTGTTAACCTTGTGGTACTCCCTGGTTTTATCATGCTCCTGCCTCAGGCTTTATTAATGTTTTCATACTGGTTGGGCTGCACAGGTGCTTTTAGGGGTCTTGGTCATAGCTGGGTGCTCTGAAGAGGTGAAATCTGTGTCTGTTGCCAGAAATTTCCTTTCAATAGACTTAATGTCCAGCAGATTCATGATGCCAGTGAGTCATGGAAATAGGTGGTTGCTTTCTAACAGCACTGATCTAGGTTTGGGTTACCTTTCACCTTCCAAAATCAGTAGATATGAAAAGAAGAAGAACAAGTTAAGGCTGGGAAGTGCAATCCCTGCACATGCATCTGGGGGTAGTCCCTGGCACGGCTCTGAGTGGTTCAGGAGGGGAGTGAGTTCTGTGAGCTCTGTGCATGGAGATTTATGCTAAAGAACTGAGTAACAGTAGTTAAAGAACTGATTTGCAGCTTCCAAAAAACAAAAAAAGAAGAACAGAATGGTTATTTTAAAGGGTTAGCAGCCTGCCAGAACGTCCAGAAGTTCAGAGGTGCTGGAATACTGGAGATGAGAAAATGGAAAAATGGCAGGGTTTTTTTCCATTGTCATAACACCCTTTAATTACAGCAGCCTGTGTTGCACCACATCTTATTTCTCAGTGCCTCTTGAAGGGGATGTTTGTTTGATGAGACAGGGATACAGTTTTCGTTCTCTCTGTGTGTGGTTTGTGCCTGCACAGCCCCATGCTCCCACCTCGCTGTGCTCCATTAACACCTCACATGGAATGTCAGCCTGGGGCTCAGGGGCTTTGTGTGTCACAGCAGAGCTGCAGAGAGGGCAGGAAAGAGGAGTCCTGGCCTCTGTTTGTGCACTGGTGGCAGCACCATGGGGAAAGCAGCTTTGTTGGCTCACAGGTGGGACCAGCCCAGAAAAAACTCAGGTGTCCATCAGCAAACAGCTCAGAGCTATCCAGGAGGAGTGATGCTGTCTTAATGAGAATTCAGGAGATCCTGTGCACTCTTGTGGCATTATCTCATCATCTTTTTTTGGATTTCTTCCCAGTATATTGACTCTGCTGACCTGGAGCCAGAGACTCTGCAGGAGGAGCCCGTGCGGTACCACGAGGCCTGGCAGAAGCTCTGTGGTGCTGAGTAAGTTCTGCTCTTGGAGAAGCTCTGGGGAAGCTGCTGCTGGTGCCAGCTTTGGAATGAAGGTGTTCAGGATCAGATGTGAAATGGAGAATTGGGAAATCAGTGAGGGATTTGCTGGAAGGCAGCAGTGGGGGAAATGGTCGTGCAGGTGAGGATGTGATCAGTGGAAACAGAGTGAGAGGAAATAAGGAGAGAGGATGGGGACTGGTAAAGGTTATTAAAGCCAGAGTGAGAAGGGAAGGTGTAAATGGGGAATAAAGTTCTTCAGGAAGAAAATGTGAGAAGGGAGAAAGTGTTAATATGCAGAGGAATGCCAAGAGTTAGCAGAGAAAACAAGTGGGGCCTGTTACCCCTCAGGATTTGGGTGGGATCAGAGGAAAGAACCTCCTGCAGAGTTTGGAGTTAGGACAGCCTGACACTGCAGCCAGGGGCTTCCTCAGCATGGAGCTGGCTGGGCAATGTGTTTGCAAATGTGTTTGGTGCAGGGCTTGAGTCCCACAATGTGAACCTTTTCAGTGTGGTAACCTGCATTGTGCTGGGGATCAATCTCTGGGAAGGTAAAGTTGGCATTTCTAAAGTATTTCCCTAAAAATTCAGTTTTCTGTGCTGGCTCCTGTGAAGTGGTGTGGAAATGGTGCTGCAGCCAGGCCTTGCCTGGCTTCTTCAGAGCCCTTTCAGGAGAGAGGTCTTGCAAGCCTAAGGTTTTATGGGAGGGAGGTGGTTGGGGGAGCCATGCTGAATGGAATCTGTTCCTCCTCATGCAGTGGAGTTCTGGTTCCTGGTGGATTTGGTGTTCGTGGGACAGAAGGCAAAATCCAAGCTATTTCCTGGGCAAGGAAACAGAAAAAACCCTTTCTAGGTGAGAAACATGTTTCATCCACAAGAAGAAATAAAGCAAAGGAAAGGAGGCTGAGTGACTCAGCCAGTGAACTTCCAAATTGTCCTTGGGTTACAGCAGCCAAACAGCTTCAAAGCAAACCAGCCCCTCATGCTGTGAGCTGTGCCAGGTGTCTGCAGGGGATGGAAACTCCTCAGTGATCTGCAGCAGGAGCTGCCCTGAGGCTCTGTGCTGCCTGGGCTGTGCAGTTCTGGCTGGGCAGGGCAGGGCAGGGCTCTGTGCTGAGCTGAGCTGGGAGTGCAGCCTCAGCCCCTCCAGCTCTGAAGTGGGCAGGGCTGGCTGGGATGTGCTGACAAGGAATCTCTGTGGTGAGGGACTGGAGTCTGGGGACGTTTCAGGGGAGGCTGTGGTGATCTTGGCACCAAGAAATAACATTATTGCATTTCAGTGGCTGTGGTGAGAGACTGGAGCTGCTGTGTGAGCAGAGGGGATGGCAGAGGCAGGGGATGCAGCTTGTCAGGACTCCAGACCCTTCAGTCCCAGTCAAAGATCTGGCTCAGGCCACTGGGAAGGTCCAAACCAAGAATGTGCTTTCAGGATGGGCTCAGAGGTCCTTGTCCTGACTGGATCTGTGTCCTGCCCTTCTCCTGCAGGAGTCTGTCTGGGAATGCAGTTGGCTGTGGTGGAGTTTGCTCGCAGTGTCCTTGGCTGGCAAGGTAATTGCACAAAGCCCTTCTTGCCTTTTGGTCATTTCTGGGGTTGCTTGAGCAATACCTGTGATTTTTTTTTTTTTAAATTACCTGTACTTGTAAATTTTTCATAGGTAGATAGGGAATTTTACAGGCCTAGGAAAAAAAATTAAACCTATCTCCTCTGCCTAATTCAAAGGTAAAAAAGCAATTTCCTTATCCTATTCAAATAAAAATCAACTAAGTTGTGTTTACAATGCCAGAAAGTTTCCTATTGCTAAATGTGAGGTTCAGCTGCTGAATGAAACACCTTGGGGGATTGTGCCTGTTGTGCTGGGCATCCTAAATTCCCACTGCAGCCAGTGGGAACTGAGCCCAGCCAGCAGCTGCACCTCCTGCAGTGAGTGGAGTTGTTTCCTGAGCTGTGCTGCTTGACTTGAGCAGCTCCCTGTTAACAAAACTCCCTTCAGAGAGGGCTAAATCGAGTTCTGAGCCTGACTCTGCATCTTGCTGGGGGTGAAGGTGGGGGAAGAAGGAGTTTCTCAGAGCACTGGGCTCCCTTCCCCTCCCTGCCTTTATATCTGTGTTCCAAGCTGTTCAATGTGTTTTTCCTGAACGAGAGTGGGTTGCCCTAAGAATGCAGCCTTTGAAATTGATCCCAGACAGTGCTGGCAGCCCCACTCCTGCTGGGCTGAGCTCTGTGCCCACGTGGGGCTCAGCAGAGCAGTACCTGGGGCAGCTCAGAGATGTCTTGGTGTGAGAGAGCTGCTGTTTCTCATGGCTGGATGTTACATTGCAGATGCAAACTCGACAGAATTTGACCCTAAAACTTCTCATCCAGTGGTGAGTTCATGGTGACTTCCTTGTAATGTCCTTACCAGGCTTCTCTGCACATCCCTGGCAGTGCCCAAGGCCAGGTTGGACAGGGCTTGGAGCAGCCTGGGGCAGTGGGAGGTGTCCCTGCCATGGCAGGGGGTGGAATGAGATGGGTTTTAATGTCCTTTCCCACCTGAACTGTTCTGTGATAGTCACAGACCTGAACCCTTGGAACATTTGTGGAAGGCTCTGTTTCCCTGTTCCAGGCTCCACCATAATGATTGGCTTCTGCTATAATTCAAAATGCTATTTAAAGTGAGGACCTTATCAAAAACAGCTTAGGAAGTTATTTATGACAGAATAAATGATTTTGAATTGAGTGATTTTGTTTCCATAAGCTTGTTTGTTTGTTTGTTTGTTTCACATGCAGTTCAGTGAACAGCACAGGGTTGGTGTGTGGTCTGTGTAGATTCCAACTGAGGCTGTTCCCTCTGTGGAAGCTTCCTGAATATCCACAAACCTTCCACAGGTTCTGTGCAGCCTTGGCTAGAACAACTCAGCCAAGGAGCCTGGTTCTGTTCTGAGCCTCCTCAGGACAGTGTTCCTTGGGGTGGTTTCCTTGTTTCTTGCATGAATGTTGGGTTTTTTCCCTTTAATATTTCAGGGTCTGCCTGGATCTGTTACTCCTCTCTCATTCCCTCTGAATGTTTTCCACAGGTCATAGACATGCCAGAGCATAATCCTGGGCAAATGGGTGGGACCATGAGGCTTGGCAAGAGGAGGACACTCTTCCAAACCAAGAATTCAATCATGAGTAAGGCCCTTCCTCCCTCTTCTGGAGATGTTTCCTGGGAATGCTGGCATGTGTGGTGGGTTATGGGGAAGTGAGACCTGGGAATGTTGAAGCAGCCTTGAGTGGCAGCTGTTCCCAGGCTGTTCTGGTAGGGAAATGGGGATCAGGGAATTTGGCAGATTCTGAAGGATGCTGTTCAAATGGTCATGTTAAAAGTTGGTATCCCTGCTCTAAGGAACATCTTACTTTGGTGCAGGGAAGCTCTATGGAGACCATGATTTCCTGGAAGAGAGACACAGACACAGATTTGAGGTGAGAATGCTCTGTAGGTATTGAGCTTTCCTGAGCAATCCGGACACAAGAGATCATGGCTTGTCTTGCTTCTGGTTTTCTAGGTCAACCCAGAGCTGAAGAAGTGTTTTGAAGAGCAAGGTCTGAAGTTTGTAGGGCAGGATGAGGAGGGAGAGAGGATGGAAGTGGTTGAGCTGGAAGGTGAGTCCTTCAGCAGGTGATTTGTGGGTGTTGGGAGGGTAATTGAGCAGGTTTTTGTGTGCAGCCTGTTCAGACTGTCTCAGAGTGATTCCATGCATGAAATGGTGGGAAAAATAGAATCCCCTGTCCCTGGCCATTTATGGACCAAAGGCCATGGAAATGATGCTTTAACATGCTCAGCATTTTAGCTGCAGCTCAGCCACAGGCTTGAGCAGGTTGACAAGAGTGTTGTGTTTGTTCCTCCCAGAGCATCCTTTCTTCGTTGGGGTTCAGTACCACCCCGAGTTCCTCTCCAGGCCCATCAAGCCCTCACCCCCCTACTTTGGGCTGCTCCTGGCATCTGCAGGGAGGCTCACCCACTACCTGCAGAAGGGCTGCAGGCTCTCACCCAGGTGGGTTCCAGGGACACAGAACTGTCACAGGACACTGCTGCTTCCTGCAGGGCCACCCAGAGAGTCCATGGAGCAAGTGGCACTGGGGATAGCTGGGGTAGTGCAGCAGCTCTTCTCTCCACTCTTTCTTTGAAGCCCTTTCTGCTGTGCTGAGGCTCTGCTGGGGCCACAGAGCTGTCCTGCAGAGGCTGCAGGGACAGAGATCTGCAGCCTCCTGCTGCCAGTCAGGTTGTGTGGGGAAGCTGAGGCTGGGCCTGCTCTTTTAGACTGAAGACCTCATGGGCTTGTCCCCACATTCCTCAGTCAAGTCCCAAGTTGGTTTGTAAAAAACTTTTTCCTGCTGCTGGTTTAAAGAACAGGCTCTGGTGCCTGCAGCCTTGTGGGGGTTTTTGCTGACTGCAGCTTTGCTTGTTTCAGTTTGCAGAGCAGCTGTGTTTGGGGTGAGTTCCATGGTGCAGTTCCTGCTGCTGCTGCTGCTCCCCAGTGCCTGCAGCTCTGCTTGGCACTCAGGACTGTGCAGCAAATGCCCACTTGGAACTGACCCCTTCTCCTCAGAGAGAACGCTGAGGGGCTGCTGAGTGCTGTCAGGCACTAAACAAAACACACAGACTGCCTTTAGAAGACAATTAGCAGTGCCTGTATGAAACCCAGGCAAATGCAGTGCCAGAAGGGAAGTGTTGGCCTTGGTGGGTGGAGCTGCAGTGCAGCAGCACAGGATTCCTGTCAGTGTTGGCAGCAGTGCCAGCTGTGGCCCAGGAGAGTTGGCTGTGATGTGATGTGAGTCCCTCATGTCAGTGCTGTAGTGAGGGATAGTTTCATTTCCTGCTTGTGCACGTTTGAGCTTGAAATGGCTCCCCAGAGCAGAGGAGCTGTTTCCCTGTGCTGCAGCATCCCCTGTGAGTGTTGCTGGTCCTGAGAGCCTCTGTGCTCCCCCTCTGTGCCTCCTGCAGGGACACCTACAGCGACCGGAGCGGCAGCAGCTCTCCCGACCTGGAGATCACAGAGCTCAAGTTCCCCTCAGCAAACCATGACTGACCCTGGTAACATTTAATCATCTCCCCCTCTTCCTTGTGCAACAAATTCCTTGCCCAGTGTTTCCCCCTGGCTTTCCTGGTATTTGCTGGAAAGCCTGAGATGTGCTGAGGGCTGGGTGGTGCCTCTGCCTGGGCAGCACAGGGGGTGGGTGTCCCCCTAGCAAAGTGACACACAATAAAATATAAATACACAGGAGTTTAGGATTAAATCCAGATAAAAGCACCAATCCAGCACACATTCCTGAAAATGGAGGCAGAGCTGAGCAAGGATTTCCTGGATTTAGGAAGTTCAGTGTTTTGCACTCCCTCACAGTTGTCAGGGAACATTTTGGAGTGTCCATCCTGCCCATCTTGTGGGACAGCAGCTCCTGTCACACCGGGGCTTGAGCTCTGGTCTGTAAGGGCTGCAGGTGTTGCAGGGATGTGTTTTAGGGATGTGAAAAGTGGATGTACACAATCCACTGAAACCTGGCACTCAGACTGCACAGCAGAACAGGCAGACTGAAAGTGTGAGTTCTCCCTCTGCAGTAGGTGAGGGGTGTGACGTTTCCCCTGCTCTGGCTGCTGTGTGGGGGTTGTGCAGGAGCTGTGCACTCACCTGTGGGGGAGAGCAGGGCTCCAGTGCTGAGTGCCAGGGCACTGAACAGGTCCAGCTCTTCCTTCTCCCCCTTCCCTTTGTGTCACAGACACTTTGGAGTGAAGTGCAGAGGGGAAGCAGGGTCAGCCCCAGTCTGTCACAGGAGAGCTCCCCATCCCTGGCCATGGCACTGGGCTTGGGCTGTTCCACAGGGCTGAAGAATTCTCCCTCTAAATTTGTCTCCTAAAGATACCCTGAAGCTTGGTCTCACTGCCAGCATCTTGTGTGCTCCCTGGTGTGGCAGCTCTGGTGGCCTGGGGCTGTCCCCACACGAGGAGGCAGCAGGAGGAGGGCAGTGGCACTGTGACGTCCCTGGGCCTTGTCTTGGCCCAGCTCTTGCAGCTGCAGCACAACCACAACTCCCTCTGGTGCTGGGCAGGGCAGGGGCTCAGGCTGGGCAGTGCTCCCTCCCTGCTCTGTGACCAGGGATGTGTGGAGGGAGCTCTGGTGCTGCTGCAGTGCCCCTGTAAAGCTGAGACACCTCTTGAGCTGTTTGCAGGGCCCCCATGTCAGCCTCTGCCTGCAGGCCTGTGCAGTTCCAGCCCCTGGCTCTTCCCTGTCAGTAATTCCTGCTCCTTTTCTCTCTCTCCAGGTGTGTCCTTGCTGCAGAGAGGAGGCTCCAGTAGATTTTCCAAGCATTCTTACAGCAATAGCTTCAACACCCTCAGCTTTGGGCTTTCCTAACTTAAGGGTTTCTAATTTTCAGTCTGAGATCCTGTCCCTTATTTCCTCAGCTCTTCTTCCTTTATTTTCTGTGTAGATCCTGGTTATTTGTGGAGGAGAGTTCACACAGGCCCCTCCATTCTCCCTTCAGTGAGCACCAGTTTGGGGATCAAAGCCAACTGGGCTGTGGGATTTGCTGTGTTGGGAGGAATCCATGGCACTCGTCCTTCCCAGTGCAGGGAGTGCTGGCATCAGGGTGCCTTGGGACTGACAGTGGAGTTGCTTTCTCCAGTCTTTCTGCTCTCTCCTCAATCTTTACTTACTGGTGAAATTATGAGATTTTGGGGGCTGGCTCAGTGTCTGAGCCAGCTGTGCTTCAGAGAGGCCTCTGGGCAGCTTCATGCAGCCTTTTTGTTTGGGTTTTTTGTTGCTTTTTTTTCAGGTGTGGGGGGGGAAGGGGATGATTTATTTTAGAGGTTTTTTTGTTTCAGTAGTATTTACAAACCTTTGGCACTGGTGCTCTGGGTGCATTCATTGCCACAATGAACTTGTAACCAGGAAAATGCTCCTGGAACAGTGTTACTGTGGAACATGGTCAGCTCTGGCTGACGTGTCCCTGCAGGGATGGGATGAACTGGGATCAGGCTGGGGGGGCAGGAGAGCAAAGCTGCCAGGGAAGCCCTGACCCCAGGGGGGTGCAAGCCCTCCCTGTGCCAGAGCTCCTGGGGCTGGGAACTCCAACCCCTTGCATCAAGGGGGAGGTGAGAACAGAGTGAACCACTGAACCACTTCCACTGCTGCCTTGAACCGTGTCCCTGGCCTGGGACACAGCAGTTCCTGGTGCTTTCTCATGGATTGCAAGCAGAGCCTTTCGTTGCCTTTTTGTGCACGTTGGAGTTGTGTATCCTGTGCTCCCCCAGTTCCCAAGGGAGGGAGGGGTTCCCCATGTCCAGCTGGCAGTGGGATGAAGTCCTTGGTTCCCTCTCCTGCTGCCACAGACACCGTGTGTGGCCCTGGGTGAGGCAGAGGAAAGGAAGGAAAAGGTCTCTGTGCTCTGGGGTGCTGCACACTCAGCCCTGGGCAGCTCGGGGCAGTTTGGGCAGAGCTGCACGGTCAGACTGGGCTGAGCCACAACACCAAACCCTGTCCTGTCCCTCCTCAGTGCTCTCCTCCCCAGCCCCCCCTGCTTTAGCCCTCAGTTGTTCTCAGTGTTCCCTTGAAGCTGCTGTGAGCCCGGAGAGCTTCGAGCATCCCTGGTGTGCCGGTTCCAGCTGCTGGGCAGGGATGATGGAGCATCAGTGCTCTGCTGCTGCTGCTGCCCAGTCCTGCCCTGGCCCTGCTGCTCCTGGGGCACGGGGAGAGCTTTCCTGGGCTGCAGCACCACCGTGTTTCCTTTCTCCTGAAATGTTTTTGTTCTGGCCAAAACCGTGCAACTGACTGGCTGGGTCATTAAACGCTCATTTGTAACAAACTGAGGAAGGAGCCCGACCTCGCTCTGTTGTGCCCTTCTTGGAGGGAGGGAAGGGACTGAGGTACAGTACTGCCCAATTTTAAATTAAGGCACTCTAAGGCAGCAAAAGCTTGTGGGCTGTGTTCGCAGTGGGTTTAGACACAAATTTCCAAAGTCTCTGAAATGATGGAGATTTCCTCCAGCACTGGAGAAACCCGGGGAACCTGGGCTGAGCCTGCAGGCTCTGCAGGGCAGAAAAGTGGATTTCTACTGGAATTAGACTTGGCGCTGCCCTGGGAGGGTTTGTCCCCTCCTCCTCCACAGCTCCCGATGCAGGAGCAGCCCATGGTCAGAGCTGTGTCCCTGGGCTGTGGGGGGTGTGAGGCTGTCACTGTCACCCCTCTGCTCTCCCCAGAGCAGCCTCAGCCCTGGCTCTTGGGACCACCAGATCCCTTGGGACCACCCTGACCCAGGCCCCCTGTGCCCACTCCCAGTGAGGAGGGGAAATGCTGTCCCCCTGTGACTCCTCACCACTGGGCTGGGCTGTCCCCTCCCTCCCTGCCAGGCCCTGGCTGCTCCCAGTCACAGGATGCTCATGGAGGAGCTGGTGGGGGGACACAGCCCCCCCAGGTGCCAGCCCAGCTCTCTCCTCGTGTCCCAAGGCAGGACTGGGCTGTTCAGCTCTTGGGCTTGCTGGCCCCAGGGCAGCCCTGAACCCCACGGGCTGGGGGTTCTGCTTTGGTCCCCACCCTCAGTGGCTGTTTTGGCTCCTGAGCAAGGACAGCAACAGAAAATGAGCATTTCAAGAAGGTGCAGTGACATTTTACAAATCCATTGGGCATCCCTGGGGCTTGTCACAGAGGGTTGGGAGGTTGGTGGCTGTGGGACAGGGCCCAAGCATTGCTGTGCTCCCAGCAGAGTCCCCTCCAGCCCAAAACAGGGATGGATCCAGCTGCCCCCCGGTGCTGCCGGGGCACAGAGGGCACAGAGGCTCCCACTGTGCGCCCTGGAGGAGATGGGGCTGGTGTGGGGGAGCCCTGTGAGCCTGGGCTGGGCCCTGTGCTGGGGCTGGGGCTGCTCCAGGTGCACCAGAGCCCTGGGTACCCAGTGAGCCCGGGGGCAGCAGAGCCGCGGCTGCAGGAGAGACCTGGGGGCTTCTGTCCCCTCCCCTCGCACTGCACCTCCAGGACCAGCCCGGACTTTGCAGCACCCACAGAAGTGCCCTCCCTGGGGCTGGCTGCCCCTCACCTCCCTTCTCCTACCTGGGGATGGCACCGGCTGCTCCAGGTGCAGCTGGGGCTGGGACACAACCCCGGCTCAGAGCACGGAGGGGTGGGACCATCACCCCTGGGCATGGAGGAGCAGCCCTGCTGAGCCCCAGCCGCGGGGCCTGCCCGGGTCTCTCGGCCTCGGGCCCCTCGGTGCTGCCTGTGCCTGGAGCCCCCTCGCTGAGGGCTGGAGCAGCCCCCGGGGGCTCTGGGGGAGCAGTGGGGGCTCAGGGCTCGGCCCCCTCTGGCTGCAGGTGATCCCTGCCCCTCTCCCTCGCAGGCACCAGGGCCGGGCCCGGGGGTGTTGGCAGCGCTGGGTTCAGGGGCTCGGCCGGGGCCGCTCCTGCCCCAACGCCCCCCAAGCTCCACCTGCAGCACGGAATTGCAGAAGCCTCCAGCAGCAGCACCACGAAGAGCAGGCCCGGAGCTCAGCCCGGGGGTGCCCGAGGCGCGGGGAGGACACCACGTCCCCCGCTGGCCTCACCAAGCAGCCGCGGCTGCTCCCATCCCCGCCCTCCTTCGCTCCCCTCAGCCGCACCCCGGCCCTGCTCTCCCGCCCAGCCCGGGCCTGGCCTGGGGCAGCCCCTCCGGCCGGGGCTCGGCCCAGCGCTGCCATCAGGGCGCAAACAGCGGGACTACCTTGATATCCTTTTATTTATAAACAAATCAACGTAAAATAAGTGCAGAGGAAAGCACTGGCTGGCCCCGCCGGGGCCGGGCTGCAGCGGGACCAGCGCTGGGTCACACCGAGGGGGCCCGGGCCGGGCTGTGGGCGAGGGGCTCCGAGGGCAGCCAGAGCCCCCAGCCCCAGGCTGGCAGCACTGTAGGACAAAAAGCCTTTTTATTACTTTGGGGTTTGGGGTATTTCATTTTTTTTTGCAACTTTGCCCCTTAGGGGTAAACCTGACTCAGTGCAAGAGCCTGGAGGGTTGGTCACCGTGGGGGCCCGTCCTGCTGCTGGCCAGGGCCCTCAGGGCTGCCGGGGAGGGTGTGAGCCGTGGCTCTGGATGCAGAGGGTGAGCTAAGGACAGGAGAAGGAAGTGCTTGGAGTGGAGATTCCGTCCCAGCCCTTTGGTCACTGCAGAGGAAGCGTGTGTGTGTGTGGGGGGGTGTCTGTGCTGTGGTGCCTGCGTGGCACACGCTGGGGACAGCCCGTGCTGGCCCCACCAGCCCTGTCCTGTCAGCCCTGCTGAGCTCAACCAGGCCCCACCAGCCCTGTCCTGTCAGCCCTGCCCAGTTCAACCAGGACCCACCAGCCCTGTCCTGTCAGCCCTGCCCAGTTCAACCAGGACCCACCAGCCCTGTCCTGTCAGCCCTGCCGAGCTCAACCAGGACCCACCAGCCCTGTCCTGTCAGCCCTGCCCAGTTCAACCAGGACCCACCAGCCCTGTCCTGTCAGCCCTGCCGAGCTCAACCAGGACCCACCAGCCNCCCAGGGCGGTGCCAGTGATGCTCCAGGGCAGCCCCAGCCCCGCGGGCAGCCCCGAGCTGGCAGCTGCTGTCCAGGGGACGCTGCGGGGGCACAGCTGGTGGCTCCACCCTGACACCCCTCGTGCAGCTGCAGGAACGTGTCTGGGACCACGGGAACCGCTCAAGTGCCATCAAAAATAAATACATTAAACTGCCTGGGACCAACAGTGCCTCAGGCAGGGCAAAGCCCTCGCAGGAAGAGCGATGCTGGGACAGGGCACCACCCCGGGATGCTCTGGCCGGACCCAACACCCTCACACACACTGAGCTGGGACAGACCCAAACTCTAGAGGAGCAGGAGGGCCCCTGGGAAGACAAACCTTAGCAGCTCTGGCTAAAAATCACCAAGAGCTGCGAGTTCAACACAGGTAGAAAAATCATCGTTTTAAACAGACAGCTCCTTAGTAAAAAAAAAAAAAAAAAAAAGGAATAAAAAGGTGAGAAGGATCAGCTGAGTCCTGCAGCATCCAGGCAGCCTCTGACACCAGCCCAGGCAGGGGCAGGCCAGGCCCAGCCCTGCTCCTCGGCTCTCCCAGCTCGCTCCACACTCCCACGGCCTCCCCAGTCTGGAATAAATACGGAGGCCTCCAGCCCCGGCCTGGTGCGCCCGGCTGGAGCAGCTCGGGAGCTGGGGGGGCAGAGCTGGGGGTGGATGGGCTCCCCCAGGGCTGGGGGCCGGGGCTCGCTGCGCTGAGCTCGCTGCGGTGCCCGGGGCGGGCAGGGGGCACGGAGCCCCCCGAGGCCGGGAGGAGCCCCCGGTGCCCCCAGAGCGCTGCTCCACGGCGGGGAAGCAGCAGCGAACCCGGGGCCGGGCTGGAGGTGTCCGTGTGTCCGTGTGTCCGTCTGCGGCGGGAGGTGGGGGTGTGCATGCGAACCTGGCGGCAGGTGAGGTGAGCGCGGGTGGGGATCCATCCTGCCAAGAGTCCTCTCAGAACTTGCCTTGCTTTAGCTTGTCGATGTGGTAGGTGAGCTTCAGGGCGGGCCCCAGCTTCAGCCCCATGTACTTCATCATCATGTCGCTGCGCAGCAAGAGCAGGGCTTTCCCGTCGATCTCCTGCCACGGGGGAAAGGACGGTGCTTGGGATGGCAGCTGGGAGCCCCAGCCCCGCCCCAGCCCCAAATGCCAGAGCAGGGCTGAGTGTGAGAGCCCTGCCCAGGAGCATCTGTGGCAGGACCGTGTAACCCCCCCACTCTCTGCTGCCAAATCTGATCTGCTGATGCCAAGATTAGAGGAGCATCTTCCCCTAAACTTCCTGGTGCCAGCTGTGAGCTCTGTGCTGGGAAGGCAGAACATCCAAGATAAAGTGACTGACAGACACAAGGATTTTACGGATATAAAAAGAGCACTGTAAAACTCAAAAACCCAGACTACAGTTTTGTTACTTCTCGAAGTGCACAAACTTTTCTCCGACATAATCAGACATCAGTGTGCTGTATTCCACACTTCTCTTCTAGAAGTTGAGTGAAAAGATTTGCTAAGTTACATTGAGTTCTAACCTTACTATTTCTTTGCTATAGGTACCTTTATTTTTGTGCACTATTATTTTACTGGTAGTATCTCTTTTGTTTATCCTGTGTAGTAAGAAGTTTTGCTTAAATTCTGGTCTCATATGTGTTTTCTTGTGACTATTACAATAAATCTATCCATGTTGTAATAATCCTGATCGATCATAACTAAAGAACCAGAGAGAGAACATGTGGTTTTGGAGTGCAGGCCACTCCAAGAGAATTAAAACTCATCTAAACTCTCTCATATTCCTAACATCATCCCAGCATGGACAGCACAGGTAGCCCTGAGTCCACCCTGCCCCAGAGCAGGACTCAGCCCCACACCCCCGTGTGTGGTGGGAACTCTGCTCAACACCCAGGAGCCATTTCCAGAGGGTCAGCACATCCTGAAGGGTTTTGGGGAGGAAGGAAAAGGGAGGATTCACTGACATGGGAATGAGGGAGGCAGTAGCAATGCAGGGGAGCAGTCCCTCACTCCAGGGCATTGTCATCCCAGCACAGGAAAAATCTCCTGGCAGAGGATGTGTGGATGGTGACAGCCCTGCTGTGACACTCAGCCCTCAAGTCACAGCTGCAGATGGAGGTGAGGGAACAGACCCCAAAACCCAAAGAGCCCTTGCTATGTGACTGGGTATGAGGAAAAATTTCTGCCCTGAAAGGGTGATCAGGCACAGGCTGCCCAGGGCAGTGGTGACATCACCATCCCTGGAAATGTTCAAGAAACGTGTGGATGTGGCACTTGGGAACGTGGTTTAGTGGTGGCCTTGGCAGTGCTGGGGTAGTGTTGGGCTGTGTGATCTCAGAGGGCTTTTCCAACCTGAATGATTCTGTGACTGCTTCTGGAGCTCCACAGCACAGTCCCAGCCACTGGCAGGGAGTGGGGGAGCTCCTCATCCCCAGTGGGGCTGATTCCAACACAGCAGCTTTCAAAGCATCTGATGCTTTACAGCAGAGCCAGATGTGTCCCACCTGAGACTCAGGAGGGGATGGAGCATGAAGCTCAGAATAACAGGGAACAGCTTTGTACTTGGCACCTGCAGGTGAAGTCTCCCAGGCCCTTGCAGCACTCCTGTCCATGACCCACTCCAGGCTGGGTCCAGAGCTTTGCACTGGACAGTTTTCCATGAAGAAAATGTTAATGGACTTATAAATGAAAAACAAAAGTCACAACCTGGAACAACAGAAAATCCTCTCCTATGTGGATGCTCAGATGGTTTCAGGCTGGAGAGATCTGCAGGGATCTCCAGTACCAGGTTTGATCTGTTTTTCCCTTCCACAGATGAAAGCAAAGTTCTGTCAATCCAGGGCACTTCCGTCCCTTGGCAGCTTTTGCATAATTAAAACAAACATTTTTCAATTACTGGTGTTCCTAAAATAGAACTAATTAAAAAAAGCAGTGTTGTGTCAGCCCAGAGCAGGACACAGCAGCGGGTGTTTGGTCCCACTGCTCTTCCGGAGCAGCAGCAGAGCACGGACTCAGTCTCAAGGCAGAGGGCAGGCAATTCCTGCAGGAATCAGCACAAGGAGCTGCCAAACCTCTGGTAGCTTGAATGGTACAAACTGCACACTGTGTCTGCAGCTGTTCTGCACTCACAGATGTGCACAAGGACCTGAGCCTAGGAGACTCCCTGTCACAGGAAACAGAGCTGAGCAGCAATGCACTCCACAAATCCCACCTGGAATGTGTTTCTTGCCAGGAGAAATTTGCCACGAGGTGAGAATTGGACTCTGGGAGGAGCAGAGTTTGTGTTCTCAGTGCAGGGATTGAAGTGTGGCTGAGAGCAGAGGCTCCCTGTGCACCCAGGGGTTCTCATGAGCAACCCTGAGGGGTTCTGAGGAGGATCCAAGCTTGGGCAGGGCATGAACAGAATTTTGAGGATGTCTGTATTGAGCACAGAACTCCAGCTGGTTCGAAGTGCTGCCGTTTTCTGACTCTCCTGGATTTTCCTTGTGTGATTTCCCTCTCTCACATGCAACAGACACACAAACACACAGATCTGCACACACACACACACACACAGAGCTCTGCACACACACACACTCACACACATATTTGCACACACACAGATTTGCACACACACACACTCACACACACACAGCTCTGCACACACACACACTCACACACAGATTTGCACACACACACACTCACACACAGCTCTGCACACCCCCAGTGGCACTCACGTGTTTCCTGAAGAGGTCAGCGTGGGGCCCCAGCTGCGGGTCGCACTCGCGGATGAACTGCATCACCTCCTCCACCGTCCAGGACGAGGGGTCGCGGCTGCTGAGGCGGGAGCCGTCCCGGGAGCCGTGGTACCTGTCGGACCCTGGGGATGGCACACGCTGCTGTCACTGCCTGGGGCTGCCCCTGCCCCCCAGCCCTTCCCCTCAGCCCTCCAGGCAGCTCCACAGCGGGGCAGAGACACAGTAGGGGCACGGCCCGGTCGTGCCCCAGATTCCTGCGGCGCAGCTCTGGCACCCGAGCTTCATTCCCTCTCCTTAGGCCTGACTTTGCAGGGCAGCCCTCTACACAGAGACCTTTTCCTCTCTCTCAGCCCCACTTTCCCTTGTTTGCCCCCAGCTCCCACTCCTTGCCCACTGGCTGGCATCTCCCTCTCTGCAGAACATCCCCCCACCATTGCCACATCTCTCCCCACGCACGGTTCCTCCTCCCCTCCCAGCACCTTCAGCAATTTAACACAGCAAAGCTGCTTTATGTGTTCACTGCCTGCATTTTCTGACAGACTGAACCCACGGGTGACATCCCATTGTCCAGAAGCAGGGCCGGAGCTGGCACAAGTCCTGCTCCCAATGTGCCAGCACCAGCACAGCCCCTTGTCTCAGCTCTGCCCACACCAGCAGCCTGAG
>VZRZ01001336.1:244474-272859 GCA_013398175.1 Climacteris rufus
CACACACACACACTCACACACAGATTTGCACACACACAGATTTGTGCACACACACACACACACTCACACAGATTTGCACACACACAGATTTGCACACACACGCACTCACACACAGATTTGCACACACACAGATTTGCGCACACACACACACAGAGCTCTGCACACACACACACACACACATATTTGCACACACACAGATTTGCACACACACACACACTCACACACAGATTTGCACACCCCCAGTGGCACTCACGTGTTTCCTGAAGAGGTCAGCGTGGGGCCCCAGCTGCGGGTCGCACTCGCGGATGAACTGCATCACCTCCTCCACCGTCCAGGACGAGGGGTCGCGGCTGCTGAGGCGGGAGCCGTCCCGGGAGCCGTGGTACCTGTCGGACCCTGGGGATGGCACACGCTGCTGTCACTGCCTGGGGCTGCCCCTGCCCCCCAGCCCTTCCCCTCAGCCCTCCAGGCAGCTCCACAGCGGGGCAGAGACACAGTAGGGGCACGGCCCGGTCGTGCCCCAGATTCCTGCGGCGCAGCTCTGGCACCCGAGCTTCATTCCCTCTCCTTAGGCCTGACTTTGCAGGGCAGCCCTCTACACAGAGACCTTTTCCTCTCTCTCAGCCCCACTTTCCCTTGTTTGCCCCCAGCTCCCACTCCTTGCCCACTGGCTGGCACCTCCCTCTCTGCAGAACATCCCCCCACCATGGCCACATCTCTCCCCACGCACGGTTCCTCCTCCCCTCCCAGCACCTTCACCAATTTAACACAGCAAAGCTGCTTTATGTGTTCACTGCCTGCATTTTCTGACAGACTGAACCCACGGGTGACATCCCATTGTCCAGAAGCAGGGCCTGAGCTGGCACAAGTCCTGCTCCCAACGTGCCAGCACCAGCACAGCCCCTTGTCTCAGCTCTGCCCACACCAGCAGCCTGAGCTTTTCAGAGGCTTTTCTTGACACTGTGCACCTAAAATGGTGCTTTTTGCAACCCCACGTGCTGCAATGAGCAGTTCAGCTCTCCTGCCCTTGCCTCCATACACACACAAGTGCCATTCATGCTCCTACCCATCCTCCCAGACAACTCCCACCAGGCAACTCTTGACTCCCCAGCCATTCCCGATCCATCCTTGTGGACTCAGAACTCAGACACTCATTTATCACTTGGACACAGTTCAGCTCCTGCCTGTTCCCTTCTCCCACTGACCTCCAGGTCCCCCCAGCCACCAGCCAAAGGAGCAGGGTCACCTGTCCGCACTGCCCTGGCCAGGTGCCAGCACTCCTAACAGACTTGGCCGTGCAGAGCCTGGTGCTTGCTCAAGTTAGAAAGGTGTAACTGGAGTTAGCAAAGCCCTTTCCTGCCCACTTTACAGCACCAGGGCTGTTCTGAGCTCTTACCCCCAGAGCTAAGCCTGCGCAGGGCAGAGGTGCTGCCCTGGCTGAGGCTAGAGGGCTGGTGCAGGTGCCTGTATCCTGGCAGCCGATAGTCTCTGGAGCTCCTGCTGTGGCTGGATGAATTGACAGAGTTCAAGGCAGAGTCCATGGGGTCCAGGCGAGGCTCCAAGGGCCCTGGGAGGCCATCTCCCAGGACAAAGGTTTCACCTGGAACGCACCAAGCTGCAGTCAGTGCACCCGCGCACCACGGCCCCGCGCGGGGCAGAGCCATAGAGCTCGCTGGGGCTGACCCCTCCCCAGCACGGGGTCAAAGCAGGCACTGCCACAGCCCTGCTGCTCACCAGGTTGCCAATTTGTCACCATCTGCCCGTGCCAGCCCAACCAGTCAGCTGTGACAGTGGTGGGTGCCTGGGCTGGAGCAGCAGCTCCTTTGTTCAGCCCCTCTGCTCGTGCCAGCACCAGCCCAGCCCTGTGCCCTGGCCAGCCTGGGCCCCTCTGTGGCAGGGCAGGGCTGCCCCATTTGGATTCCAAGGGGCACTGGGGCAGGGCAGGGCTGCCCCACTGGGATTCCAAGGGATACTGGGGCAGGGCAGGGCTGTCTGATCTGGATGCCAATGGACACAGGACTCACAAAGAGCCCTGAGAAGGGAGGGGAGGCTCCCCAAGGGGTCACTCACTGCACATCCTCAACCACAGCGTGCAAGGGAAGGGCCCTGGTGTTTGGGATTGGGGTGTCAGACAGGGGGCTGGGATGGCAGCACACATGCAGAGCAGGAGGGAGCTGCAGCACCAGGGCCAGGCAATGCTCCCACACCGTGCTGCTCCTCTGGCCCCAAAGCAACGTGTTGGGATGAGCTGCTCGCCCCTCCTGGCCTCCTGCCAGGCCCCTTCCAGCCTAACCACATCAAAAACCAACTCCCTGTGCTGGGACATGCACAGCAGGGACTGGGCTCTCCCCAGTCAGGGTATCAGAGCGACACTGGCTTCCTCACCTTCTCCAGAACACACTGGATTTCCAGCTGTCCATGGCACTATGGGGATGGAGGGGCTGAGGAGACTGTCCAGGGTGACAAAATCTGCCTCTGCTGCTGCTGCACTGTGACAGCTTCATCCCAGGGCCAGGCCTTTGGAGGTGTTACTGTGGCACAACCCAGTCTCAGCCCAGGTGGTCCTCATGCCTCACGAGTCACCCACAAATTCCTGTGTTCTCTGTAATGGAATACCTGCCAAGTTCCTACAGCCCAGGAGGGAAGCAGCTCCCGTGGTGAGGGCATTGCCTGTGCACTCCAGAGCTGGCTGGGAGCTGCAGCTCCTCCACACTGTCTGTGGGGACCCTGAGGGCAGCTCACAGCCCCGGGCTGCTGCTGCTGGAAAACCACAGCAGCTGACAAGGGTGAAGAAACCTGAGCCATGGGTTTCCTCCCTGGGCCTTCCCAGACCACAGGAGCAGCAGGTGAGCAGCCAGCACAGCACTGCTGTGCTGAGCTGGGATGGTGGTGAGGGTGCAGGGTCTGCAGCCTCTGACACCCAAAAGCTGTTGAGACTTTCCCAAATTCCCTGCTGGGCTGATGCTGCCACGCTCCAGTGAAGGGATGTGCAGCTTGCTGTAGGCTGAAGTGGTTCCTGAGTGGCACTGACTGGGGCAGCCTCTCCTGGAGACACCTTCTTTGCTCTGGTTTCCATGGACCATGGCACTGCTGTGTGAGCTGGGATCCTCAGGTCTCATGTGTCCTGCTGCCTGTGTTTGAGCAGAGACCCCAGAGGCCAGTTCAGCTGGAGGCAGCCCCAATCTTGCAGGGCTTCAGCTCTCAAGGCTGTGAAATGGGAACTGTGAAATGTGTGGCTGCTGGCCAGCCCTGTGTGGGGTTATCAGCTGGGTACCTGCTGTCCCCACCTCGGGGCTTTGTCACTCTGCACTTGAGGCACTGCTGCCTTTCTTTGATTTTGGGTCTCAGGGATGTGCCCAGAAAGCAGCAGCACAGCCTCAAAATCTCAAACAGAAGCTGCTGCTGTGAAGATTGTCACCCCCAGTGACCTGTCCTGCGCTGGCCCTTGTGTCACTCACCTCCCACGTGGGCAGCCGTGTTCTCCCCTGCTCCTCATGCACAAGCAATGGTTTTCTGACTCGTGGCTATTCCTGAGTAACTCTGGACCCCTCCTGCACTCCCACCATCCTGTTTCAGCCCCAGACTGGGTGCAAGCCCAGCACGGGGCTGCTCTGGCCTGGGCAGGGTGGAGATCCCGTGCCCAGCCAGACCCAGCAGTGGGTGCCACTTCCACCAGGGGGTTCCACTGCAGCTACTTCTGAGCAACTACATTTGGTCTCCCCTCCAACAGGACTGTTTAAATTCTGTTTAAACCCCAAACCACTTCCCACTAAACATCTGGGAAAGGTGCTGACTGCCAGGGAAGGGCAGAAGCAGGAAGGGGGGCAGTGGGCACAGCTCTCTGTGCTGTCACAGGACAGGGGCTGTGGGTGTGGGAACAGGTCCAAGCTGCACATCCCAGCCCTCCAAGGAAACCCAGCACCTGTGGCTGTGACACACAGCTTCAGCTCACCAGGATGTGCTGGGTGAGGCAAACACACGTGCCTGAGTGCTCCCAAAGAGCCCAGAGCTCTCCCAGCAGGGATTGGTGTCAGCAGAAGGAATTTTGGGGCCCAGCTTGGGAGGCTGGGAGAGCACATGCACAGGTTCGTGTTGGTGCATGGCTGAGGATCCAAAAGTCACTCTCAGAAATTACTTCACTCACCAATTAACACACTGTCATGACAGGAGTGCACTGTGCTGCATTCTGCAACTCTGTGACCCTGTTCTCACACTGGTGACCCACACCCAGAGGCCGTGGATGAGGCCCTGGGGGCACAGGGTTGTTTTGCCCAGGAGGTAAAACTGAAGGTGCCCATTGAGCCCCAGGTTCCCTATCCCTGCTTGGCTGGGCTGTAACACTGCAGCAGAGCTGGAGGCTTCCTGGCAGGGTCAGTGCAAGGGAGATGGAGGGTTTTCCTAAAAATACAAGTACACAGGGAACTGCTCAATGAGTGATACCTCCAGGAGAGGGAGAGGGGGATGAGGGAAGAGGGGAATGATTACTGTCCCTGGGAATCATCTGTAGCAGAAGACAAGATGCTCCTGCAAGGGGCAGGGAACAGCTGCACTCAGGCATGATCCAGGATCCTTCAGGAACCACTGCTGGAGTGAGGAGGAGGAGGTGGTTGATCCTCAGACAGATTTCCCTGCACAACCTGCTGTGTTTAACTACAGGCTGGCAGTTGGCACATTGTTGGGAAACACGCCACAATTAGTGGTGGAGAGGCAGGGAGCAGATAATTAAAGTTTAATTAAACAAACAGTGCTATAGACTCAACAGTGCAGCTTTACTGCTAGAACATGGGAGTTTGGCCACAAGCACAAATCTGATTTGCACTACTCCTGAACACCCACTGCTTCCAGCAAGTGATGGGCTGTGAGGGCAGGAGCCCACTGTGCTGGGGCTGCAGTGTGTCAGCAAAAAGCAACACAAATGCCACTAGTTGCAAGAGGAAAAACAATGTAAGATGTGAGATCCCCTGCTTCTTGCCAAATGCATGGTGAATGGAGATGTCCCACTGCTGCTCATGGCCTTCCATATGGCAAACTGGGAAATGTTCAGGGGCTGCTGTCTGAGACAGAGTTCATCCCCAGGAGAGGATGTACCTCCTTGCTCAAGAAATAGCCAATATCCAAGTATTTCAGGTGCATATTCTTAAAATATATCCTCTGAAATGCAAATATGCCTTCCTGTACCTCAGTTTCATGGTGGAGGAGGATGTATTCATTCCAGCTTTTAGCTGTGGGGTAAGAATGAATTTCTAGATGGAATTTGGAACTGTGCCCCATTGCTCCCTGCTTGGACCAAGAACAGAACCAGCCCAAGCTGCTGCAGGAGGGTCACACCCTGACAGGATCAGCCCCCTCATGCACACACACTTCCTGCCCCCTTGTCTGTGTTTTTCTGGAAGAGGCTGGAGAATTTTGGCATCCAGATGGCACAACCCATTCAAAGACCAAGGGAGAACTGAACACACTTTGAAGCAGACTAGAAATCAACCCTGTACACAAGCTAAGGCAGGCTCCCCTGTGGAATTATCCATTATGGAAGCCTCTACTCTTCACTCAGAGTAGAGAGTGTGCAATATCCACCACCCAGCCAAGGCACATGAACCTTTGGAGTAACCCAGTGCTTCAAGAATGGGCTGAACACGGTGTGATCCCCCTGCTGGGGAGGAGCAGGGGCTGGGCTGTGCCAGTGCTTACACAAGTGCAGTGCTGATGCAGCAGAGGGGAATCAAGGAGATCAGCACAGATGTGGATTTGGAGCTGAGAAACAGAAGGGGCCTCAAGGAACAGTTTCAGACTTGCCAATATGCTGGAGTAGGTGAGACAGTGCCCTGTACCACCTTTGTCTCTGCTTCAGCTCTGTGACAAACCTCCAGTTTTAATCACTGTGGATAATGAAGCCACTAGAAACTGTCCATCATAGGATCATGAAATGGTTTGGGTTGGGAGGGACCTCAAAGTGCCACCCCTGCCATGGGCAGGGACACCTCCCACTGTCCCAGGCTGCTCCAAGCCCCATCCAACCTGGCCTTGGGCACTGCCAGGGATGGGGCAGCCACAGCTTCTCTGGGTTTGCTGCCACAGGGTGCAGGTTCAGATCAGCTGTGCTCAGAGGTGGGCTCAGTGATCCTACAGAGCACAGGACACAGTGAAGGATGGAGACCAAAATCACCAACAGTGGTGCCAGGCTGGGCACTCACACCTGGGATCAGCAACCCCAGCAAAACCAGGGAAATGGGGATTCTAAAGGGAAAGCAATAGAGCATGAAGCCACTGAAGTGTGAGCCCACCCAGGAGTCTCCAGCAATTTTGCAAAGAATTGTGATGAACACCTTGGCAGCTTTCACCATCCATCAATTAAAAGGCTTCAGTAAGGTTAAATTTCCAGTCTGCATTAGGAAGGGTTTGCAGTTCAGAACAAAAGTGTATTTATTGAAGATTACTCAGCTCAGGGAGTCCTCCAGCTACCTGGAGCTCCTGGCAATCTCCCAGCTGTGGATCACACCCCAAGAGGACACCCCTGCAGTGCTGCTGGGAACGTGGCCCAGCACATCTGCCCCAGTGCCATCCCAAGGGACTGTGGGGAAGGAGCAGCAGGGGAGGATGTGAATGATCTGGCTGAGCTGCTGCAGCCAGTGAGACCCCCTGGCTCTTTTAGGGAGGACTGTGAGGAACAAGATGAGAAAGGGCAGCAGGTTCCTGGCCATACAGCTGCACATCAGCACCTGCACACCAGGCTGCAGCAAACCCTCCTGGACAAACCCAGGCAGCTGGACTGAGGCAGCCTGGCTGCTGCAGCACTGTCAATGCCATGCAGAGCAGGGGAAGCTGAACAGGATTACACGGTGTGAGGTGGTGGCTGCCAGGGCTGGGAGCAATTCCCACTGCATTCCACAGGCCTGACACATCTGTGAGGGGAACCTGCCTGCCACAGAGCAGCTCATTCACTCCCCTCTGCAACAGCAAGCACAACCCAAGGCAGGGACAAGCAGAGCAGCTCCCTGAAGCCACGGCTGGGTCTGGCAGGGCAGGTGTGACCCTGCTGCAGCCAGGACAGGGCACAGTGAACAGCCAGCTTGGGAAGAGACGCTGTGCTCACCTTCCAAAGGGTGACGGTCATTCTTTGGTAACTTGGGGGAGAGAGGAGCACTGTATGGAGGGGAATCTTGGGAAAAGCGCTTTGTGCCCCGGCCTGGTCCCTGCAGAGAGCCGTCTAACGAGCTGCTTCTGTCTAGGAAAAGAGAACAAGGCCTCTTTAGGAGTGCAGACGTCCTGGGAAATGCAGCCTTGCCAGAGGCCCTGAGCCTTGCGTGCAGTGCCAGCCTGGGCACCCAGCAGCTGCTCGAGCTGCAATCCAGCACATCTGTCAGGGCTCAACAGAGCAGAGTTTGCAACTTGTATCAGAGAAAAAGGGTGGTGAGAAAACTAACAAAGAATCTTAGCCATGGTTTCCCATATTTCACCCAAATATCACTTCTAATTGACTTAATTCCATTTCTCCTCATTCTACACCTTGGCTGATCCCACACAATTCCAGCTCATCCCACTCTTCACCTTTCCGATGCACGCACCCCTTGGACGACTGGCAAACAACCCTGGGATGATTTGCAAACCCTCTGTGCCACACACAGCGCTGGATTAACCCCTCCTCCAGGTTCAATCTTCCCCCCAGAGAACCCCCCCAGTGCTGTTGCTGCTGCTCCTCTCCAAACACACCCCAAGGATGGGGCTCTCCCTGTCCCACACGGCGGGATGGGCTGGGGGTCTCTGCACACACGGGTGGATGGACACGGAATGGAAGCACTGACAACTGATGTGACAGCAGCCAGGGGTGACACAGGGGGGGCAGACAATGTCCCAGCTGAGGGGACCCTCCAGCCTCCCCTGCCCACGGGGTCCAGCAGCTCCTGGCTGGGCCCTTCCAGCTGCCCCGAGCACAGGGGACTCTGAGAGCTCCTGTGCGGGCACAGAGGGGTGAAAGGCTCCCAGAGCAATGCCCGGAGCTCACAGCAGCCCAGAGCAGCCCCAGCAGCTGGCACAGGGCAGGAAGGGGTGCCAGGAGCTCACAGCAGCCCAGAGCAGCCCCAGCAGCTGGCACAGGGCAGGAAGGGGTGCAGGAGGGACAGCAGGTACGGCGGGGAACGACGGGGAGCGACACCAAGGGAGATGCAGAACGCCCAACAAATGGAGGTACAGGGGGTGGGGAGCACCAGACAGGCACAGCTGAGTTGGTCAAGGAGAAACACAAAGGTAGAGAAAGTGCCTGTTGTATCAATATCCATCAGGGAAATTAAAGCTGCTTGCACTGAGGCCCTGGGACTCCACAGGGGTATGACCAAAGTCACTGTAACATTGCTGGGAAGACAAATTCCATCCTCAGGACAAGTCCCTGTCAGAAACATTCACTGCCCAGACAGAGCTGGCAACAAACACTCTTAGTAAAGTCTCTGCATAGCCCTGTGTCAAACTGCACAACCTCCTTCACCCAACAGCCACAGAGCCACAACACAAGGTGATGCTGTCACAGGTTTCATCAGGTTTTGGTTTGGTTATTTTTTTACAGTGTTTGATGTTAAAAGTGATGCAAACACAGAAGGTCAGGTTATAGAAGTTAATCCCAGGAATCACAAGTGAGGTTGGTGTAAATTAATGGGAGGATAAACCAAAAATAGAATTCTGGTTGGAAAGGACTAGTTTTAAGAAAATAAAGAAATGCAGTAACAGACAGAGCTGCTCTCACATCACCAGGAAAAAAAAAGCAAATGCCTTCAGTTCAAAGATGCCATAAACCTCATGGATGTGTATCATCAAAGAGGAAATAATCTGAGAGAGAAGGACCCCAAATCTCATTGGATAAACACTCACTTTGAGGAGGCTGCTGAGAACCAGCACATCATTTACTTGGATAAAAAGGCCCTGCTCAGCATGGAGCCCTGCCCCTCAGAGATGGGGTGAAGGGAGGTTTTTAACTCCTTCTGTGTTTTGAGACAGAGCAAAGGCAAAGGCAGGCCCATGTCTCAGCTACAGAAGGAATGAGCACAGGGCAGTGGAGTGAGGGGACTCTGTGCAGAGAGGGAAGGACTGGGGGAGAAGGAAGAAGGGCTGTCCTTGCCTCCACAGGATGGGGCAGCTGGGAGGGATATTTCATGTTCCCTGACTTGGGAGGTTGGTGGGAGGAAGAGCAGCTCACCTGCCCTGCCTGGACGGTGCCAAGGCCATGGGGATGGAGACCTCTGCAGGCAGTGAGAGTCACTCAGCTCCTCTGGACAGGCACTCTACTTCTAATTCAGGACACTGTACCTTGCACTGACTGCTCTGGTGCCTCCTCCCTGGCTGCAGAGCACACCTACACACCTGGCTCAGTGCATCTGTGACACCCACCTCACTTCTAAGCTGAAAGATGGTGGATTTAGACTGGATATATGCATGAAACTTCTTCCCTGTGAGGGTGGGGAGGCCCTGGCACAGGGTGCCCAGAGAAGCTGTGGCTGCCCCTGGATCCCTGGCAGTGCCCAAGGCCAGGCTGGACGGGGCTGGGAGCACCTGGGACAGTGGGAGGTGTCCCTGCCATGGCAGGGGTGGCACTGGATGGGCTTTAAGGTCCTTCCAACCCAAACCATTCTGGGCTTCACTTCCAGCTGCAGTCATGCCGAACACCAGGGCAAGGCTCAAAGGATGAAAGAAACAGGACAGGAATGAACATATCCACCACTGACAAGTCAAATAGCTGAATGTTCTCAAAGTGGGGATGTGAGGGTGCAGAGGAAGCCAAGAATGATGGGGCACCTGAAACTCTGGGTCTGCTGCAGCAAATTGGAACAGAACTCAGCAATGCACTGCTCAGAGTGACTGCAAATGTGGTGCCACCATTTCAACAAGAAGGTGAAAAATAGATTTTTACAATAAAATGCCCATGTCCAACCTCAGCAGCAGCACAAGGCTTGTGGCAAGCTCTGAAGGAAAGGATAATAAAAATACACATTCTGTGGAAGGTGTTCATCAGGGGACACTGACCCAACAGCCTCCCTACCATGGGAAGATATGGTCACATCCGTCACATAAGGGAAGAAAATCAACCTCTTTTACCTGGAATTCAGCAAGATACAGAGATACAGAGAGCCACCAGCTGACTCAGAGAACATGGATTACCAGGAGCCTTGTTCTATGCACAGAAATCTGATTTGAGAGGAAAAGCTGCCAGCAGTGCACTGAGAGAGAACATGAGCCTGGGGAGCAACTGCCAGTGAATCTGCTTGAGGATCATCCTTGAAGCCACTGTCATTTCTTAATTTTATTAGTAACTTTTAGCAGAAATGCCAGAGTTCTACTGATGAGATCTGCTGATCTCTTCCCATGTCACACCAGACAAAGTAGCAGTTGAAATTAGGCAAGAAGGATACACATAGAACACAGAACCAGCAAGGAGGAAAATGCAGCAGCCAAATGCAGATGTGCACCTGAAACCCTCTCCCATGAGCTGGGAAGCTGTAGGTGACAACAGTGGATGAGAAGAACGGGGTATGTGACCAGGACAGGCTGATCATCACCTCTTACAAGGACACAGTGACAAAAGAGGCTGCACAGACATTTCTTGTGACCATGGTGGTGCCAGTGCTGTGGCACCAGGTCCCCAAGAGCTCCTCCCCAGAGTGCTGGGTGGCACTCTGGCCACCCCATGAAGTTTAAGTCAAACCAGCACCAGCACAAAGCAGCCAAAAGACAAACTCCCCTGTGGGATACAACTGCTCTCCAACTACTTCCAGAAGAAAGAGAACCAAGGTAAGCTAAAAGACAATATTAAGACCAGGGGACACAGATACCAAGTTGCCCAAGAATAAATTTGGGCTGTAAACTACAACATAGTTTCTAAAATACCAGCAAAAAAGCTTGGAGCAGTCTCCAGAGTTCATCACAGAAACACCACGTGCTGTGGTGCTGAACAGCAGGAGCCAGGGCTCCATGGCCCAGAAGGTCTCTCCAGCCCTGTGTTTTCAGATGGCTCCAGCTCAGCTCATGTTCACATTCCTGTGGGCAGCAATCAGCTTCCCAGTTCCCTGCAAACTGCTGTTCCCCATGTACAGGGTGATCAGGTTCCCCTTACTTCCATTTCCTCAGTAAGACAGAATGGCAGGACACTGCTGCAGAGCCTCCCTCTGCCCCAAGCACACACACCAATCCTTCATGGCATCCACAGGGGTGTTTCTGTACAGCCAGTTTGTTCTGGGAGCTCAGAGCAGTTTGTTCTGGGAGCTCAGAGCAGCTCCCAGTCCTACCCAGTGGCCATTTGCTGGAAGAGCCAGCCCCATGCAACACATTCCTGTACTGCAGAGGAAACAAGGCAGGACATGCAGAGCTGAAGGTGAGACCACAGCAGCCTTGACATCTGGTGTGATTTGAGGATGTACAGCTGCACCCTCATTCCTCCTCCGTGAGCAGCCCAAGCCTCCCAAAATCACTGGTACTGTTTGCTTGCCATCACAGAAGCCACTGGAATGTGTAGATAACCATGTTTATCGTCTTCTTTCAGGTGCCTGAGAAAGGTGTTGCCCAACAAGCTCAGACATCAGGATGAACTGCAGGCCTAGGTGCTGTCACTTCTCTGGACTGTAGTTAATTTTTCTTTAACTGCTGCAAACACTCTGAATCAGAGTTCAGGATGGGCAGGTCTCAGAATCATGTCAGATCTGGTGCTTTGTCTGAGTTTTCCTGACTCCTGATTTATATTTTTCCACGTTGCCCAGCAGCCCAACTCTTGGCACAGCCACCACCAGCTTCTCAGGGAGGCTGGAAACTCTGTGTGTGAGCTACAGGAGCCTCTCATCCATGCCCAGAGCTGGGTCCCTTCCCTCCCACTCGGGTTGTGCTCTATCTCATGATGACAGGCTATCTCCACACTGCAACGTGGGGATTTCTTCTATTTCAGGGTTCCCTGGAGGACAACCTCCAGTCCCAGTAACTAGTCATGCTGCTCCTGACCTTGCAGCAGCTTCTCTTCTCACAGCACAACACAGCTCCTGGCACTGCTGGCTCCAGCAGGGCTCTGCTCAGCCCTGGAGGAAGCAGAGGATGGGAAGATCCTCTCGCTCTCTAGACTCTGCATAAGGTCCTTTGTGAGCTGCAATGAATGGAGGCACTGCTGCCCCTACACCTCCCACCCAGCAACTTCTCCTTAAACAGTTCTTCCTAGCTGATCATCCTTTTACATTCAGATAACTCCTGCTTTTCTTGTCAGAGCCATAATTATCCAAAGGATTAACTCTGGAAAGACCTCAAACAACACAACAGCTACTTGCTGACTAGAGGGGGAAGAAAAGCAAGACAGGAGAGGAGACCAGCACTGGTCAATCACCTAAGAGGGTGCAGACAGCTTTGATCCTCTCCACAACTGGCATTCCTAGAGCAGGAGCTCCCCCAGAGCCCCCAGACTGCCCGAGGGGCAGCCATCCCCCCAGGCTTACCCAGCACAGTGGGGGAACTCCCGGGCTTGTTTTTCACTGCTTTTGCTTAAGAGCCATTTTGCAGCCTGACAATCTGCACTGTGGCATGAACTGTCTTGTTGGGGTGAGCTGCTCCAACGCCATGCCAAGGAAAACAAAACCACCTCTGCCTCAGATTGCTGCAGGAGCATCACCCCTGAATGGGTCACGGGGGGCTCCATGCCCTGGCTGCTGGCAGCACATCCACACCCGCTGTGGAAACCCTCTGCTTTAATGAATTTCTAATTACAGTTTACCTACTGCCTGTTATCACTCTGTTTTCTCAGGCAGCCCTTCACCTTAGCTCCTAGCTGTATGAAGTCACCATAACCAGACCACGGGAAGCAGGAAGGACTGGGGGGTGAGGAGAGGAGGGAAGACAAGGAGACAGCACGGATGAGCAGAAACCTACGGCGGAGATGGAACCAAAGTGACAGGCAGCAAACGCAACCGGAACCCTGCACAACAAGAGCCCTGAGGGCACGTGCACAACGCTGGGTGTGATGTAATGAACCTGGGAGGGCTCTGAACACGCTGCCTCCGCAGCTAAAATCTGGGTTAAGACACGGAGCACCTGGGTCCCTAGAGCGCCGCCCCCGCCCCAGCTCCTACCTGGTAGATACCTGTCGTGGTCGTACTCGTGTGAGCGCTGCATGTGGCTGTTCTGAGAGAAAGGCTGGTTCCCAAAGAGGTTGTCACTGCGCAGATTGTGGCACAGCTTCTCCAGGAAGCGGAGGACGTAGGTGATACTGTTTACTGCTGGCAGGTTCAGAGTGTGCTGTTCCCGATCAAACACAGCTGGAGACAGAAACAAACAGAGCCCAACACGTGAACCCCCCGCCGGGGCGGGAGGCTACGCCCAGGGCCGCGCAGCAGCTCCTGGATCTCGGCATGGCTGGGCTAGGCTGGGGCCAACAAAAGGCGCTGCCTTCCGCTGCCGGGGCAGGCCGGGACGGGCCTGCTGCAGCCAGCACGGGGCAGCCGCGTCCGAGGGAGCGCGAAGGGCTCCGGGAGGGGCCTGTGCTCGCTGGTCCGGCCGCACAGGAAAGTGAAAACCCGGGGGGATTCTTGTCTGTCCGTGAGGAGCTGGGGAACCCCCCCGGTGGGGCTCCTGCCGGGGCTGGGGCAGGATGGCTGCCCAGGCCGGTGCCAGGAGAGCTCCGGCAGCCGCGCCCGCGGGCCACGGGAACCGCTCCGCTCTGAGCCAGCCGCCAGCTGCTGCTTCACTGACACGTGTGTGGCGAGAAAGAGAAGACAGAACCTCTGTCTGCCCCTGGCCTGTGGCTGCACCGAGCTTCAGGACTCACATCTTCCAACGAGAGAATTCTTGCAATGACCTCTCTGGAGGCAAAGTGCTGCGGGCCCCTTCTCACCTGAGATGACCTCTCCCCCGTGGCCTTGTTTTAAGAAGGAGAAGACTGTTTTCTGATGATAAGCACAATCAATGCAGGCCTGTACTGCTTGCTGCAGGACAACAGAAGCTCGAGCTGGTCCAAAATGGTCTGGCAGCTGCTGAACTTTCTTCTTGTCTAGGTGGGGCCCAGTGCTGCCGTTCTTGTTCAAGTAAATGCAAACTGCCAAGATGAGAAACGTGTTTGCCATTAACCCACTCAAGAAAGCAAGAAACAGATGCCTAAAATCCAACCTGAGAGATGCTGAGACTTTCAGACTGTCCAATGGCTCACAAAGTGGAATCCACCACGACTGCCTGTCTGCATCCTCACAGCAGAGCCGCTGCTACGGGGGAATCACCTCCAAAATCTTCCTGCCTCATGCTCACCTTGCAAACTGCTGCTGTTTCTCCCATGCTCTCCCTTGCAGTCAGGCTGTAAAGTGGTTTCCATGCGAGCCAGGTAAGGATGTGCAGAGGGGAAGAAGGAATGCAGCCCCCACTTTTTAGGGATTCCTACAGCGTTTCCTTTTTAGGGAAACTGGCTTTATTAGGTTCCTCTGAAAACTGGCCAATTACATTCTGGGGAAGCAGAGGGCTCAGCCCATATCCAGTGCTTGACTCAACATGTCAAAAGCAGCTTTGCATTAGACTTTCCTGGCCAGATGCATCCTCAGCTGCACTCACAGCTGTAGCAGTGCATACACTCTTCAGTGCCACTCCTCCTCCTCCCCTATTCCCTCCTTTCCCTATGTTCCTCGATATCCTGCCTGGAGTTGGACAGATCACAGTCCTCCAGCAACTGCTCCAGCAGCTGTGCCTGGCACGGACTGGGAGAGCTCATGCTGGGGGCTCACAGGGGGTGCTGCACACCCGACTGCCCCTGGGCACCCTGAGCCACAACAAGTGTCCCTGCAGAGCTGTGGAGTCACCAGCATGCACGTGGGAACTCAGGGAAGGGGGCCCTGCACTCAACAGGTGGGACTGAAATCCTCCCACGACTTCATTGTTTCCAAAAGGACAGAGAGATAAACGAACAGCTGATGTGGGCTCCTGTGCCTCTCTCAGGCCAGCCCTTCTGGAATTGTAAGGATTGCTGGTTCACAGGCTTAGGAAGAAATGGGACTGTCTGGGGGTGTTGCTGCCTGCCTGCTGCAGTTCCTAACTGTGCAGTCCTGTCAAGAATGTGGTCCAAGACCCTTACCTGTGGGAGCCTGCATGGCAGAGCTGGGGATTGTAGCAGCGTCCTGGGGCACAGTGCTTGTGTCTGGCTCTGGGGTACTGGTGGTTGGAGAGGTGGGTGCTGGGTTCAGCAATGTCCTAGGTTTCCTCTGCAGAAAAAGAGGAGATATTTCTCCTTTTACCCCTGCTCTCCTTTACCACCCATGATCACTACACTCTCTCCTCTGCATCCAACAGACAAGGCACTGTGGAACATGACACATTGCTGATGGTGATGACGGGGTGTCTCAAGAGCCTAGTGACCACTACCTGTGTATTTTACAAACCACTATCCTGAAAAACAACAAGCCTGAGCTCTGCCACCTCTGTTTGACTCAGACTAGCCACACACAATGGACAGCAGAACTGATTCTACCCTTTGGCCATCCTGTCATGCTCCCAGCATCTGCCACGCTACTCCACAGCCAATACACTTCCAAAGACACGGGTTCTTGATGGAAATGATCTTTAGGACACAGACATTCTCTACAGCTCTGGGGCTGGACTCTGAGGACACTCCCAGCCCACGTACCCCTCTGCTCTCCTACTTGCTGCAGTCACACAGCCAGAGGCTGAGCCAGACGTGCACCGACACACGCATGCACCATCCCGGGGCAGGACCTGCAGCACCTGCTGTTCACCCGCCTGCATCAGCATCAGCTTTTACCTTACTGCCAGGCTTGGGGCCTCTCTTTCTGGGGAATTTCAAAGGCTCCACTGACTTGGAGGGTGGAGGCATGGGGTGGTGGATTAGCGCTTTGGTCGTTCGACCACGCTTCTTCCCTGTTTTGCGACGCCTTTGCCCTTGTTGATGCCCCAAAACAGTCTTTGTGCTACTGTGCATGCTAGGTTTCTCCGAGTTTACTTCGGAGGCAGGTAAAGGGCTCTTTGGAATCACAACTGAAATAAAAAGAGAAAAAGCAAATGTAATTAAATCAGGTGAGAATCAGAACAAGAGCAGCCTCCATCGTTACACAGTGTCACATGGAAAACCTGCAGTGCTCCCGGCCCTCAGGGGGGGTACTGCTCTCCACGCCACAATAAAAACCAAACACACCAATCCCTGGCTCAGCACTCGAGCTGGGGAACGCTGGGGCTTAGCCTGGATGGGCTGAACTCCAGAAGGATCATGCTTTCAGCCACACTTTCCTTCCTGAAAATAACTGGCACCTCCAGCTCTTCCTCCTGCGAGCGGTGACCTGCCAACAACCATGTCAAGGCTCTGGGAGCATTCCTAGGGAGGGAGCAGTCAAGACCTGCCTGACAGTCCTGGAGCCAGGGCTGTGCTGGAAATCCCCTCTCTCAAGGCTGACGTCAGATCTGTTCTATCCCTAAATTTCCAGGGAGTTGCAGTGGAAGGGAGCAGCTCCATCCTCGATGCCTGCAAGGATTCCTGCTCCTGGCCCTGAGCTGCAGCTCATCTCAGCTGCACCAGCTGCCCTGCTCCTCCAATGCACTGCCAGAGGCAAGTCTCTTCCTTCTTATCTACTCATACTTTCCACAACAAAACCAGATTTCTGGTAAATTTGCCCACAAATCCCCTGAATTTGGCCATTCATCTTTCCCAACTGCTGCTAATGGCTAGAGATGAGTTGGCTCAGCCCAGCAGACCAGTATTTCCTTTAGTTTTAAATTTCTGCTAAAAGGAAACCCTCCTGGATTTTGAAAACTGCAGAGTGACCTTCAGCATGTCTTGTTTCTCACATCTGGAAACCTCAATGTGTATTCAACATAGGGGCAAGGAATTAGAAGAAAAACAAACAAGCACTTTTGAAGTGAGGGGCTTTGTAGTTAAGGAAAAAAGTCTTAGCCAGGGAAACAGAGTGCAATGAAAGACTGATACCAGGATAGCACATCTGTGGATATATAAAGAGATTTATTAAGTTTATTTAATGAGGACTTTATAAAAAGTCACTGCAAGGACTCATTCCCCTGGCACAATGAAGCTGTGGCTGCCCCATCCCTGCAGGTGTCCAAGGCCAGGTTGGATGGGGCTTGGAGCAACCTGGGACAGTGGAAGGTGTCCCTGCCCATGGCAGGGGTGGGATGGGATGAGCTTTAAGTTCCCTTCCAACCCAAATAACACAGTGCATCCAGGATCCAGCCCCATTCTGCTTGTCATGCGGGCAGGGAAGGATTTAGTTTTAATTTTCTTTCTTTGCTTTGGGGCATTAGCATTCTGTATCAGAAGCTGGGAAGAGACACACAGTCATTCAGGATCTGAGTTCCCAAGTAATGACTTTTGTGTGTCAGGCAGAGACAGGGAATCATGGGAGAAACAGGGTTTTACTGTTCCTTCTCTGAGATGTTATTAACAGCAAAACTACTTTGCTGGTAAGAAAATGAATTATGATAGCTCAAGTGCTTTTTAATGATGGTATTGCAGGAGTGTCAGCTGCTCCATGGGACATGTGGCACCCAGCTGCAGCACAGGGAGCAATGGCACAGGTAAGACAAGTGCTGGTCATGGAATCGTGGGGCCTCTGGCCTCAGGGGTGCACAACTGCTCTCAGCAGAGAAATGTTTGCATTAAACCATTTATTAGAACCCCACAAGTTGACAGAACAAGCACAAACACAGGTTAAATTGAACAGGTTGCCCAGAGAAGCTGTGGCTGCCCCATCCCTGGCAGTGTCCAAGGCCAGGTTGGACGGGGCTTGGAGCAGCCTGGGACAGTGGGAGGTGTCCCTGCCCATGGCAGGGCGTGGAATGGGATGAGTTATAAGGTCCTTCCATCCCAAACCATTCTGTGATTCCATCATTCTAAAACTCCCCACACTTCAAAGAAACTGTTACACATCCCAGCAATGTGGAAGCCAGGGCAGGGAGCATTTAATCTGAGACCTGCACAACACTCAGTGTCTAAACCAGGCTGTGCCACAACCAGGTTTGTCTAAGGAGGAGAAACTGAGGATTCTACAGACAAGCTGTGAAGCAAACCCAGGTTCTCAGTGTTACTGGTGACAAACCCATGGAAATGGTGCATTTGGGAAGCTGGGGTGCAGTAGGCAGAGCAGCTGGACTGCACCCTTTGCTCCCAGGCTGGCACCACATTGCTCAGAACCCAGTGCCAGGAAAAGGAGACTGCTGTCAGGTGAACTCCTGGGGTGCACTGTATAATTTTATATTAAAAAATGATTTCATCTTTTGGTGAAATAAATGCAAGAAAAATCTGTTGCCCACTTCAGCTGTAAGGGCAGTACAGGTAATGGTAATTTGGCAAGCTTGAAGAATTGGTTTTGGGTTTTGGGTGTGTGCAGATCCCATGATGGGACACCTCATGTCACTCAGCCACCCAGAGGAGTTCCCACTGTGCCTGTGCCCCTGGCAGCACATCCCTGGTCCCTGCTACAGCCACAGCTCCTGCAGGGATGGAGCAGCTGCCACAGCAAGGGAGGCTGTTCACCAAAAGAGGCCAAATTACAGCTCAATGTGCAGCCAGCTCAGGACAGAAACACACAGACTGTGACCTAGATTGGTGCTGTGTGCCCAGCAGTGCTGCTGAGCACAGCCCTGAGCACAGCCCTGCACAGGCACTGATGTTTCCCCACCACACTGATGCAATGCACATTTTTCTGACCCCAAGTGATTTCATGAAATGAGGTCTTAGGCTCCTGTGATCCCACTCCACTCAGCAGACTTGCCTGACTTTCTGTTGGATTAGAAGCAGGATCTGAGCACACACCAGCCTGTGCTAATCCATTTCTCTTGCCTGAACAGATGCTCTGAGCTGTGTGAGGAGGAGACACCGAGAGCTCCAGAGCAGAGTCCTCCCACCAGCTGCACTGCACAGCAATGGTGCAGTCCCAAAAACACAAGGTTACAGCTGGCCCTGCTCTGCCTCAGCCCTGAGGCACCACTTCCAGCGACTGGATGCTTCCTAAAGGAGCCTGAAGTTCCTTTCAAGTGCCTGTTTTCTTCCTGCACAACTTCAGCCCCTGCTGTTATACAGACGTGGTCCAGAACCACGAGATTGCTGTGGAGAGATCAGTGCTGAGCGTTCAGCCCTGCCTGCACCCACCCCAGCACCCACAGGGCTCCAGAGAGCTGTGCCCAGCAAGCAGGATCATCTCACAGCTCCAACCACTGCCCACATCTTTAACTCCCAAAAGCTTCCATTTAATGCATATTATTATTACTGTGTTGCTGTAATCTTCATTATTAAGCTATTAAGCTAATAAAGGGTGTCCAAAGAAGGGCCACAGAGATGCTGAAGGGTCTGCAGGAGCCACAGGAGGGGCAGCTGAGGGCACTTGGTGTGCCCAGCTGGGGCAGAGCAGGCTGAGGGCAGAGCTCAGCAGGGCTGCAGCTCCTCCCGAGGGGCAGCTCCGATCTCTGCTCTGGGACAGGGACAGGACCCAGGGCACGGCTGGAGCTGGGCCAGGGGAGGCTCAGGCTGGAGAGCAGGGAAAGGTTCTTCTTTCCCCAGAGGGTGCTGGGCACTGCCCAGGCTCCCCAGGGAATGGTCCCGGCCCCAAGGCTGCCAGAGCTCCAGGGGCGTTTGGACAGCGCTGCCAGGGATGCCCAGGGTGGGGTTGTTGGGGTGTCTGGGCAGGGACAGGGTTGGGCTGGATGATCCTTGGGGGTCCCTCTCAGCTCAGGACATTCTGTGATTCAGCAGTGACAGTGCCAGCCCAACAGTGAGCAGCTGCCAGAGACATCCCCACCTTCTTCTTTCTTGTCCAAGGCACCAAGAGAAGTCACATTTTCAGAAAATCAAGTGAGGCCCTTCTTACTTAAAACATCAACAACTTGCTGTTGCTGAGTAAAGCAGAACCTCTCTGTGCCACAGCTTTGGTGCTCACCTCAGCTCACAGCAATCTAACCAACTCCAAAGCTGGCCTTGCTTAAGGTGAGGTGTTAATCCTGAGATCCCTTCTGACCTCCAATATTCGGTGATCTGAACTCATGGTTAACCATTTCAGCTCATTAAGGGAACAGAAAATGATTTAATGGAAGTTTTCTGCTGGCTGAACTGCCTTGTTGTGGGTCACAGAGGCATCCAGCACAAGGGCAGACAGGGAGGAGGGGGCTCCTGGCTGGCATTGGATCTGTTTGGCACAGTGAGAAATGTCACCCTGAAGATGCAGGATCAAACAGGGCTCCACTCAGAGCCAGAGAGAAGTCAGGCACCACTGATGGTGTTACTGATCACTGAAGGATTCGTTTCAACAACAGTTCTGACCTTCCTGCAGAAACAAAAAGACTTGACAGAGAATTCCTCATTTCAGGCTCTACTTCCCAATGCCAAAACATCCCCTGCAGCTGACACATGGCACCGGTGGCACCTGCAGCTGCCCACCCCACTGGGGCTCGGACTGGCACTTACAGGAGACTCTGCACAGTTGCCATGCACACCCTGAGGGTCAGTCAATGCTAGGAAGCAGCATTTGTCACCCATCAGCTTATCTCAGGCTTGTCACAGCTTGGAGAAGACAGAATGATGTCCTTGGGACGAGAATTACAAAGCCAAAACGTGTAACAAAATATGGAACAGAAAAGCTGAAGTTGCAGAAGGCTTTCCTGCCTTTCCCTCCTATTGACCAGCTTCATTTACCAACATCTGCTGAGCACAAGCCCCAGATCCCCCTTTTCTGTGCCAAGGGCTCTGTACTCTCAGATGGAGCCCTGGAGATGTCAGTACTGAACCCTGCAGTGTCCTGAGTGCAGGGGAGGCTTCTGAGCACAGCACTCCTGTCCTTTCCAAAGCCCCTCTGAAGGATGTTCTGCAGGCCACCCCTCAGCTGCTCCTTGTCCCATCTTCAGCAGAAGCAGCACTCAGTGAGGTGGTTAAAAAGACACATTTAAGACAAGCAAATTGGCCACAGAGCAGAAATCTCACAGAGATCTGGCTGAATCCCTCCCTGAATGAGGCATTTCAATCCTACACATCCTGGAGACTGGAGCTGGACAGGAACTGGAGCTCAGTCCTTGTCCCAGAGTAAAATGTGAAAGCTTCAAACCCCTGTGATTCCCAAAGCAGAGACTGTCATCACTGACACTGAGCATGACTGGGACAGAAACACAGGCTCTGGGAGGGCTCCAGACCTGGACTGTCTGAGCTCTCAGCAGACATGGCAAACACAGGAGAAAGGGCTGGAGCATGGGTGGGACACATGGGGTTCTTGCAAGGACAGGGATTAAGAACAAAACTCCAAGTCCTGGTATTTAAAGCCAAGAAGACAATTATTCTGACAACTCAGTATTTCCTGCAGGAATTCCTGTTCTCCAGCCTGAAACACCTGCCTGAGCTAAGGCTTAGATCAGAGGAGATACCAACACAGTAACACAGTGAGAGGATCTGCAGGATTTGGCAGGTTCTATCTGTTCCCATGATCAGCTCTCTCTTCTCCCAAAGATACACTTTCTTAATGCACAAGATTTGTCTAGTTTCAGGTTTTGACTACTGAAATGGGGTTCTTTATCCACTGATCCCCTGCCAGACCTCACTGTCCAGTGAGCACACAAAGCCATGGAAGCACACAAAGAAACCCAAACCCACGGTCCCCAAAACTGTCTCCACCCTGCTCATCCTGACCATGGGGTTGCATTTTAATGTCTTTTTTGGGCAGGACATCCACAGGCACATGAAGAGCTGCTACTTCAAACTAAAGCATTTACTGAACCTGAGACAGGCTCTGAACATTCATCATGAGTGTCCCATTCCTAAAGGGCTTAGAAAGTCTAGAGCAGCAATTTTCCTAATTGTTGGCATGTGCTCAGATGAGCTCAGTCACTGCAGATGCCACTGTACACCCCCCTGCACAAGCTGTGCCATTTTTATGATTGTTTTATTTGTTTTTCCAGTTGTTTTATTTATCAACATAAAACAACTGGGGAAAAAAAGTCTCAAGAGTCAGAGTGACACCAGCAGTGCTGTTTGCTATCTGCACAAGTCTCACATTTTCAGTCTCACAGCAACACTCCCATGTGCCCTGAACCGTACTGGGAACTACACCCAGTGCTCTCTGAAGCAGCACAGCAGGGATCCTGCACACCCTGGCAGGTGTTCCCAGCACCTTGCACATCTCAGAGGTGCAGGGCAGCACAGTGACAGCCTGAGCTTCAGGGACTTCAGCACTGCAAACCAGCCCAAGGGTCCCACCTCTGATTATCACCACACAGGGAGACGTGGGAAAGAGCTGGAGGCTGCAGTGGGTGCTGCTGAGGAGATAAACCCTCCTCTGGACCTGCAGGTTCTGCTTACACAATGAAACTCAGAACTCAGGACCCAAGAAGCCTCTCCATACCCAGAGCTGCCTAAGACTGCATCTCAGTCTGCCCCCGTCACCCAGACAGCTGCTAAACCCAAGCAGGTAATTCTACCCAAGCACAAAGTGCATCTGGCTAAAACATTTTCCAAACCAAAATGGAGGCTTTACCCAAAAACACGGCCCCCAGGAGGAACCTGACCCCTTTGGGCAGTGCCAGTCCAGCTACTGCACCAGAAACCTGCAGGGGTCTGGACTGGCCAGTGACCACGTGGAGGGATGTGACACCAGCCCTTCTACAACATCTCCAAGATCCTCACCAAAGGCTTTTCTAAAACCTCCAGAGCCATGGGATAAGAGGAAAGGGTTCTAGAGGGATAGATCAAAGGTTACAAGAGGTAGGGCAAAGAATCATTCTTGCAGAGGAGAGAGATCTGTGTGAGGAATGCAGGGAAGGACACCAGGATCCACCCTGCTCATCCATGAGAGACCCAGTGAGAGATGTGGCAAAATCTAATGGTTCACACTTCCCAGGGCAGGCAGGACTGTGGCAGCCCATGAACAGACAGAATTGCAGGGAGAGAACCCAGCAGGTGAGCATCCCACTGATAAACAGGAATGAGCATGGAGAGCCCCACTCCTGCCTTGGGTGCACAACTCTGAGCTTCCTGGTGCTTCCTGAGCACAGAGAACTCTGGCTGCAATGTTCACTGCACACTCCTGCACAACTCTGAGCTGCCTGGTGCTTCCTGAGCACAGAGAACTCTGGCTGCAATGTTCACTGCACACTCCTGCACAACTCTGAGCTGCCTGGTGCTTCCTGAGCACAGAGAACTCTGGCTGCAATGTTCACTGCACAGGGACAGCAGCCCAAAGCAGTGGCCAGACAGAGCCAGGGAGAAAGCCTCCACTCTGGAAAAATGACACATCACAACACTGCATGTCACCAACTGAATAGAAATCCTCATTTTACTGGTTCAAATCAAGTAAGAAGCCCCCAAACCTGCAGCTGGTGCCTGGATTCTCATTTCCACAGAGCCCCAGCCTTTCTGGGGACATTCCAGCCTTGCCCACTCACACTGAAACCCCCAGTCTGCCCTTCACTGCTCCTGTTAAAACTCCTTGGTCACACTGAGCATTTTGAGAGTTCCTTCACTCTGCTTTGGCTCTTCTGCACACAACATCCAACATCTTTTCATGGTTCTAATCAGTTTCCAGCATCATTTCAGAGGAGTAACTCGTTGTTACTTAGCAGTTATTGATGCTTTTTGGAGGATAAACATCTGTGTGCAGATATTCCTCAGTGAGGGGGGAAGAGCACACACAAGAAGTGTCAGGATGTGCCACCCAACACACACATCCCCCAAACTGCCCCGGGGTCAGCACCATCCCTGCTCTGCTGAGGGCAAAATAAACACAGAGATGTGACTGGCTGGTGATCAGAGACACAGTGACAGCCTGTGCAGAGCAAGGATGCTCAAATTGTTGTCCTCAGCAGAATTCATGTTCAGTTTTGTGTTGAGCACACAGATTTCCTCAGTCCCAAACCCAGGTCTTCATTTCTCCCCCACACAGAGGAAATAAATTAACTGCTTTGTACCCACTGTAGCATTAGGAAATGAGAGGGGGAACTGAGTCCCACATCTTTTCTGTAAAACCTTGCAAAGGCTGGCAGTTGGACAGGGGAAATGGTCTCCTGTCCCAGCACAGGAGCTGCCAAGCAAATTCTCCCCCAACAGCAGCTCCAAGCCCCTCAAGTCTCAGCACATTTGCTGTGCAACATCTGCACAGCCAGCCACAAACCTCTAATGCTGCCAATTGCACATCTGGAGCTTGGAGGAGCAGCACATTCCTGCTTTTTCAGCCCTTCTTTTCTCTGCCATGCCCTCTTCCAGCTCCCAGAAGGCAAAGCCAAGGAGCAGAAGGATCATGCTGGGACAGCCCTGGCATTTACACCCTGAAGAAGAATGGCAGTGGTGTGGGGGACTCAGTGTGCCCCTGTGCCTTGCACAGGCAGCTCTCAGCACAGTTACAGCCCACACTGCAGCAGGGCTGCTCTTTGTTCTGTGCAGAGCATCCTCATCACCCTCAGAGAAATACCCACCAGTGTCCAGCAACCTCTGCTGCCCATTTTTGCAAAGCTGGTGGCCTTGGCTCACACTCTGTTGTGCCAGCATCGTTTTTTATTTCTCCAGTGCTCAGACTACTGAACTCTGGCTCCATTCTCCAAGGCCAGGCAGATGCTCCTTTGCACAGGGGCCACCAGCTCCCCCAGCCAGTCTGGAGCATGGTTCCTCCTCCCACACAGCTCCTGGGCTGGACAAGGCGCTCAGTGAGGCTGCTGCAGCATGTGGTTCCAGTGCAGAGGGCAAGGAAATGCCAGCTTTGTCAACAATCACTCTCTTCTCATCCCAAATCAGCAGTTTTTCTCCTGTCCCCATCCCAACACCTCTTATTCCCAACAAACTGGCTGCAACACAACTTGGGTTCTTGCTTGTTGTGATCCCCCAATCACAGTCTCATCTTCTCCAGTTCACTGCAAAATAAAGCTGTTGCAACAGTGTGTTGTTTTAAATAGCTGTGAAGCAGCTTTGGAATTAAAACAGAGATTCTGAACTACAGAAAGGAGATGAGAACTGAGCTGGGCAGCCTCAGCCTCACAAACACAACAGCAGAGCTGAAACTTCAGCTCCTGACCAAGGGGATGCACCAGTGGGTGAAAGCAGAGACAGGGGGCAATCAGGGAGCTCCAAAAGAAATGGTAATACCCAAATCAGAAGAAAATCAAGTAAAAATCTGAGGTTCAAGCTTAATTTGATTACCCCAGAGCCAGGCTGAGATTGTCTCCTGCATGGCAGTGCCTGTGGGCACAGTGAGTGAGCCCCCAGCAGCAGCAGCAGCAAGAGCCACCCGTGACCCTGGAGCTGTTTGACAGAGGGGACACGAGCAGGACTGGCACCTTAGGTCCTGCCACAGACAGTGACAACACAAATCAGCTGATTTCCACAGCTCAGCAAAGCCATCACTGCAGCTCTGCCAGGCTCAGTGCCACAGCAGAGCCTGTCCCTGTGCCCCACAGGGATGGCTGACCTGCCTGGCCCTCGAGGAAATCCCAGAGCCAAATCTCAGTGGGCAACCAAGCCAGAGCCAGGGTGAGCCCCCAGCCTGGGCACCATGCCCAAGCCCTCTGAGCCACAGCAGGACAGAGCATTGCTTTCTGCACAGATTCCCAGCCCCTGGGAAGTTTGCATGGCTGTGCTGCTGTTGATCCCCAGCTATCCCCAGGAGTTATCAGTGAGAGCAGGAGCCAGGAGAGACCACCCCAGTCACACACCTGCCCCTGGGAGGGAACTGCCTGTGGGTGTCCAAAACCCCCTCCTGAGAAAGGTTCTGTACTCCTGCCCTATTCAGGCTATTCAGGGCTGTTCCTGGGGTTTCTGCTTCTTCTCATCTTCTCTGAAGCTCTTTTTTTAGCTTGGCTTCTGGGTTAAATATTAGCAGAACACCTTCAACTTATCAGTGCACAAAGAATGAGGAGAGTGCTAGGTGGGTGTGGTTTGCTCCAACTTCTGTTCTTTTTTAAAGCTGTTCAGAAGTTATAAAAATACCAAAGATCAAGAGAAGAACAATGACAAGCTGCAAAAGGCCTGATCTTTGCAACAAGTGGGGCTGTGTGTTCAGGATGAAGTTCCTGGATTCCATAAAAATGCACACTGTGGCAACAGAGGTTTGTTCACCAAAGACAGGGTAGGAGTTGGGCTCAACACCATTTACTTCCCTTCTAATAAAAATGAGGAAGAAACAAAAAAATGAAGAAACTCCCCAGCAGGTCACAAAAAGATGATGCAAAGTTCTTGCTCACATGGAGTCACAGTCACAAATCCCAGCAAAACAGGAGTGTTTCTCCCATGTACATCTACCTTGCTCCAACCACAGCCAGCCCACTGTGGTTGCCCCATCCCTGGCAGTGCCCAAGGCCAGGTTGGACAGGGCTTGGAGCAGCCTGGGACAGTGGAAGGTGTCCCTGCCCATGGGTGGCACTGGATGGGCTTTAAGGTCCCTCCCAACCCAAACCATTCCAGGATTCACTGTGCAGCCTTCCCAGACCTGTGTGAGAGGACACTGGTTGATCACTCTGCCTCCTCCAGCACTTGCCCACAGCAGCAGCAGGACCCCTACAAGGGACCAAGCTCCTGTCCCCAAGGCTGGCATGTGGTGACAGGCAGAAACAAGGCATGGAGCCCAAAATCCTCCAAGGGAAGCTTTGTCATTCCCTTCACCTTGATGGGAAACTCTGCTCTCCCTGTGGTTTTCCTAAAGACACACAAACTGTCACCCTGGGCATACTTGAAGCTGACTTAACTCTGCTTCCTAAGCTGGCAGCAGAGGATGGCTGGGCAGAGCCACCAGCCCTGCCTGAGCCCAGCAGCTCAGGACATGCAGAGTCAGACACTTTTAGAGCCACAGAAATAAAGGCCTTGGAACACTGCTCTTCCTTGAGGTTGTCCAGTTCCATCCTGAGAACTTCCAGCCTGCACAGGCACAGCCCTGCACCATGTCCCAGTAACAGGAGTGTTGTTACTGGTCAGATATCCTGCAGGAATGTAGTGATGACCCCAGTGCTGTTCAGCCAAAGAGAGGGAGGCTTCCAAAACCACTGAAACCTCCTGCCAAGACTCAGTAACACCCTGAGATTCTGAACCCCTGGTTTTGGCCAGGAAGCAGGGTGGAAAAGGGGAGGAAACATCCTGAACAAAACCCAGCTTCTCTGGGATACAAAGTGTTTCAAAATAAAACACGAGGAAAAGTCAAGCAGGGAGAAAGGCTGAGACACTGAGACTACAGACAGGCTGGGGAACAGAGAAAACTGCTTTTCCCAGCTCCTCTTCTCAGAGGCTTCTGCCAGCCCCAAGGCATCCCAGAGCAACCTCAGGTCTCTGACATGCACATTCATGGTTCCCACTGAGCCACAGGCTGGGTGTGTGCTGAGCCACAGGCACTGCCAGCATCCCACAGCCTCCTCACTGCTGGCCTCCCTGATCCAAGCCCCCAGACTTCCAAACCCCACACATATTCCAGGACATCCAAGCTGAGGGACCCTGGGGTCACTGCTAAGAGCTTTGGCTTTGTGTTCCAAACAGCTCAAGAGATTTTTCTCAGCATCTTCCACCACCAGTGTCAAAGGCAGCACCACCCAGGTACCAGGGCTGCTTGTGCACTACTCACAGAGAAAAACCTGAACTCCCCCGTGTCCCCTCCTTCCTCCTGCTGTTGGTGCTGTGTGGTCCCCAAACCAGCCACCTCAATGCAAAGAATTGTCACTCAGCTTGATGAGTGAGCTCCAAATCCCAGCTCAGCCCTGAAGAGACAGCAATTAATATTTTCCCAACTCCTCCAAGCAGGAAAGCACAGGAGCTCACCTGAGTATCACTCTACCAACTACTGACGAGGCTCCTGTACCTACCACTCTGTTCTTACCCTGAAGAAGGAAGAGAAACCAAGCAATACCCAAAATAAAGTCATAAAACACACATTACCTTTGCCCCTGGGCAGGAAATCTAGCAGCTGATCATCATCTTCCTTTGAGGACACCAAGCAGTTCAACAACAAACCACATGGCAGCAGTGGTGGTGAGAAATGAAGAACTTCATGAACTTTCTACCCAGGGTCAGCCCCCTGTAACCCCCCCGGGTCACTGCAGCAGTCCCAGAGGTACTGCAGTCCTACCACTGCAGAGGTACCGAGCCTGGGGAGGCTGGAGCTCCCTTCAGCCTGTCCCCGTGGCAATTATCCCAAATTATTCACATTTGCTTGCTCTGCAAGCAGAGAAAGGCTCAGCCCAGCCCAGGGACAGGGAGCAGGAGCTGCCAGCCTGCCCAGAGCTCAGGCACAGGGAGCAGGAGCTGCCAGCCTGCCCAGAGCCCAGGGAGAGGGAGCAGGAGCTGCCAGCCTGCCCAGAGCTCAGGGAGAGGGAGCAGGGGCTGCCAGCCTGCCCAGAGCCCAGGGAGAGGGAGCAGGAGCTGCCAGCCTGCCCAGAGCTCAGGGAGAGGGAGCAGGGGCTGCCAGCCTGCCCAGAGCTCAGGCACAGGGAGCAGG
>VZRZ01001342.1:0-31082 GCA_013398175.1 Climacteris rufus
GCTGCCCCCACACCTGCACTGGGCTGTGCCAGCTGGGCCGAGCAGGGGAGCAGAGCAGCTCTGGGGTAACTGGAGGGCCCTGGAAGCCTCACCCGAGCTGATTTGGAGGTCTCCTCATTCCAACCGAGTGCTGAAGGCAGAGCACAGGGAAGGAAAGCAGCAAAGCAGCCACCTGGGGCTTTCCAAGCACATGGCAGGGAACACCACGTCAAGGGAGCTCAGGTGTGAGGACTCCTTTGGCACAGAGGAGGATTTTGTGCCAAACAGGTGAAGCAGCTTCTCAGGAAACTCCTGCCCTGGCATTCAAAAGAAAATGTGGGTTAGCAACTGGTTCTGTCTCACAGCTCTAGAGTGGTTGGGGTGCAAGGGAAGGGTCCCACCCATGGCACATTCGGCCCCCTGGACTTACACCCAGCCTGCAGCAGCTCCTGCCTCCTGTCCTGGCTGCCCAAGAACTGCCAGGGCAGGGGTGGCTGTGACAGAGCCAACAGAGAACCTGGGGAGCCGGGGGGAAGTGGGGGGAGCAGCCCTGAGAGGGGCACAGCGAGACGGGCAAGGAGCCACCCCACCGGAGCAGCGACCATGGGACACCTGTCCAGAGGGGACACCTGCCCAGAGGGGACACCTGTCCGGAGGGGACACCTGTCCAGAGGGGACACCTGCCCAGAGGGGACACCTGTCCAGAGGGGACACCTGTCCGGAGGGGACACCTGCCCAGAAGGGACACCTGCCCAGAAGGGACACCTGCCCGGAGGGGACACCTGCCCGGAGGGGACACCTGCCCAGAAGGGACACCTGCCCAGAAGGGACACCTGTCCAAAGGGGACACCTGCCCGGAGGGGACACCTGCCCGGAGGGGACACCTGCCCGGAGGGGACACCTGCCCGGAGGGGACACCTGCCCGGAGGGGACACCTGCCCGGAGGGGACACCTGCCCGGAGGGGACACCTGCCCGGAGGGGACACCTGCCCGGAGGGGACACCTGCCCGGAGGGGACACCTGCCCGGAGGGGACACCTGCCCGGAGGGGACACCTGCCCGGAGGGGACACCTGCCCGGAGGGGACACCTGCCCGGAGGGGACACCTGCCCGGAGGGGACACCTGCCCAGAGGGGACAGGGAGGTGGCTGTGGCAGGGCAGTGACACCTCAGCCCTGTCCAGCCCCTCAGAGCCCTTCCCAGCCCCGGCACAGCTGCGGCTGCCCCACGCCACCCTCTCCCCGCTCAGCCCCCGCAGCAGCTCCTGAGCAAGCAGCCAGGACCTGCCCTTTGATTTAGTGAAGCACTGACGTCGATTCCAAAGTGTTGGAAGTGCAGTTTTTCACCAGGGACTAAAAATAGCCGAGCGAGATTCCAGAGCTGCCTCCCCGCGCCGGGCCGGGACAATGGCATTTGTAGCCCACGAGCAACAACAGTGCAGGCCCCAGCTCCCGAAATAACAGCCTGGAAAGGGCAAACTCTGGCTTTCATTACAGCCACACAAAAAGGAGCCTTTGAAAAGAGCATTATCAGCATATCTGAGCACGCGTGGGGAACGCGGGGAAGCGGGGTGGGCTCACCGTCCAGAAACCCTAAAGGAGCAGGCATTCCCCAGGGTGAGGCAACGCAGGGCAAACATCCTGAAGAGATGAAGCCCTTTCACACAAGGAAAAAGAAAAAGCCTTCAGGCAACCAGCAGCAGCTGATGGTCCGTGACAAGGAGCCTCCAGCTGGCACAGCCACAGCCACGCTCAGGTGCACGCAGGGATGGACCCTCTGAACCCCTCTGATGTGCACAGCAGCTCCGTGTGACATCCTGGAAGTGACACTTTATTGGTCCTCTCTCAATTCCAGCTAATCAAGATCAGATCCCTTCTGGGGAATTATTTATTTGCCAGCCCATGGTTTGGCAGGAGGGCAGAAACCACCCATCCTGCCTGGCTTCCAACCCCAAACCTGCTGGAAGTGCCCAAACAGGGCCCCATCCAGCTCCCTTCCCAACTCCACGTTGCAGGGCTGAAGGCAGGGGAGGCTCCTGGATGGGAGCCCTGCAAGGTGATGCTGCTCAGCTTTACAGGGCAGGGAGAACCAACCTGCTACTCTGCAATATTCTGTGTGGAAGAAAAGCCAGGCTGCAGCAGAGCTGTTTCTGAAGGTGAAAGGGACTCAGTGACCTGACGCTGGCAGCTGTAAGGAAGAAAAGTTTCACCACATCTCTCTCCAGTGGCCTCAACCTCCCATGGGGTGAGGAACTTTGGGAGAGTTCCAGGTGCTGGCACCTCCACAGACTCTGGAGGGGAACAGACCCTGAGGGCACCCAGCACACCCAGCCACAGACACAGGGGTGTTTGCCCACTGAAACGTGCCCACTGAAACGTGCAGGGGTGTTTGCCCACTGAAACGTGCAGGGGAAGAGCCAGGAGAAGCAGCCAAGAGCCATGAGGGAAGAGCAGCTTCCAAGGGAAGAGCAGCTTCTCAGGGAAGAGCAGCTTCCAAGCACGGCTGGAGCATCTGTGACACTGGAGACAGCTCTGGGCACCCCTGAGGGCAGCCAGGCCTTGCTGCTCCTGCTTCCCCTTGGAATGCACAGCTGGAAAGCAGAAACCAGGCTTGCTGCTGCCAGTCAAGGGTCAACTGAGAAACATTTGGGTTTTTTGAAACCATACACATCCCCATGCCTGGCTGCACCAAGTGGGGAGTCTGCACGGGCAGTTCTTTGCAAGCAGCAGCTCCTCCCCTGACTGCACTGACTGAGGGGATTCATTTTATATTTTTCATTTAGTGCTGACCTCAGCTCGATGCTTTTACCTACACCATGAGCTGAATGGTATCACTTTTCCATACCTAGGTTTGTGCACACTTTCACTTCTGCTCCAGCAGAAAAGTCCCATCTCCAAAACTGGGGAATGCAGAGAAGTGAGGATGAGCCAGGCACTCCCAGCTGCTGCACCTGCACATCAGACTGTGTGAGACACAGAATACCAAACTGGAAGTCAGCTCCCAGGCCAACTCTTGCTGTAGGAACCTGAGTGTGACAGCAATAGGCAAAGCATCTCACACACATCCTGCAGCACTGGAAGGTGGAGCTCAGCCTCAGCCAGAGATCTCAGCTAAGCAACACCTGCCCAGGGGGCATTTAAATCATCCCTTAATATTCCTGATATTAATGATGTCTTTGACAAATTGCCTGCCCAGCTCGGGGAGGAGGCAGTGCTCTCTGGGCAGTCTTGGACACACGTGGGTTGGTCAGAGAAGCCAGAGGCAGCAGAACAGGCCCACGGAGTGAGGGCACTTCTGTCCACGTTGGCCTTGCCCCAAAATGCAGAGTAGAAAAAGTGTCTTAAAAAAACCATCCAGAGGCTCTGGGACTGGCATCCTGAGGGCAGGTTTCTGCTCTGCAGGCTTGGCCTTCATTGGCCTCAGGTGTTCAGATCACCCCAGGTAACATTCACCTCTGGTTCTTGGGATTTTTCTCCCCTTCTGAAGTTACAGTTTTAAGCTCCAGCTTCAAAGAGCAACTGAGTGTGCTGAAGAAACATGGAATCATGGAATCACCAAGGTTCGAAAAGCCCTCCCAGGCCATCGAGTCCATCCTGTGCCCCATCCCCACCCTGTCCCAGCCCAGAGCACTGAGTGCCACCTCCAGGCCTTCCCTGGACACCTCCAGGGGTGGGGACTCCAAACCTCCCTGGGCAGCCCCTGCCAAGGCCTGAGCTCCCTTTCCATGGAGAAATTCCTGCTGCTGTCCAAGCTGAGCCTCCCCTGGCCCAGCCTGAGGCCGTTCCCTCTGCTCCTGTCCCTGTTCCCTGGGAGCAGAGCCCGACCCCCCTGGCTGCCCCTCCTGGCAGGAGCTGTGCAGAGCCAGCAGGGCCCCCTGAGCCTCCTTTGCTCCAGGCTGAGCCCCCCCAGCTCCCTCAGCCCCTCCTGGGGCTCCAGCCCCTTCCCCAGCCCCGTTCCCTGCCCTGGACACCTCCAGCCCCTCAGGGTCTCTCTGCCTGGGAGGGCCCAGAACTGGGCACAGCCCTGGGGGTCCCTCAGCAGGGCCAGCCCAGGGGGAAACACATCTAGGAACACAAATGGAGCTGCCAAAGAGCTGCCTCCACACTCCAGCACTGCCCTGAAGCTGACACTGAGCTGAGAGCAAAAAGCAGCTGTTTCCTGGGCTAAAGAAAATAAATCAGGAGTCTGTACTATATTCTTAAATATGGTTTAATACTCTTCTCCATTTCTGTACATCACAACACCAAGATATCACTGCTTGGGATCTCTCTGCAGAGGCTATATAGAATGCGAAGGCTGGGCTTCCCCACCCCCTTGAATGTGTCTGCATGTGTAAGTGTAATACATATCAGTATATATTGATATACACATCAATATATAATGCAATATATATCACTGAAGAGAACACATTGATTAAAGAAATACAAAAATTTGGCATCATTTCCAAACTTAAATAGTAAAAATAAAAACTACAAAAAGGAGCTGCATACCCTAATGTATCATGTGAAACAACAAGCAGTATATTCAAAAATGTAAATTTACATCCAATTTTTGTGGTCTTGTCATGTCACATTAGACCCATTTACAATGGCAAAATCCAGAACATACTGCTGTGAGGGCCGTGGGTGTGCTCAGCCCTGAGCAGACCCAGCCCCACCTTCCAGGAGAGATTCCAGCTTGGATGTGGGGACGGCAGCAGAGCCGCCAGCCAGGACAGAAACCAGGGGCAAAAATTGCTCACAAGGACAGGAATTTTGGACCTCAAACAACAGCATGGCAGAAATTTGAAGAGAAGCTCCCTCTCCTTTCAAGTGAACCAGGACAAGAGGCAAAGGTTTGCAGCTGGAACAGGAGCTGCTCCTGAGGGAAGCACCGGGAGTGAGGGATCTGCTGGGAGAACCCAGGGAGGGAGCAGGGCCTGAGCTGCTGTCCCTGCTCCTGGGGCAGGGTCTGAGCTCTGTCCCTGCTCCTGGGGCAGGGTCTGAGCTCTGTCCCTGCTCCTGGGGCAGGGTCTGAGCTCTGTCCCTGCTCCTGGGGCAGGGTCTGAGCTCTGTCCCTGCTCCTGGGGCAGGGTCTGAGCTCTGTCCCTGCTCCTGGGGCAGGGTCTGAGCTCTGTCCCTGCTCCTGGGGCAGGGTCTGAGCTCTGTCCCTGCTCCTGGGGCAGGGTCTGAGCTCTGTCCCTGCTCCTGGGGCAGGGTCTGAGCTCTGTCCCTGCTCCTGGGGCAGGGTCTGAGCTCTGTCCCTGCTCCTGGGGCAGGGTCTGAGCTCTGTCCCTGCTCCTGGGGCAGGGTCTGAGCTCTGTCCCTGCTCCTGGGGCAGGGTCTGAGCTCTGTCCCTGCTCCTGGGGCAGGGTCTGAGCTCTGTCCCTGCTCCTGGGGCAGGGTCTGAGCTCTGTCCCTGCTCCTGGGGCAGGGTCTGAGCTCTGTCCCTGCTCCTGGGGCAGGGTCTGAGCTCTGTCCCTGCTCCTGGGGCAGGGTCTGAGCTCTGTCCCTGCTCCTGGGGCAGGGTCTGAGCTCTGTCCCTGCTCCTGGGGCAGGGTCTGAGCTCTGTCCCTGCTGTCCCTGCTCCTGGGGCAGGGTCTGAGCTCTGTCCCTGCTGTCCCTGCTCCTGGGGCAGGGTCTGAGCTCTGTCCCTGCTGTCCCTGCTCCTGGGGCAGCACCTGAGCTCTGTCCCTGCTGTCCCTGCTCCTGGGGCAGCACCTGAGCTGCTGGCACTGCTGCCCTGGCCTGCACAGACCCCCAGAGTCCCCAGCAGGTGGGACCCCTCGTGGCTGTGCTCTCTGATCTCTGGCTGTGCTCTGTGGCTCCTGAACAGGCAGGACACAAAGCCTGGGGAACCTGGGCACAGGCAGAGGCTTTAACCCCTGCAGGGCACATCCCTCACAGGACAGACACGGCCTCAGTGCTGGCAGCTGGCTGTGCCAGGGGCCGATCAGTATCAAATATTCCACAGTCCCAGCACTAATTCAGCCTTCACTCCACTGACTCAGTATTCCTGTCAAACACCCACTTCCATTAAAGACCCGTGGGCTCAAATTCACATAATCAAGGAAACCTTACGCAGTCCTAAAGCAAAAAGAAAAACTTACTGAGGAACAAAAAGCCAAGTGTACCTTACTTCACTGAAATTTCATGTTTATTTTTGTCAAGACTGAAAAAAAAAATAAATTCCTGAAGGCTGCACTGCTCAAATCCAAATTAAGCCCAAGACTCCAGCAGCATTTTCATTGCAATCCATGAAGTGCATTTCCTAGTTTGTAAGAGCAGTGTTTCTGCAAACAGATTAAAGCACGTTTGGCTGGTGAGCCTCCCCAAACCATCAGAATCTGCAAGCCACATGTTATGAACCAGCACTCAGGTCAGTGCCTCCTCAAGCTTTTGAAGAGAATGATGGCTCCAACCTCGTTACATTTCTTCTGCAGGCTAAGCTGAGAATGCCATGTAAATGGGTCACGGCGCTGCCAAATGCAGCAATTGATTTCTCCAATCAAAGTATAAAGAAACAAACCAGTAGGATCTTACTTCTATTAATTTTGGAAGGAAGAGGTTTACAGCAGTTAATGTATCATGAAGGTTAAAAAAATCATTTCCATAAAATACAAGAGCAACCAATTTCACCATTGAGTAAAAGTAAAAACTGGGATTCTTTTTAAATTAGTCCAAAGTGGCATATAGGAACTTAGTAGTTTGCTGCTGTACTGACACTATGACAAATCAAAGTGTAGGGTTTTGCTTTCTTAAATCCAAATGCTCGTGGATCAAGTTCTGGAAATGTTCCAATTCTAAGGCAGGGATCTGTTGTGTTTTCCACCATGAGTTTGCTCCTTGGGTTGGATGCTGGAGGGGCGAGGCACGTGTTGCCGGACCCAGCTCGACTACCTAGTAGTCATCAAGGTCAAAAAATTCATCGTCTCCTCCTTGGTACTCCATGCCCTGGAAGTCCACTCGGTACCGCAAGATACCTGGCAAAGACAAAAGCTTTAGCTCCCCCACAGTCCCCAGAGCCCCAGGCACTGAGCAGTGCCCAGCCCTGTCTGCAGGGCCAGAGCCTCCCAGGAGTGCTCAGCTGAGACCTGTGTGAACCATGCCACAGGGAGTTCACTGCCCAAAGGAAGAGAAACCCACTGCCCAGGCAGGCCAGCCTCCTGCTGCAAAAGCTGAGCCTGCTGCAGGGCTGAGCCTACTGCCAGCCTCCTGCTGCCAAAGCTGAGCCTACTGCAGGGCTGTGTCTCCAAAAGCACCAGTGGCAGATCCCTGGGTCCATTGGAGCTGCTCAGACCAAGGCCTGTCAGATAAATCCAGGGGGCAGCTGGCACTGAAGTTACTTTGACAATGGAGTAAAAGCAGGATTTAGTGGCTGTCTTCCTCTTCCCACCCCAAACACCAGCCCAGGATTCTGGGAAGCCTGTATCCCTGGAAACATTTACTGAGGTGAAGAGTATTTTCAAGCAGTATTTCCTTTCAGGCCTACAGGGCACGGTGGCACAGAGGATCCCACCATGCAGAGAGACTGCATCTGGCAGGAAATGAAAGACCCCTGGAATTACAAACCCTGAAAACTTGGAAACTTGTTGTTCCTTATGTAGTCAAACAAGTCGAGCTTGTTTCCTTCCAACTGGTGTACTCTGGGCCCTGGAAATTCCTCTTTACAATGCCCTCGTGCCTGGTTTCCATCCAGCCCGTGGCACAGCTGCCTCAGCAGCAAAGCAGCCTCAGCTTTGTGCTGGAAGGCCTGGCCTGGGCAGAGCACAGAGCAGGGCAGTGGTTTGGCTCTGCCTGCCATGGCTTTGGCACACTGAGGCACAGGAGCCACCTCTGCCACATGTGGCTGATGCTCAGGGAGCTCCTGAGCAGGACTGGCTTCCAGAGGCCTCACTGCTGCAGAAAGCTGGACTAAAAATACTTTCACATTGCAAAGTACAGGGAAGCTCTGAGGGATGAGCAACAGCTCCAAGCGCTTCAGGAGCTGAGCCGGGCTTTGCCAGAGCCCCCTTGGGCAGGGCAGGGCAGGGCAGGGCAGGGGCTGCCACCAACAGCTCTGCAGAGACAGAGCCAGGCAGCTCAGGGCCCTTCTGAGATGCAGCAGCTGGACAGGGGACAGCCCCAGCTGTGAGCACTGCAGAGCACACAGGGATTGGGAACACAGCTGGCAAGGGACAGCTGCCCACCATGGGTCACCACCCTGCTGCACAGGGAGTGAGTCCAGCCCGGGGAACACGACTGCTTCTGGAGCTGCTTTCATGACTAAGATTGATCCCACTTGTGCTGGCACCAGATTATCAAACCAACCACTAAAATAGACAAACATTTTTCTCTTGCAGTTTACCTCCAATTCCTCCAAATCCTTTCACAAATTGAGATCCTTCTTGTGATTTGTCTGTAACAATTTCCAATGTTGCTCCAAATTTCTTGTAGTTGTTTGCAAACCACTCCAGGAGGGGCATACTTTCTATCAGTTCATGCTCCTGCCCAGTCTGTGGAAACATTGGAAGGGAGAAATAAATAATAAAAACTGTTAACAGTTCCCTGTGTGTTCAGTACTGAGAAAATTCCCCCAGAAGTTGGCTCCATGGTTCTGTCAGTGCCAGGAGGGACACAGCCCTCGTGTTCCATGAGGAGCTCCGTGGTGGAAGGCATTCCTGACACAACCACAAGGCTCCTGGTGCTACCAAATTAAACCCTGACAGTGCTTTGGGCCTCTGCAATGTGGAATTTAGTGCAGAAGCAGGAGAAAAAATGCCTTTATTATTCTGCTCCAGTGTGAGCTCAGGCTACACCCCGAGTTTCACTGTTCTTTCAGACCTGCTCACACACCCTGGCAAGGATTCCAGCCCCACTCAACCAACAGGCACCGTTCAGTCAGGAGCATGATCCATGCAAACACAGAGGCAACAAGCAGCTTTATGAGCAGAAGGTGAAGTGATTACTGACACAGAAACATCACTGCAGGTAGCAGTGGAAACCTTCTGTGCACAGCAGGAATGAGCAACTCCCCCTGCAGGAGGGACAGCAGCTGGAAACACCCCTGGCACAGCTCAGGAGGGACAGATGCCCACCCCTGTGGCTTCAGTCCCAGTCTGCTCTGCAAAGTAACACAGAGCCCTGCTCCACCAGGGCTTTCTGACCTGCACAGGCAGCAACTCAGGCAGCAAATGACAGTTCCACATGTCAAATACATCCCAAAGCAAACACTCCCTTGGAATCTAATCCATGTCATGCTTTGTAATCTTACAGTGGTTCTGCACTGACCAAATCAATGCACAGTGAGCAGGGAGCAGTGGTTTGGGACCTTGGCCTACATGCTGGCTGCCAAACTCTTGTAGCTGATGTTTTGGTGGTGGCCAGAGACCCCCGATGCCTGGCACTGCTGCCCATTTCCACAACCTTGGGACTGGCAGCAGGGAAGACTGGAGAAAAGCAAGTCTGGAATGCAGGAGTTACACAGGAAGAGCCACAGGTCACTGCCTCGAGGTCCCACTGAGTGCCAGGAGGTCACTGTGCTCAGGGACAAAGCCCAGATGTCCAGAGCACTGCACCAACACAGAGAACAAACCCAGAAGCCCCAAAGCTGAAATACCTCCTTATCTGTGAAGTGGGATTTATCCTTCTCTTGCTCTGGTGTCAAATACAGGATCTTCTCCTCTGAGAAGGGAAGAAAAAAAATATTAGGGTGGATAAAGCTGTGAGATGCCTTAAAGAGAGCAGGAGACTGACCACAGCCAGGAATTACAACACAGAGGGTCTGGTCACTGCCACTGCCCTCCTTCCTCACTGAAGCTCTGTGAACCCAGCAGGGCACAGCAGAGAGCAGCTGCAGAGCCAGCACAAAGGGGGACAGCTCCTGCTGCAGGCACAGGGTCTGGCTGCAGGCAGTGGGAATTGTGTTCCTGCCATGAAGTCCCCTCAGCCTCCCCTCTGCTCTCACACAGCTCCAGGAGGCTCCAGGCTGCCCTGGGACCAGGGCCCCCCTGGCACTGCAATTCCCTCTCTGCACTGGGACCCTGCTTGTTCCAGCTTTCCCCCAGAGGGGCTGGGCAGCTGCAGGACTGTGACCTGTGCACAACATCCCTGGGACCAGATCCCCTCAGGGAGCTCCTCCAGCATAACCCAGCCCAGTGAGACAGCCCAGTGGTTAAACCCTCCCATAACCCAGCCCAGGGAGACAGCCCAGGGGTTAAACCCTCCCATAACCCAGCCCAGGGTCCCAAAGCACCACCTACCCTCTGTGCCTTGGCAGTGCAGGACGTATCTCATGATATCCAGGTTTTCATAGACTATCAGGATCTCTACTGCTCCCATTTCCAAAGCCTTTAGTGTATCTTCAACACCAAAGCAGTACTTGCCCGTGTCCTGGCTGATCTCATCGAAGTATCGTCCTGCAGGGCACACACAGAGCCTGTCAGCAGCACTGACCACAGCACACACTTTTCAACAAGCTGGATTTGAATGCAAGAAACTGGAAGAAGCAGCTGTCACCACAAGCCCTGGAACTAAGGTGATCTCTGATGAAAGGATAGAGAGGGTCCGAGAAGCCTGGTGGGGAAAAGGAAACCAACCAGAACTGCCCCACACCAGCATCTGAAGGGTCCAGGTGACAAAAAGAACCACTCCAAATCACATCCTCAGGCAGCATGGCAGGGCTGGGGCAGCCCAAGAGCACTGCCAGGAGGTCCAAAGCAAGAGCAGCACATTCAGTCCCACACAATTGGCTCAGGAGGCAGATGCAGGGCATCACATACCTATTAGTTTTTTCTCTTGGATGAATTTCACATTGGAGAGGACCTCAGTTGACAACTCAATTGCTTGATTGAACCCATTTTCTCCTCCATATGAAATGTCAACTAGTTTGAGCACTTTGGATTGCAACCGCTGAAAAAGAGAACAGGGAGCCATGAAAACATAAATGCATCACAGAGCAGGGCTGGCAGGCTCCTCACCCTGCCACGGAGTCACTGCACTTCACCTGCCACTTCTGAGTCAGAGGGGCCTCAATGCACAATAATGAACCACAGTTTTCAGGGACACAGAGGCTTGCTGGAGTTTAATTCCAATAAAGCTTCTATTTTGGATTTGGGAACACTAAGAATGAAAATGCCAGATCCAAACCAGGGAGGACAGATTCCTTATCAGCAGTGTTTTAAGGAAAGGAGTTCTTAGCTCCTTCCAGGAGGTATTAGGAAAGGGAGACCTCTTTGGAGACATCACCTTTTTAGTTTTGATCAAATCCCTCCAGACAGCAGAGTTACACTCCTCTCGAGGAGCGCCTTGTCTCAGAACTGCCGCTAAAATCACCAAGTTACTCCTGCCAAACGTGTGGGTTTGCCCAGAAAAGGCCACTCACCTGATCAAACATGTCAGACTGACTTAGCTCAGTTTTGAAGTCAGCTGAGCCAGCCAGGACGAGCCCAGCCACGTTGACCTTGTCCCCAGAGATGAAGAGCTGCACGGCCGTCTCGGCCACCTTGCGCACGTAGTTGTGCCTCTTCTCCATCCGCAGGCGGGCGAAGCGCAGGGCAGACTGACCCCCTCTGCCTGCAGGGAGGGAGGGCAGCCATGGGGAACCCAGCCTGTCCCAGGAGGGCTGTCAGCACAGCTGGGCCCCACAGAACCAAAGCCAAGGGCAGCTGCAGCCTCCTGAGGTCAGCCTGCCACGGCCGAGCCAGGGGCTCCCATGGAACAGTCAGGGAACAAAGAGGGTTCATTCCCACTGGGAGATTTTTCTCTACACATCTCACAGAGGAAAATCTTTGTGTAATGACTCAACTCTATAGAAATTTAACTTCTGAGCACATTCTTTCTGTCCTGTACCTTCATTAGGAGCCCTTTCCTTTGTACGCCGTCAGACACTGCTGATGCAGTGCAGCCCAGCAGTCCCTGCTGCACAACCTTACCGGGGCAGTGTTTTTATTTCATTTTGTCCCATCCTACTCTACAAAGGACAGTAGGCCAGGAGTAACCAGCAGACAATTTGCTGAACTCATCAGTGGCTACAACACAGTGTTAGAGTGGAGCTCAAATTTTCCTTGCTCCATTAGGGCCTGTGCTTCCTGCAGAGAACAGTTTCCTGCTCTGCACTGTGGTGTGCACACAACACCAGCAGATGCAAACTTTTAAGTGGGATTACTACTTGTGCTACTAATATTTAGTTAAAACTGTCCCAAAACCAAGTAAAGGGTCAAATGCAGCAAGAAATAAAAAGTGTCACTTCTAAGATCCACTGCATATTTCTGTGATTCATTAATTCTGACAGAAGGCTCAGACTGGAGGCTTTGCTGTCAGATTCCAAGGGAGCACAGACTTGAGCAGAGTTAAACCCCCACAGGCCAAGCTCCCCCGTGCCATCCCCACATCCCACCCCAGGACAGGCTGCTGCAGCCAGCAGACACAGACTGATGTGTTACCATGCTTCTTTGGAAGATCCACAGTGAATTTGTGCAGCACTTCCCGTGTGTTTCCCTGCAGAGTTCCAAAGAGGGCCCCACTGCCGTCTATGACAATGAAGCCGAACTTGCTGTCGTCGGAGAGCAGCGCCGTGAGGGCCTGGAACAGAGCGAGCTGTCAGCAGGGCCTGCCCCCCACAGCCTCCACAGCAGCCTCAGCTGGGGCCACAGCTGCTTTGCAATGGATAAACCAGAGCAGAGCAGCAGATTCAGGAGCTGGAGCTATCCCAGAGCACTACAGAATCACAGAAGGGTTTGGGTTGGAGGGGCCTTACAGTTCACCCAGTGCCACCCCTGCCATGGCAGGGACACATTCCACTGTCCCAGGCTGCTCCCAGCCCCTTCCAGCCTGGCCTTGGACACTTCAGGGATCCAGGGGCAGCCACAGCTTCTCTGGGCACCCTGTGCCAGGGCCTCCCCACCCTCCCAGGGAACAATTCCATCCATATACAATCCTATCTCACACAACACTGTCAGGAGCACAAAGGAAACTCAAGTTTAATTTTCATCACTATTTCCCAACCTTGCCAGTTCCCCACTCGAGGTCACAGGCAGGTGATAGCAAAACCCTAGAGATGGGCTCTGGCTGGTGTGAAGTGAAATGGATGCCAGCTCTCTGAGGCTGCATCACCTCTCTCCTGGCACAAACTGGAACAGTAATTTTCCTGGCATTCCAGCCAGGAAAGCAGAACTCGCTTGGTTCACTGTCAGTTCAGTTTTGTACTCCAAAGCACTGACACAGCCTCTCTACCATAAACACTGCTCTGCTGCACCTGCTGACTTCAAGTCCCAAAGGCAGAATGATGAAATAAATCCATGGTGGCTGTGGCAAATTCAGCCTTACAGAGCACAAGCAACAACAGCAATAATTGTCCTGTGCATAACTGGCTGTGGAGAAGGCAGACATGACATTTGCTGCAAAATGAAGTTATCCTTCAGTTTTTTTCCCTTTAAAGAAGGCAGCTGAATTCATCCCTTAAGGTCATTTAAGTTGACCAATTAAAGCCCTGTGCAGTTATCAAGGCTTTTGAGTTGCTTTTGCCCAACCTCCTGCCCAGCCCTGGACATCCCCAGGCACCCAAACTCTGCACTCCTCTTCTCAAGGGAATCTGTCAGCTGCTGCTCCCTCGAGGGCTGCCTGAGTGGGCAGAGACATCCAGCACACACACACACACACTCCTGCTCACACATGCCCAAAAAAGCAATAGCCAGAATCCTCTTTCTGGCTGGCAAAACCACATCAGTGGGATGGAGAGCTTGTCAAAACTCCAGATTGCTTTAAGTCACCAGTTTAACACTGGAAGTGATGGTGCTGGGTTACTGCACGGGACCTTCAGCTGCCTGCAGGGCTGTCAGCCTGATTCTTGGGCTGAACTGAAGGGATAAAAACCATCAGTCATCCTCTTCCAAAATCCACACAGCCCAGTCTGCAGCTTTCAAGCTTAAAAGAAACAGACGCTAAGGTTTAATGGAAGCTCCTGGCCAAAATAAATATTCTGTATTAATTCCTCAGCAGTGGGATGAATGAGAGGAGGAAGTGGCATATTACACTGCAATCTATTTAACTGGGACAGAGCCAAGCAAAACGTGTGACTGCAATGAGTGCTCCAGCCAAGGTATCAAAATCAGTCATTGTAAATCCTACCCCTCAGCCACACACTGGGGCTCACAGCCCCCTCGGGGAGCTACTTCAGTTTCACACAGGCAATAAAATGTCAAGAGGAAATCTTATCAGATGCTCTTGCCAGGCAGCAGATGACTACAGCTCTGATGTTCTTGATTCCCTCTTATTTTAATACAGCATCCAGTGACCAGTGATTCCCTCAGTCTGCCCTTATCAGCTCTGGCAGCAACTGCACTGTTTGACCTGTCAAGCACCAAAAAGGATTATTGCCTTTATTCTGGTCCTTCAGCCTGGACTGAGATTCCTCTCTGGAGCTTTAGCCCAAAGGTGAAGATCACCTCCTGTTCCTGCTCCTTCCCACCCCCTCACTCTCCTGGCAAACCTGTGGATGCCCCAGGCCAGCTGCCCTGTCTGTGAGCTCAGGGTGCACCCTGGGGGAACCAGGGGGTCCAAGGCACTGCTCCACAGCCAGAGAGAGGGACAAACCCAGAGCCCAGAGCTGCCATCAGCCAGCAGGCTCTGCCAGCTCCACCTGACCCTGCAGTGCACACAACACCAAGCACAACACTCCCACTCTCCAAGGACAGGGGAGAGCACCCAGCCCGTGCAGGGAGGTGCTGTCAGTGACCACATCACCAGGAGCAGCACAAATTCCTCTCAGGTCACTGCCACTCCCACTGAGCAGTGTCAGACAGCAGCACCAGTGCATTTACAGCTGCTCCTGGGAACAGCCTGCTGGGCACTTCTGTACTGCACCAGTGCCCTGAGGCAGCAGCTGCAGAGGCACCAAATGAATTCATCTCCATCTCCTGCCAGGGCAGCAGGAATCCCACCATTCTCCCACCGCCAAGGAGCAGCACCTTCCTGGGCTTGGCATCTCTGCCTCTCTCCTGAATTCCCTTATTTGCCTCCTGCCTATGGACACATGGACTCAGCAGAACCCCACACCTGTACCTGTGCAGGGGTTTTTATTCCTGGGAAGTCAAAGATGTGGGGAGACAGAACAGAAGGGATGGACCTCACCTGTGCAACAAGAACACCTTTCCTTTCTGTACTCCTGCCCTCTGAAAGCCAGTTATGGACCAGATCTCCAACAACCCAAGCAAACCAGCAGAACTCCTTCACTGAAGGGCCTGTCAAGCCCCTGTCACACAGGTTTGACAACAGGCAAGTCTCAGGCCACAAACTTATTGTGGGGAACACCAAGGACATGAGGGGCTCTCAGTCACCTACTGCAAACATTGAGACCCCTGCACCTGCCAGAGCCAAAACAGACTCAGAGGCAATAAAGTGACTGCTATAATCCACATTTCTGTAAATATGCCTCAAACAATTCATTTCACTTAATTAGATGCCGGATAAAAATAATCCCACTCTACCCCAGACAGATTAGGCACATGCCAGTTCTCCATCAAGGCTCTCAGTTAACACATCTGATAGCAAGACTGGCAACACTGATATTATCTTGGCAGTATTTTAAAGCCTGCCTTGGAATAAGATCTATGGGCCTCTGTGGCTAAGAAAAAAACACCCTTCCTCCAGTTACAGAGAGGAGCTTGTGTCTGTGGGCTACACAAACTCAGCTGAGGGAGGAGCTGGGCAGGACCTGAGCTCCTTCCAGCAGGCATCACCTATCTGTGGCCAGTCCCAAGCCACCCAGTGGCCTCCCCAGGGAATGTTCCTGCTGTTCTCCAGGCTCAAGCACTCCAAGAGTTGGCCCAGTGAGCCCAGCCAAGGTCAGAATCCTTACCTCTGTGTGGAATTTGTTGTCACACAAATACAACGATGTATTGATTGGTTTGAAAGGTTCAAAGTCAATGTTGACTTTCTTCTCTTTTCCTTCTTCTGTCACAATTGTTCCACAGTAAACAACCAGACCATTTGGAGGTACTATAAACAACACAATGCACGTTTAGATCACTAAGGAATATGGCAAGCTGTACCCATCAAAACCAACTGCCAGGCCTTGAGACTTAGAGCAGAGTTGCAATTCAAGTTCCCAATTTTTTCATTTTCCCTTTTCCCCACCTCATTCCCTCCCAGATCTCTACAATGGAAAACAAACTCATTTAGTGCACCTGTACCAAACATGCACCTGCCTGTTGAACCCACGAACCTGCAAGCTCCCAGCACCCAGGGAAGGGCTGCACAGCCCCTGGAGCTTCCCCAGCCCTCACACAGTGATTTACAGACTGACCAGCCCAAGGAAGGCCACGTGCCAGAGTGAAGGCAAGAAGAGTGAACTCTTTCAGGGCTCATTTGAGATGGCCTGGGTCTGTTCCCCCCAAAATGACTGCAGCTGCACATGCCATGCATAAGGCATACACAAGTTTCTGCTTGACAGAAAATCACTATTTTAATGGAAATAAACTGCTGCAGAATAAATAGCTCTTAAATCTGGCCAAGTTCAGCAGAGTCAGCACTGCTAAGGACAGCATCATGAGCCCACTTACTAAAGACAAGGACCACCTTACTATTCTAGTCCCAAAGTCCACCCCTGAAGGAGCCATCCAAGGGGAACATACCTGGAATATCAGTGCAAAACAGCAGCACAGGCCAACAGATTTGATTAGCAGAAAACTGCATAGTGCAGGAACTTAAGGCTGCTTCCAAGAAAGGGAAGTGTGCCAGCATCCATACAAGCTAGAAGTTACCTTTGTTATAGAGTTTCAGTCTTTGCTGTACAGATGTAATGGCTCCCAGAACTGAAAGGCGATTCACTCGAGACTTTATGTTGGAGGCCGTGCCAAACTCGTCCGCCAACATTTTTGCCACTCGCGAAATCTGGTCTTTGGGGGGAATGATCAACGAGATCATGCTGGTACCATTGCTGGGGAGGGAAAAAAGACATGTGAGCAGGCAGCAGCCAAAGCAACAAGCTCCCTCCTACCACATTCCATGCACACAGCTCTCTGCTCCCACCCCAAGGGTGCTTCCCCACTGTCACCGGTGCAATTCCGCTTCTGCTGGACAACAAGGGGAGAGAGAACAAAACAAAACAAAACAGGCTCTTCTTCAGTGTTCAGGATAACCTCCAGCAAGAACTCCAAAAGCTGCTTGTTCAACCTGGGATACCACTCTGGGAAGCAAGAACACATGTACACACCAAGGGCTGTGAGCTGAAGGCATGGAAGCAGCTCCCAGCAGAGATTATTCAGAACAATGCAGCCACATACTTTAAGGACATTTCAGAGCCCATTCCATTTGTTCTCAGACAGCTGGAGCACTAAGCAGCCCAAGTGCTGTCTTAACACTTTCCTTTCCTCAGATTAATACAGAAAACTGACCTGGAAGGATCTCTGTGCCACAGTCATTTCCCACTGGGACTTTTCTTTCCAGAGCAGCTCATCAGCTCTGCAGCTGCTTTAACTAAACCGTGCTAAGCACACAACTGGTGCTTCACAAGCACCAACCCCAGGCACAGAGTCAGGAGATAAGACCCCACAAATCACAAAACAGGCTTAAACTAAAGGAAAATAAGTTTGATATTCATTTTTCCTCCTGCTTTGGGGTGGGTCCTGCAGAAGTCTTAATCCCCAAAGCTGCCTCATGGTTCTTATCCATCCAAAGCCAGAAGGAAAATTGGGGAAGCGCCCATCTGCCTTCCAGCAGGTACCTCCCATTTGCCATTGAAGCATCCCAGATGCCTGAAGTGCTGCTTCTGCATTGTCTCAAATTTAACCCAGACCTCATGCTTCCCATTAGAGTAATGGCATAAAAATCAAATCCCTCACCGTATCCTCCAGCCTCTCAAGGGCAAAGCAGCTAAGCTCTGTGAAAAACCCTCTTCTCAGGATTCTGACTCAGAGAGCCAACAAAGTGCTCTTCAGACATCAAAAACCAGCGTTCTGCTCTTTTACATTTCTTAGGGGAGGAGAAGACTACCACAGCCCCTGCCTGCTGCTGTTCCAGGCTGTCACACACTGAGGTCCTGCTGCAGTGTTTGGGCTACAGAGGCAGCAGGGCAGTGCTTTAAAAAGCATCACTTCATTAGCCTCTTTACACAACTTGTACAGCCCTCTCCCAAAGATCCTCAATCCAGGCCAAGTTGAAACAGATGCTGGTAGGTCAAATAAGTCCCTGACCTTACAGACAACTAATTGGTTTTAATATCCAAGCTCCCCATACACACTAATAAAGAAAGTCACCAAGCGCCGCTTGCCCGCGCTGTTCCCAGAAGGAGCCCTGAGCCGTGCTGAACCACAGCTCTCAGGCTGGCAGGTCACACCAGCCAGGAACACTCCACATCCCCCTCAATTAAAGCAGTTAGCTACCCCAGTGGATGGCACCAGCCTTAGGGGAGAGATAATGGCTATCAACCCCAGCAGGCTCCTTTGAGGGAGAGGCTGATCAGCATGAAAGCAACTCCTCCCGACTTTCCTGAAAGTGGCACTCCTGAGTTCTCTCCCCTGAAAGAAGAAAGTCTGAAACTTCCCAGAGATTAGAAAGCTCTGCACATCACACCTCACTTCCTGCATCAAGCAAGGGCAGCCCAGTGTGGCAGCTGGGAGATGGGACTGCTATGGCCCTGGGGCACTCCAGGGCTCTGCTGCTAGGAAATTCCACACCATTCTTCCTGAATTGAGGACAGAGGGGAAAGAGCAGAGAGCGAGTCCTGTCACAAGCTGCCTAAAAGAAGAGGTCAATCCCCCCACCGACAACCTCCTTACAGGTATTTGCAGAGAGCCAGAAGTTCTCCCCTCACCCTCCTTTTCTGCAGCCTCCCCTCAGGACTCACTCTCCAGACCCCTCCCCAGATTCGTGCAGTGCAAGGAAGGAGGCTGTGTGTGCACTCCCAAGAGCAATTCTTCGGTAAAAAGTCATTAGTAAAGCTCCCTTCAGTTTTTCCATGCAAGCCACCCCTCAGATCCCAGAAACACTGCCCCACAAACACTGGTGCCCACAGAGCTGCTGCTCTGAGCACAGCTCGGGGCACTGAGCACCCACTGCATCCTACTGGGGATCATTTACCCCACACACAGCACCTGATCCATCAGGCACAGGCACAGCACTGCTCCTCAGGAACACCCTGCCCCAGGCAACACAGTGGCCTTCACAAGCCCTGGTGATTTATTGCTGCAAACAAACAAACGAACAGGGTCTCTCAGACGATGCACTCTCCTCAGTTAAACCTCACACTAGTTCCACACAGCACAGCACTGTGCTTGGTCCAGTCCTTCAGTGAATTCCAGTCTGGATTCCAAAAGCACCTTCCACTACCAACATCAAGTGCACCTCTTGGCTTTGGCATGCTTTCCCCACTGTTTACACAGCCAAAGCTATTTCAGGCTCTCACCAATTCCTGCAGAATCCAGCAAAGCAGCTGGCATGCAACTTGCCACGGGAGCACCTCATGGCATGCAGGCTGCTGGAAGCCTGGGTACCAGGAGCCAGCCAGCCTGTCACCCACAGGGGCAGCTCCTCCACCCAGCCAAGCAGCTCCTGAGGCTGCCAGGCAACTGAGGGCTACAGGCAGCACCCCCTGCTCTCCTCCCTGCTCCCACACAAGCACACAGCCAGCACCTGGGCACTCACCAGCCACAGGCTGACACCAGCAAGGCACCAGCTGAAGGAGATGGGCACCAGGACTCAGGGCGGCTGCAGAGCTCCCTCACACGCTGCCAACACCTTGTTACCCAACCATGGGAGAGCAGCTTTCCTCTCTCAAACAACCTTGTACCTGTGTGTGACCTTAATGCAGGATGGCAGGGTCTAAAAATCCTGTGGCTGCATCTGCTGAATTCACCCCAATGAGACAGAACGTAGCAAAGAATTTCTAAGAAAGCTGCTGCTCAAAAACGCTCAGAAAAAATAGGTTACTCTGCAGAGTAAGACAATTTCCAGGTCTCCTCTGGGTCTTTGCAGCCACTGCACCTCAGCAGGACAACAGCAAATCCCTTCCTGCCCCCTCTGCAGCTGCCACCAGGCTCTGGAGTGCACTTCCCTGGGAATGAGACCAGGCATTTCCCCTGAGCATCCCAATCCCAAGGCCTCTCAAAAGGGGCCACAGCTGCATCACCCAACAGCTACAGGGCACACCTGAGTGGCTGACAGAGCAGGGGCACTGCTCACACTGCCAGCTCAGCATCCCACATGCAGTGAGCTGGTTCTTCCCTGCACCTGCAGCACTCCCAAAGGAAGGCTGGACCCCATTCCAGATGACATCCCCATTTCACAGCATTGCTAAGCTTTCCCCCCTGGTTCAGCACACCCAAGTTCTACCAGAGCAGCTGGAAGCTGCTGCTCTCAGACTGAGCTGAGCCAGGGAGCTGCAGCAGCTACAGCCAGTTGCAGTCCCTGTTCTGGGCTGAGCAGTGCCTGCACAGCAGCCAAAGAGCTGCCATGGCAATCCAGGGACAGGATGCTCCCAGATGTTGCTCTGGAGGAAAGCAGCATCCCAGCCCATGGGCCAGCACAAGGGCCACTGCACAGGGGCCTGGGGCTGAGAAAACCACCAGGAGCATGAAGGGCACCAGCCCACACACCACAAAGAACCAAGGGGGCAGTTTAGTGCCAGCTCTGGAAAGGCAGAAGCCCTGTGGTGTCTGCTCACTGGGCAGGACTGGGCACTCAGCTCAGATTTATCAGCCCCTGCAAAGAGCACCACGAGCTCTCTCTAGGACAGAAGATGAGGATCAAGGCTCCAACTTTGCTACAGCCCACCTGCTGTGGTTTAGGATTTTCCTACAGCCTGCCAGAGAGCTGTTTGAGGGAAGAGGGGAAGCAAAAATAAGCACATTTCACTCTCTGGAGACAGCGAATTCTTTAGAAAATCAAGGTCTGTCGATAGGACAGCCTTTCTATTATTAAAACTTCCATGTTACTACAGTCAGAATTTCAAACAACTGTACCACAAACCAAACAACTTTCCCAGACACAGAGAGACCTCAGAGCAAATGCTGACAAGTGATCACAGTGAGTGGCAGTGTGGGCAGTGCTGAATCACCACTAACCCAAAAAAAAGCTGGAGGGGAAAGCCTTGCCACTCTTCCTGCAAACAGGTCCTGTGGCATCCAAGCAGCTCCTTTTCCCTGTGGCACTGCAGGCCAGGGGAGCTGCTGGGTCTGTTCCAGGAGCAGGGATGCCCAGGGCCATGGCACAGCTGATCCCTGGGGCAGGGATGCCCAGGGCCATGGCACAGCTGGATCCTTGGGGCAGGGATGCCCAGGGCCATGGCACAGCTGGATCCTTGGGGCAGGGATGCCCAGGGCCATGGCACAGNCAGTGTGGGCAGTGCTGAATCACCACTAACCCAAAAAAAAGCTGGAGGGGAAAGCCTTGCCACTCTTCCTGCAAACAGGTCCTGTGGCATCCAAGCAGCTCCTTTTCCCTGTGGCACTGCAGGCCAGGGGAGCTGCTGGGTCTGTTCCAGGAGCAGGGATGCCCAGGGCCATGGCACAGCTGATCCTTGGGGCAGGGATGCCCAGGGCCATGGCACAGCTGATCCTTGGGGCAGGGATGCCCAGGGCCATGGCACAGCTGGATCCTTGGGGCAGGGATGCCCAGGGCCAGGGCACAGCTGGATCCTTGGGGCAGGGATGCCCAGGGCCATGGCACAGCTGGATCCTTGGGGCAGGGATGCCCAGGGCCATGGCACAGCTGATCCCTGGGGCAGGGATGCCCAGGGCCAGGGCACAGCTGATCCCTGGGGCAGGGATGCCCGGGGCCAGGGCACAGCTGATCCCTGCTCCCAGCCCACGCTCGGTGCCAGGAGCAGGCACTCTCTGGATGTGCCCTGTGGGCCAGCAGGAGGGAGGCACAGAGCAGGCACTGCCCCATCTGGGACAAGCTGCCACATGCACCCCGTGGCTGCTTTCCCTTTCCATGCCAGCTGAGCCATCTCCACCTGCAGGGCTTTGTCACCACGGACAGACCAGCTGAGCAGATCCTCAGCCCCGCAGCTTTCAGCTGGAACTACAAAGTGCTTTTCCAAAAGGCTCCTGCCACCTCACACAGTGCTGTGTCAGTGAAATGGTTCCTGCACAGCCACCCAAACCAGAGCAGCAACACAGCTCCCCTGCACTTGGCAGACAAGCACCAGGAGCCTGAGGAGGAGCCAGCCTGCCTCCTGCCATGTGGGCTGTGTGCTGGCACGGGACAGCACTCATTTCACACACTGCTGTATAAATAGCAGTCACTGGCCTGCCCTGTGGTATCACAGGAGACCTGACAAACAGCAGCTGAGCTGTAGCTGTCCCACAGTGCAACCCTGCACACTGTGGAATGTGACAGAGGCGAGGGAGGGCAGGCATTCCCTAGGACTCCAAACGGACTCATTTTTACAGGGCACAGCATCTTGCTCTCCCCAGGAACCAAGGGCAGCACGAAGCCTGTGTGTGACTGCCAGAGGCTGGCAGGAGCACAGAGCAAACAGCTTTCAGATAATCTGATCCCAGCCACATTCCACAGCTAGGAAGCTTTCTATGAAACAACTGTTGCCACACACTGCTCCAAGCCAGGTTACCTTCCCAAGGTAACCTCTGCTGGTCTCCATCCAGGGCTATGGAATACTGGGCAGGGATAACATATTCCAAGGAGCCCAAGCTGCCTGGACAGCCAAGGCTACCCAAAATATATGATGGCTAAACCAGTTCCATGCACAGCCAGCTGCAAGACAGATGCCAGCAATATCCATGTAATCCAAGGCAGAACTCCATCAGGCACATCCCAGAGGTCCCAAAGAGCTGCTCTGAACCCACACCCACGGCACTGCAGGCACGTGGTGCTTCAGAGAAGGACTCAGTTCAAGGCACAGTCCACAAAATCAGTGATGGAAGTAAAGAACATTTGAGGGCTTTTGATCCTGTATCTGAGCAGAGATGTTGAATGCAGTGCTATAAAAAGGAAGTGTCCTTTGCTACAGGCAAGTACAAAATTGCTGGTTTGGGTTCCCTTGCAACACCCAGACCATCAGACACCCCCATTCATCCCTGCCCTGTGTGCAAGAGCACTGACCTTGCCAGAGGGAAGTTCCACACATGCTCTTGCAACTTATGAATTATGGCTGTGAAACACAAACAGGTCACAGCTGTGCCCTTTAAAACTTAATGTCTTTTAATAAGAGAAAGCCTTCATCAAATAGAAAATGGCTTGAGTCTGCTCGAGAAGCCAAACCTAGAGAGACAACAGCAAATGCAAAAACTGCCCAACTTTCCCTGGAAATCCTGTCAGCCTGCTAGGAAAGAGCAGGGAATTTCAAGAGTCCAGGATGCCTTCAGTGCTTCAGAGGCACCTACAAGCCAGACCACTGCCTGTGAGTATCAGATGAATGCTCTGCAACAAACCCAGCCAACGTCTCAGCCTCATTGCTCCTTGGAGGCAACAAGGTTTTGTGATGTGTTCACCAGAAAGAGAGGACTGATTCCTGCAGGAATCCCCCTGCCTGCTCAGCCCATGGGTTCAAAGCACAGCTCAAGCAGGAGACAAGCACTGCACAGGTACCCAGAGAGAGCACACAGCACTGGGGAGCTCAGTGGGACCCTCCACAGCTCCTCTGAAGTTTAACGTGGAGCTGGGCCAAAAGCCAGGCAGAACTGTCTACAGCAGAGTTTCAGCAAGAACCTCACAATCCCCAGCTCAGAGACATCCTGCATTTCACCACAAAGCTCTGGACAGCAATACAAGCCATTCCTCAAAGGTTTCCCAGTCATCCAAAGAAGGGTATGAAGATATGGAAGAGACCCATTCCCAAGCAAAAATAAGGCAGAGTTCGCCTCCCTGGATCCAGTGACACCTCAGAAGGAGAGAAAAAGGACGAGATGGGGGCAGGAGTGGGTACAAAGAGAGGATTTGCAGAGTCAGGAGACCAAGTAATTCTTTCCTCTGGAATCCTTTTCAGCATAAGCATTACTTGGAGAAATCGAGTCCCCTGTCCCTTAATTGGAGAAACACCCCAGATACCAAATTCCTCTGAATTCCTCCATCAGTCTCTGAATACCACCTCTCCCCCAGACAAAGGAAAACCACTTAACTGCACAGCATGAGACCATGCAGCTATTCCACCATGGCTCACACAATGCCAGGCTCTCCTGCTGAAGTCCTGCTCCAAAGCCCAGGACAGGAATTTTGTATATCATTTTCCTCTAATGCTGGCAGACTGGATAGAAGAAGCACTTTGTGTAACCAGAACAAGCTTGAAGGCAAACAGTAAGACTGTCCTGAAAAGGTATCCTGCCCTCCTCCCCTCACCCACTGACCTTCTCAGAGAGGAAAGGCCCCCAGATGCCAAGCGAGGAGAGAAGCAGCCAGCCAGAACCCAGCCTGGAGAACAGAACTGAGCCTCCTCTCCTCAGTGCAGCCCTGCTCCAGCAGCCAGGGAAAGCTTCCCACAGGGAGGCAGCAAATGGCTGCTGCAGCAGAGCAGCAGAGGCAGGGCTGGCCGCAGGGTCAGGCGGGGCAGTGCCTCCCCAGCAGCCGCCGGCGCCTGCCAGGAGCTGCCCTCCCTGCAGGGACACGGAGAGGTGAGGCAGGAATCGGGTCACACACTGCTACTCCTGCACACAGCACGGCCTGGCCAGCTCCCCTGTGCCTCAGGGCTGCAGGTGACAGCGAGCCCTGGTCCCCTGGGCCACCAGCGGCACCCCCAGGCAGGGCCAGCCCCGGCACTGCAGCCACATCCCCAACGAGCCCTGCAGCTCCAGCAGCTCCAGCAGCAGATCCCCACTCCATCCCCAGCACTGAGGCAGCACAAGTGGATCCTGCACGCCCCGTGGGGCAGGTGAATCAATGTCCCTCCGAAATCCTTGGATCAAAGGCAGCACCCCACACAACATAATTGCACAGGCATGTTTTGAATAGGCCCTATTGGCTGCATCTGACCTCATGCAGAAAGCCCGGATGCCCAATTACTGGGAAGTGGAACAGACATTTCTGCACTTCAGACATTTGTGACTCACTGGGAGGCTCAGTTTTGCCACAGCTCCCCTGCTCTCCCTCCTCCCTCTCCAATTATTAATGCTCCAAGTTTAAAAGACTTGTTGCATTATGCTAATGGCCATTTGGGTACAAGATGTACACCGAGGGACTGAAACAACAAATCCAGATTTGCTTATTAAGATGCTAATGCCCCAGAGCTACATGGGAATAGGTGGCTAACAGGGGGAAAAGAAATCCAGTTGCCACCAAGCCAAAAAAGTCTGTCCTCTTTTGAGGTGCTCGTTCCCATCTCCTACCACGTCATCCCTCAGGGGCTCATTCATTAGCTCGATGTGAATGATGATCTGTGCATGAATCACACTGCTCACTAATGATTCACACAGTTGTAAAAGAGGAACCAGGCTGCTGAACAACGAAGGGCTGTCAAACACTCGCTGGAGCTCTGATAATGATTCTGGAGCCACTCTTCCAGCTCAGGTCCTCCTCAGCCACTTGCAAGTGAGCACTCTCAAATCAGCACTTCCTAATTGTTGCTGTAATTCAGAGGGAACAGGTACAGCAGGCAGGTGGGAGCCCAGGAAATGTTTTACAACAATTAGACAGAGGCAGCCAGCAGGATGCCAACAACCCTTTGGACATTCTCCCTGGCTCCAGCTGTCTTCCCACCTGGCACAGCTTTCTCAGACCACCCACTCAGCACCACAGAAGCACAAGGGACACTGTCTTAGTCCTGATCAGCCCTGCTCACATGAGATCCACATTCAGCTTCTACCCCAGCTCTGTGGACACTGGCAGCCTGAGGAGATCCAACAGGCAGAGCAGGGAATGGTGTGGAAGCAGCTGCTGTACACCCCACATGGTTTCCTGCCACAGAGCCCTCAGCTATCCCTTCTGCCCTGGACTGTTTCTATTCCAGCCTCTCTGCAAACACCTCCTCCTCCTCCTCCCGGCACCAGAAGCAAAAGGCAGCACTGATATTATCGCCTCTGCCTCTAACAGAAACATGACCTCCTTTAGGAGCTGCCCCTGCCACAAGCAGGATGAGAAAGCACAACTCTGAGGAAGCAGCCTGCCTCAGGTAAGAACTGAACCCACAACCTCTTCCCTAAACACTCCTCACTGTAATGGCAGATCACAAAGTCAGAGCAGAAAACTCACTGGCAGTAAAGACAAACTCCACCACCCCCTGCAGACCCTCCTCCTCCAGCCCTTGTCCCAGCCCTGTCCCACATTTCCCAGAGTGACAGAAAGCAGGTTACCCAGGCTGACCCAGCCCAATTCCAGCTGGGGCAGGACTTTCCCACAAGAGAGGTCTGCTGGAGACACCAGCTCGCAGGAGAGCTCCTCAAGGCTATCCCATGACTGGCACTAGTGCTGCAACCTAAATAACACAGCACAAGCTGGGAAGCCAAGCACCACCTTGGCATCACTCTGCCCCTCCCAGAGGGACCAGCTCACCCAGGCCTAGGGCAAGGCCTCCATCACACTCCCCATTCTAAGGTGAAAGCTTCAGCTCTGCAGAAACAGCTCCTGTATTAAGTTAAACCGTCCCAGAACTCAGGCCTGAGGCACAGGCACAACAAACAGACCCTGATAAAGAGGGTGGGGAAAGGGAGATCTGCTGCCAGGCTGGGAGCAGGGGAGGGAGCCTCTGGACCAACACATCTCTGCCAGGGCAGCCACAAACCAGTCACAGCCACGAAAGACCACACCAAATGCTCCTCCTGCTGTATGACATCCCTTTAAGCCCAGGGAGCTGCACTGGGACCTGCCTGGGCACGGTGCTGGTGTCACACTCAGTAAAACAAGAGCACACCCTCAACCTGCTACGCTGTGCCCAGTGCAGAGCAGGAGAACCCACACCAGGGCTGACCCAACCATGCCCTGTCCAACAGTTATCCCAGCACAGCTGCCACTCCAGCACCATGAAGCTGCCAGCAGAACAACAATCCATGCACAGGCCAGTGCTGCAGGTGCTCTGCCCAGCTCAGGGGGAAATGCTGCTCACTGACACAGCACGAGAGCCCCAGCACCCTCAGCCTCCCAGGTCTTTGTTCAAAGGAGACTGGAAACAAGACAAACCTGTACAGGGCACACTTGTCACTGACCCCAGCACTGGTGCTGTGCTGTTAACTCACATCAGGGTGGGCTCTCAGGCCACTTGTGGAAAGGCCCACCATCCTCACAGTGCAACAGGTCGAGATTATCTTGCTCCCCACAACCACCAGGTTGTCCAAACAGCTCTCAGTTCTGCCAAGTTGCCTGGTCACAAGAACAGCACCATCTCAGGACATCCCAGAACAGTCTGGAGAAGCACAGCCTCCCATTCCTGTTCCACAAGGCTGGGAAGCAGCACCAGCTTGTGGCTAATTCCAAGGTTGGGCCTTCCCTCAGGAGCAGCAAGACTCCAGACAGACTGCAGAAGAACCCACCTGTAAATGATGCTTTCTGCAGCACAAGCTGGGCAAATCTTTTATGTCTGAGCAACAGGTGAGCTTGTCCACCCTCAAGCAGAACTGTTTAATTTTCCAGGAATATATGGAGAACTATGTCTCACTTTGCAGGAATTCCCATGTATTTTCAGACCTCTGCCTTTCCTGGTGCCCTTTTCACCTCTCTCACATTTGGTTTCTCCCATACAGCAGATTAAAGTCTCAACACAGCAGAATCCAAACCCAGGCAGGAACTGCATCACTTTGCTTTCCCAAGGCTCTGGAGGCACCAAGACTTCCCCTTCTCTTGCCATTTCTCCCTTCTCCAGCTTTGAAACATTTCTTCCAGTTACAACCAGAATAAATTATTTCTTCAGACTTCATTTCTGCATTTGCCCTGTTTGACTCACCTTCCAGAACACATAATTTGGAAAATGTTCTTCCACACGCCAGCCTCAGTTGTGTTTGCAGGCAGAGCCTTCAGAAACACCTCGACCTTCACCTCCTCTTTCCCTGTTTCAGTAAAATCACCAACAAGGACTACTGCTCCAAGCACAGCAAGTTCATGGCAGGGGACATGTCTCAGGGGAGCAGGTTCCTGAAGGTTTTATAAGGAAGCTCCACACCCTACAGCAGCTCCAGTCTCCCCCAGGGACTGGAAGCCCACCTGGCCATGGAGGTGTTGGTACCATTTTCAAGCACAAGTGCTTGCAGGAAGAAAGCAAGACTTGGAGAGGTTTCCAAACATGATTCAGATGTGACATCTCAGGTCCTGTCCCAGCAAAGAGACTGCTTGTTGTTGCTGATACTTGATTTTGCCAAGCATTTACAGCTTAGATTAGCAGAAAACCCTGCCCATAGCCCAGCAAGCCATTCAGAACTGCAGAGACCAAAGGAACAAAGAGGGATTGTCAGTTTAGCACTGACACTGGAAAACTGCACGAAGCAACAGCAGAAAGGCCCTGGGAGAGAGGACAAGGGAAAAACGAGTGGCTAATGCTGCTTCTACTTGGGCTGCTGCAACCTCCACACAGAAAGACACAGCTGCAACTTCTGGGGGCCCAGTGTTCCCCCAAATCTGTCCTACAAAACCCAACTGTGGACTGAAAGCAGAATGAATCCCTCGGTGGGGGAGAAGCAGAGATGTCTGATGAAGGTCTGAGCACTCCAAGCTCTCACAGATGAATGACAAAGTTAAACTTCTGAGGAGGCCACAACTGGCTCATGAGCAGCCTTTTGCTCCCATCTCCTCCTGGCCAGAGAGGTTAAGTGCCTGCAGCACTGAACTCAGTCCCACTGCTCCTCCTCACACAGCCTCTGCAGAGCCCAGCTGCCCCCCTCACCTCACCACATTCACTTTGTACGGGATCACAGTTTGCAACTCAGCTTTGGAAAAGCTGGGAGGAGATAATTTCTGGTTTAGGAAGCAAGACACAGATAACAGCTCCTTCTAGTCCCTGCCAACAGAGACAGGGTTTTGAGGTGGGGTCGTGGGTTAAAAGTTATTTTTCGTTATTTTGATTTGACACAGATTCTTTCTATAGAGATCAGTGTGAAAGACAGTTTTCCTTAGCAGGGCTGGGAAAAATAACACAGGGCATTCTTGCTAGGCAGTTTCCTCAAAGTCTGAAAGGCAGACCTACCCCTGCTGGCCTCCAGCTGAGCAGCTTCTGGGAAAGCTGAAGTTTTAATCTTCTCCCTCGCTGCTCTGACCAAGCACTGCCCCTTTCCTCATCAATCCCATAAAAGCACTTCCTTGCCCTCTCTGACTCTTGCTACCACCCTGCAGAAGAGCTGGGTGACAGCAGAGGTGCCCCAACCAGCAGATGCCAAGGGAATGTCTAACTGCAGCTTCCTGCCTTTCCTGTCCCTTTGATCCCCTGCAGGAGCAGGCAGCACACGAAACTGGGACACTGCTGCTGGGTCACTAATGGAGCACATGAGTAAGGCAAGGTGGAGGCACCAAGGAGGCCCTGGCCCTCCACATCACCCTCTTTACAGGCTGTGCCCCCTAACCCACCCCAGAACAGGTCTTCCTACTCCACAGGAAGAGGAAGCGACTCTCCCAAAGGCCGGAAAAGCCTGTTCCACTGCCTCACACCTCCTGTGCAGGGCAGCTGAGCCTTCTGGGGGCTGAAGCTGCAGCACCTCTTCTCCTTACTGGGCCCAGATAGGGTCATTTTGGCCAGCACTCCCTGGCAGACACAGAACCAGCATCACCTTGCTCAGAGAAGAACTGCTGGCAGCAGCCCCCTTCCTCGGGCGCTGGTTTAGCAGCCGGCACAGGCCGAATTCGGGGACAGCAGTGCCACCACATCCAAGAGATGCCCTGCATCCAGGGGCTCAGCTAAACCCCCTGCACGGGCCTCACTGTGCCTGGGGCATCTCTACTGCTAAGCAGAGATGTTCTAGGGAACACTGGAACAGGGAAGACAGGGAAGACACCTGGGCTGCGGCCCCACAAAGCCAATAACCCAACAGCCAGCTGTCCTTCAGCCTCCCCTCTCCCAGGAGCTCTCCAACACCAGCTTTAACCTTCTCTGCAACATCCAGCGACCCAAACAATGAGAGCTGACACATTTCGAATCGGGGGGAGACAAAACGCCGACTCTACATTTCCAGAACCCAGCTGGGCTCCCCCAGCACTCCTGCAGGCACCCAAAGCCATATCCCAAGCTCCAATGGATGCCTGGAGTTTCCCAAGGCCTCTCAACTTCCTGGCAGCAGCTTGCTGGGACTCCTGGGAGCACAACCCGTGCTGCCCACAGCACGCACACACACACCCCAGTGATCAGCTGGGGCAGCCAAAGTCCACCGTGCGGCAGGAAGGGCAGCCCAGGCTCCCCACTCCCTTCTGCCATCCTGCACAGCTGCATCATAAATCAAATTAAAATATATTTAGGGAGACCTGTGAGAGTTCCCCTCCTGCCTGGGTTAGTTTCCAGCTGAATGATTCCACACACAGAACAAGCACCAGCATTAAGGACATGGCAAGACAGCAGCTCAGCCTCTGCCAGCTGTCCCAGGGCTTTTGGGGGCCCACAGAACAATGTCACTGGTGTTCCAGCTACAGCAACACCTGTTCAGGTGAGCCTGTGGAAACTAGAGCTGCAAGGGTGGCCACGGAGTGACCCTTCATATTTATTTTATCACGCTGTATCCCAAGACACAGTTTCTTTGCTATTTTACAGCCCCAGAACCTTGAGGTCTCACAATTCCTCAAGCCCAAGCAGGCTCCCAACCGATGGAACCAGCCAGTGCCAAGTTACTCTCTCAAAGAGGCATCTCTGGCATGGGGGCAGGCTGCAGGGCAGGCATTCTGGGGAGGAAAAAAAATCAAAGTGCAAGGATGATATAAGTGGGATTAGAGACTTTAAACTGCACACTGACCAAACTCTGGAAGAGCTTCCTTTCAGGGAACTGGAGATGAGCACCTTCACTGGGAGGGGAAGGGCTGAGAAAGATCAAATAACTGTCAGCAAGAAAAGCACTGAATAAGCGCTGCCTCAGCCCCTGCCTGCCCGCCCTTAGCCCGCCACCCTGCCCGGCCCAGCTGGTCCCTTGGGAGAAGCCCAAGGCTGCACGGGGCGCAGAGGAGCGTCTCGTCCCGCTGGAATCCGCCTCTCCCGGTGCCAGCTGGCGCGGGCGCCGGCCGGGCCGGGAACGGGGCGGGCACCGGGGCCGGGGCCACGCACCTGTGCCAGCCCCGCCGGGGCCGGGGGAAACCGCCCTGC